>VCAZ01000073.1:0-265000 GCA_005784505.1 Bagarius yarrelli | reverse complement strand
TAAATGGATATAAAAGTGTCATTCATTAATAAACAACAATTTATTAGTGGTGTGGTATAGAAGAAGAATAACGCACTGTGGTTTTTGGTAAGGAATCCACTTCTGTGTCATTACAGTAACCCTAGTGCTGATTTTTTTCTAGCGCAGACTATCTAGTGTATAACCGTAACGGTAATAAAAGAAAGATTCCCCATAGGACCACCAGAGGGCATCCTGTTTGTTCGTTACCATGTGCTGTCTGTTTGTCCCTCCCAGTTTTGTCACTGGTTGATTTTTCCCTATTGTGTCCAGGTGTTGCTTATTTCCCCTGTCAATCTCTGTGTTTCCCTGTGTATTCTCTGTTTTCTAATGCTAATCGCTAATGCAAGACGCTAATGCAAAAACTCACGCTAATGGTTAATGCTAATCACTTGTAATGCTAATTCTCTTCTTTTGTTTTCTAGAATAGCTCAAAGATTTCTCAGTCTTATATTGGCTTAGTTTGCTTTTAGTTTGCTCTCTGGATAATAAACCGGACTATATATTTAACTTCAGCAAACTACACAGCGTGAATTTAGAGACTGATGCATCTTTGTTTTCATGGAAACATGGCTCAGCGAGTTCTGGGCACCGCCCTTCAGCTAGACGGGCTAACCTCGTAAGGCTTGCGATGGTGGCATGTTTGTTTACATCAACATGAAATGTTGCAAGAACTCTGTGATAGTTTACTGTTCATCGGCAGTGGAGTTTGTGACTGTTAGATGCACGCTATTTCATTTCCCACGGGAATTCACTACTGTTTTCATCGAGTGTACATTCCACCCAGTGCTAATGCTAAAGAGAAGCTTTATGTATTTTATGGGGCTATTAGCGATCCGCAGAATGCACACCCCAACGGACTGTTTATTATTGCCGGAGATTTCAACCATGCAAATCTCAAATCAGTATCATCATCACATATCATAAATATGTGGACTTTGCAATAAGAGGGGAAAACCGGATGCGTGCGCTGCTGGAGGGCAAAGAACAAGAAGGCCCTAAAAACAGCAAGGGCCAAACTGTCAGAGACATCAGAAGGGCAAAGCGTGTATACACCAAGAGTATCCACGGACACTTCCAGGACAGCGGAGACCCTCGACGCATGTGGCAGGGCATCCAGACAATCACTAACTACAAGACGAGTAGCAGTGACTTCTTCTTCCAGATGTGCTAAACGAATTTTATGCCCAGTTTGAGGTGCAAAACACCGTTGCAGCGAGGAAGACCATCCCTCCTCCCAGTGACCAGGTGCGCTGTCTAACCATGATGTGAAAAGTATTTTAAGCAGAGTTAACCCACGGATGTCTGCTGGACCGGACAACATTCCCAGCTGAATGCCCAGGAACTGTACAGAACAACTAGCAGAGGTCTTTACTGTTGTGCACAGCTGTTGTTCCCACGTGCCTCAAAACCGCTACCATTGTTCTGATGCAGAAGAAGTCGACAGTCTCCTGCCTCAATGACTACTGTCTCATCGCACTTACAGCTATAGTAATGAAGTGCTTCGAGAGGCTTGTCATGAGGCACATTAGGACCCTGCTGCCTTTCACACTAGACCCATTATAGTTCGCATATCGTCTGAACCGCTCTACAGGCGATGCTATTGCCACAACCCTCCATCTGGCCCTCACACCTGGACAATTATGACACATACATACGAATGCTGTTCCTAGACTAGATTGAAAGCTGAGCCTGCTGGGCATGAACACCTCCCTCTGCAGCTGGATCCTGGACTTTCTGACTGGGAGAGCTTAGTCATTCTGGATTGAAAGCAGCATCTCCAGCACCACCACACTGAGCACTGGGGCCACTGTTGTTCACAAAGTTGACTCATGACTGTGTAGCAATGCACAGCTCAAACCACATGGTTAAGTTTGACACGACTGTGTTGGGAGTGCATTCTCAATGGGGCAGTGGTGGCTCAAATGGTTAAGGTGCTGCGTTGCTGATTTGAAGACCAGGAATACCTGGGTTCAAGCCCCACCACTGCCAGCTGTTGATCTGAAGACCAGAAACACCTGGGTTCAAGCCCCACCACCAGCAAGCCTTGAGCAAGACCCTAAACCCTTCCTGCTCCAGGGGGTGCTGTATCATAGCTGACCCTGTGCTGAAATAAAGGCATTTACATTTTGATCAGCTGCACCACAGTCTGGATTGGGAACTGCCCTGTTTCTGACCACAAGACCCTGCAGAGGATAGTGAGAACAGCTGAGAAGATCATAAGAGTAATAAACATTTACACTTCACACTGCATCCGCAAAGCCAAGAGCATTGTGGACGAGCCTAGACACCCCTAACACTCACTTTTTACACAAAATTGTACCATAACATTTGGGCCCTCACAACCCAAATGTGTAACGATTATTTCCTCAAGCCATCAGGCTCCTCAAACACAGAACTAAACTAAACTACCTCAACCGACACACACACACACACACACATATACAGGTTGTTTCAATTCACTGTGTACTGCATCTGCTATATATGGTTGAAATGACAATAAAGTTTTTGAACTTGAACCTAAACTTGAACTGGAACTATGTAATAAACCCTGCCAAAGCAAACCATATTAGGAAGATGAAACAAAGCAATGCTGATTAGTTTCCTAAACCTTTTCTAGTAAAACAAACTTCCTATAATCAAAAGTTACAGCTTAACCTCTGACTATCACATCCTGACGAAGCACTCACACTGAAGACTCCCTCTAAAAATAAAAAAAACAAGACTTTTTTTTTCACAAACAAATAGACCTAAAAAAGAACAGAATCTATAATGCGAGTCTTTTTCTACTTCAGCATTACCTACATTATTAATTACATTCAATCCTAAATCTTAACTTCATTTGCCTCCAAAGAAAATTGTGGGTGAACAGCTGTTGATTATTGTAGGTTTGAGGTTTTGAAGTTAAACATCACTCGGTTATTGATTTTTTTGTGCTCTAGCTTCTTGGGTGGAAAAATGCTCTCATTAAGCTGTTGTGCTGCACACACACACACACACACACACACACACACACACACACACACACACACACACACACACACACACACAAAACATTTACATTCCTCAGCTTTGATCATTAAAGGGTTAAGGTAAAGTTAAGGATCGGACTTATATTGCTATTATTTTGCAGTCACAATCTTATAGATGTCCAGTCAAAGTATATTCTCTATACAAGTCTCTATTTTTAAAGAGGTAGAAAAAACATTTGTTTTACTTCTGTGTAATAAAAATGTATATTCAGACTCTGTATTTGTTGATTTATTTCTTTGAAGTAAAGTATTTTTTTTCCTAATCTAAAGCATGTTTCAGGAACACCGGGCACAAGGCAGGAAAAATGCAGTATTACCAATCAACTTCCTTGAAAAAGAAATAGGAAACACAGAGATGGGACAATGAGCTCAGGAGTGAAATATAAGCCTGAGGCTGTTTTTGGGGAAAACTTGCTCTGCTTTTACCACAGATAGATAGATAGATAGATAAATGGATGGCCGGATAGATAGATAGATAGATAGATAGATAGATAGATAGATAGATAGATAGATAGATAGATAGATAGATAGATAGATAGATAGATAGATGGATGGATGGATAGATAGATAGATAGATAGATAGATAGATATAGATAGATAGATAGATAGATAGATAGATAAATAGATGATCGGATAGAGATGATAGATAGATCGATAGATAGATAGATAGATAGATAGATAGATAGATAGATAGCGAGGATATAGATAGATAAATGGATGGCCGGATAGATAGATAGATAGATAGATAGATAGATAGATAGATAGATAGATAGATAGATAGATAGATAGATGGACTGATAGATGGATGTATGGATTTATTTATCTACTTAAGATGGCTTAGATTCCAGTTACACAAGGATCAAGAAATCAAGTAAACCACTCACACTGGACCAGAAACACAGATCAATGTATACACACACACACACACCAGACAGTAAGACCAGGTTAAGATTGATTTTATCCGATTGCATTCTGATCAGCAGCCCATAGGATATGAATCTCCACTCCGGTCATGTGCGCTGCTAAACGGATCGATCGTCGGCTGTTTAATTCCTGTCACGTCCAAACTGGCTGTGACACCACAGCCCTGTGCTTTCAGTAAAGCTGAAGTCTTAGTCACAGGGCACTGGAGCTGGGAGGGGGGGGGGGGTGGAAAGGGGGGGTGGAGCTGCACTGAACAGACGAGACACACCGTTTTTCCCCTCAGCGACCTGTGGATTCCATTTTTGCAGCAATCGATACCCCCTGCCAGAAAAATCCATTCTGTCTGATAATTAACTGCATGCTTATTGCACGGATCTCAACTCGGTGAATGACAAGTTATCAAGCTGACATTCCACATATCTGAAAATAATATCTTAAGCATGTTCGATGTGCCTGATATCTGACTTGATTTGATTTTGATTTAAAAAGGAGCGACATATTTCACAATATGTCAAAAGCACAAAAAGGCTTACGATCACATTACTCACGCTTATGTTCCTCACAGTCAGTTTACAGCTGTCTTATTCTACATTCTGATTGGTCGGAAGGTTTGGGTTCATTTGTTTATAACCAAACCTCTGACAGTAGTTCTGGCTGCAGCACAAAATCAAACGTATTAATACATAATGGTTCCCATGCTAACAGCTTACAAAGTGACTTGCTGGCAAACAACACACACACACACACACACACACACACACACACATATTATATATATATATATATATATATATATAGATATATATATATATAATATATATATATATATATATATATGATGTGATCATTTTTCGAAAACATGTTTATGGAGTGAGTATGAGTAATGAGTATAAGAAATGAGTAATGAGGTGAAGCTTTTAAATTACAGTCAGGGTGGTTTTACTACTCCAAAATGTGGTGGGGCAAAATCTTTTTAGTGAACTTGAGAAGGAGCTTTCAACTGATGCAAATTAAAGAGGGATTACAAGACAGAAAGCCTGGTTTAAGTCCATTTATCACTTGTATTGTCTTCCTGACAACCAAGCAACGTTTGATTTAACTGTTAATGAAGCATAAAGTACAAGGCGATCACCCAATTTTGGGTTATATCGTTTTATAATGATATGATATTTATTTCAAATATAAAACCTTTTGAGCCGCAGACAACAGGGAGGTTACAGATTTTTTTTAATTGATTCAGATTATGCAGGATATGTGCTGATTTAACAAATGTACGCTTAAAACGCCATTTGTTTTATTAACTAAGACAAAAAGAAAATGGTGACTATATATCCTCACCCTTTTCCACTTTTTCTAACTGTAAACAGAGAAAAATATAAAAAATAAATGAATGTCAAATGAATCAGATGCTTTGCGTCTGTATATTGTTGAATATTTTTACTATTATTATAAAAATTAACCTTGGCAGAGCCCAGATTTCACTCTCTCACTCGGCGTATCGACCTCATCATAACATTTCACAGCCCCAAAACTTTTTCAGTTTTTAATTTGGTGGTGGTGGTGGTGGGGAGTAGCTGTTGTCACGTCACCTTTATTTATGCAGCGCTTTTAACAATGGAGATCGCATCAGAAATGACAATATTAAACACTCACTAAAACACTCAATTTAATTGATATCTATAAATTAAGAGTCCCCAACTAAGCAAGCCAGAGGCCACAGCGGCAAGGAACCAAAACTCCATCGGTGACAGAATGGAGACTATTCTGACTGAATGAACGCAAATCCACACAGTCACATGACACAATCTAGTGTACAACCTGCACAGACGGGTGGATGTTATTATAGGAAAAAGATTGAAACTAATTTAAAAATAGAATGTTAAAAAAAGGTATAGATGTGATGTGTATGGTGTCCCAATTCTTTCGAAAAACATAATATCGTTGCTTGCTGTCACTTATTTTTGCATCAATCCCACCATCTTGTGTTCTCTTTCGCATTCGAGCCGCTCTGACTGGATTGTTAGGAAAATGCTGTAGGTTTTAGTTTTAATTTTTTTTACGCTCTTTGCCTTTATTATGTGATCAGTTTTATTTCCTCACTTCCTCTTTTAGTCTGATGAGACAGATGGGAAAAATGCTTCACCTCTTCACTTCCTGTCACCACTCATCCATCCACATAAGAGGCTGCTTTGTTCACGACAAATAGCCAATAAGATGATTCCTTCATCCCCTCTTTCAATGCACTCTCTCTGTCTCCATTTCTCCTTTCTTTCTTGTCATTTTCACACCTTTTTTTCTCATCACTTGTTTGTGTCGCCCCCCCCGACTTGCCCTGCATTTTTTCTTCTCTAATATTTCTTTATCGCCAATGACCCCTTTTCTAGCTTTCTCTTACCTTTCTGTCTATCCCCTTTTTTCCTCCTTACATTTTCCTTTACTTTTCATTCATACTCATAATTTCTCCATTACACATCCTTCCTTTTTTCTCCTCCATTTCCCATATTTTTATTAAATCATCTCGCTCTAATTCAGCTCATCCTTATCTTCTCTACATTTCCTTTTATTTTTACTCTGTTTTATCCATTTGTTCGATTTCTTATCCTTTTTTGCACATATATTTATCACACCGTTTTTCCCTTCTTTTGTATTTCTTGCCTCTATTTTCTTCTTGCACTTTTTTATTTTCCTACCTGTCTTGCCTGTTTATTTCTTATCTCTCCTGATGTTTTGTTTTCCATATTCTTTCTTTCTTCCTCTTCCTTTTTCTTATCATTTTTTATTATTGCACACTCATTCAACTTCTCTTTCTTTCCAAATTTGTCTAATTTTTCCTCCTTTGTCCTGCTTCACTTTCTTTTCATCATTTTTTAATGTTCTCTTCTATACCTTCTAGTCATTCTTTCTATTCATCCCCTTTTTCATTTCTCTCTTCATCCCTTTCTTTGTCTTTACTCACATCTTCATTTTGTGCTTTCTTTGTTTTTGCTCGCCCTTCTCTCTCCTTCATTCTTTCCTTTCCTTTTTTCTTTTCTGGTGTTTTTGTTCTGGTGTCTGTTTTCTTTTTTTACTGTTTTATTTATAAACATATATCCCGTAATATTCTTTATCTTTCTTCATGACTTTAATATAGATTTCACTTCTTTTTAATCCAAATCCTCCTCTCTTTCTTCCCCTCCCAGTTCTCTTTCCTTTAACTCATTTTCTTCACTTTCTTTTTTTACCCCATCTACTTTCCCTGTCTTCTAGTAGTTTTTTGTTTTTGTTTTTTTACCATTTTGCACCTTAATTAATTTCTTCATCCAAATTTCTGCCTCTCTCTCTGTTTACTCTTCTGCTTCAATTCTTTTTTTGCACTTCACTCTCTCTATCACGGTTTTATTTTAATCTTATCTTTCTCTCTCTTAGTCTCCCTCTTTTTCTCTCTCTTTCTTTTCCCCGTTTTCCCCCTTTGCTTTTCTTTAAGGCTTTATTATCCATTTTTTCACTCTTCATCATCTGTTTCTTTTTGTCACTTTTTTATTTTTTAATTCATTACTCACTCTCTTCCAGAACTCTACTCTATTCTCTCTATACTTATCTTTCTTTCCCTATTACATTTTTTCTTTCTTTTCTTTCTTTGTTTTTTTGTTTATCCACTCTGCTCATACTTTTTATTTTTCTCCTCTATCCCTCAAGCCCGTTCTTTTGCTATTTCTAGCTTTTTTCTGTTGTTCTTGTTGCTCTGTTTTCTGATGTCCTCTCTCTCTCTCTTTCCCTGTCTCTCTCTCTCTCTCATTTGTCTCTCTGTCTGTTTGTTTTTTGTCTCTCTGTCTCTCTCTCTTTCTCTGTCTCTCTCTCTTTCTCTTTCTGTATTTCTCTCCATATCTCTTTTCTTTCTCTGTCTCGTTCTGTCTCTCTCTGTCTCTCTCTTTTACTCCCTGTCTCTCTCTCTCTCTCTCTCTCTCTCTCTCTCTCTCTCTCTCTCTCTCTCTCTCTCTCTCTTTCTCTGGCAGAACTCCATGCTGCTGTGTATCGGTGGTGGATGGTCACTTCGGTCAGATCTGTACTCTCTTTTGCTACGTCTGCATTTTTGGTGTCTGCTGTGCAGCTGCAGTCAAGAACATGTTTAATAAAGATGTATGTATGCATGTATATATGTTAATTTATGTTTATATTAAAAATTAAATCGCATTAAATATTAAAGCCAGTTAAACTGTTAAACCCGCGACACAGGTTGGACATTCAGTCTCAGACATGTTCCATCTAATAAAAGGTGCAAAGGTGATGGATTGTCATAAGCGCAGTCTAATAAACACACAACACAAGATGAGTAACACAAACCGACCTGCTGTCAGGCGAGGTGCTGAGTGCTAAGTCCTCTTGTCCCCGTTTCCGTTCTTTCCCCGGTCTCAGTGGATTCAGTTCGGACACCTGGACATGTCAGAGATAAAAATCACACCCATTGTCATCGGGAGTTTAAAGTCCTGAGCTCCTGTCTGCTCCTCTGATTGCTCAGCTTCCCCACCTCCGACAGACCGAAACACCGAATGAACGTCAGTCACTTGTCGGTGTTCAGATCCGCGTCCACACACTCGCACTTGCACTTGCACTCCTCTCACTCTCACTCTTACTCTTACACTCGTCTCACTCCCCGGTCCCGAGACATCCGGCTTTCTCGTCGTCCTTTCGATTCTCCTGCTCTCTTTTGTCAAGCAGCTCTTTCTCTCTACACCTCTCTACCCTTCTCCAAACACCCCTCTTCCCCTCCCAGCCCACCTCCTTTCCGCACCGCACAGCTCGCGCACATCCTAATGGAAAAGGCTCGCGCTAAAACTGGTGACGAGTGTTTACGTGCTGTACTTACAAAAAATATTATTTATATCCACAAAATGATCATTCATGAATACAGCAGAGTTTAGAACTCAAAAAATCAGGCGTCGAAAAGTATAGACATGTATAACATATAGAAATCAATCAATTAATCAATCAATTAACGAACCGATCTCAAGTGAAGGCAACTGACTCAAAGTACAAGAAACACATACAAACTATATAACATATAGTAACATACCTAAAAGATTAATGAAATAAACAAATAAATAAATAAATGAATGAAGGATTAATAAATACATAAATACATTTCATATTATTAAAAAAACTACCAACCTATAGGCATTTATGGAGAAATTATTTGTAATTTAAAAGATTACATATATTAAAGCCATCTATCTATCTGTCTGTCTGTCTGTCTGTCTATCTATCTATCTATCTATCTATCTATCTATCTATCTATCTATCTATCTATCTATCTATCTATCTATCTATCTATCTATCTATCTATCTAAGATTCTGTCAGTCTTTTAGTTACATCACTGCATATGACCTTTGACCTCCTTACCCCAAGTTTTCCAGTCCAGAAAAAAGCTAAAGCGGAAAAGCTCTATTTTCCTTATAATGAATAATTAATTAAATCAAGTCATTAATAAATAAAATGGGTAGCTGTAATTGGGATAAATGTGACCTTGAAGAGTTTGCAGTGATTAATTCCTTTGAACCGCAGAAACGTACAGAGGGAATTTCAGCACTATGGAGAGTGACATGTGACTGCCGCGCCTGAACGTGAAAATGAGCATGAAGGGCAGGAGAGCTGTGGAGTGTTCAGTAAGTAGCTTACACCAGCCACTTAAAGTGTACAAGCACCGACCTCTGCTAATTACTGCAACTGCATAGGGCCATGAATGCTAACAACACAGAATGAATCTCCTGAGTTCAAACAAACACACACGCACGCACACACAGTTTAAACAAAGTTTGAATACCCGACAGGGGTGCAAAACAGTACATGTTTAATAGCTTTTTAATAATAGGCCATTATTTATTATTTTATTGTCCCAACACAACGCAAAATATTTTTTTTTAAGTAAGAAAGGTAGAACAACCTTTATAGTCAAACATTTTCATTCATTCATTTATCTTCTATACCCGCGTATTCCCTAATTCGGGGTCACAGGGATCTGCTGGAGTCTATCCCAGCCGTCTCTGAAAGGGCGAAAGGCAGGAGGGGTACACCCTGGACAGGTCGCCAGTCCATCACAGGGCCATACACACCCACACTCACTCCTATGGGCGATCACAAATTAAGCTAACATACATGTTTTTGGACTGTGGAAGGAAACCAGAGCATCCGGAGTAAACCCACGCAAGCACAGGGAGAACATGCAAACTCCACACAGAGAAACCCCTGCCTGGGAATCGAACCCTGGACCTTCTAACCGCTCAGTGCTAACCACTAAGCCACTGTACTGCTCCTAGTCAGACATTTTTGTTTCATTATTTAATTTACTATAACCTATGATTTCATTTTGGGTTTTTTTTTTGGTTAGATAATACAGCCATTATCTGATAAAAGAATAAAAATATTCATTGTTTTGAAAAGTAACAAATCTCCAAATATAATCTTATATTATCATTTTTCGGATAAATCTTACTAGATTCAGGAAAAAACTATAAAATAAGGTGTCTGCACCAACAGACCATTAGTTTCTGGTCCTACTAATGCTCTTGTAGCCCGAATTTCTTTCTTTTTTTTGAACTCCAGCTCCAAACTCTTTGAATGAAAAAGACTTTGAATGAATCTGGACAGGCACATATAGGTTTGATGGTTACATGAATTTTAGCCATAAAGTGTGGATTATTTGGAAAATCAGTTTAAATTGTCCAGCCGTTTGTTCTATCCTAAGTCATGCTTTTAAGTTGAACACACAGACCAAATACAGTTATGAACAAGGCTGGTACTATAAACACCTGCTGCACTGAACAAGGCTGGTACTATAAACACCTCCCGCAGGACATCTTGGAAAATGTTAACTGTAGCCTGATAGCACCAAAAGTGTTCAATTCACCTTCGCTGTCCAAAGCCTGAACGCGTAAACGTTCACAGACTACACGTGTAGAGACAACATTACTTCGATACATCATGTTTACTGGTAAGAAAACTTATAGTACAGTAAGTAACAGTACTACAATAGCAAACTTAAAATTAGTACCTGATTACACACTGTTGTTGCAGTAAAGGTACACAAGCTACATAAGCTATGCGTTAATATTAAAACACATCAAAATCTAATCACACAATAATCCTACTTGTCCAGAAGAAACACTACAACTAAGAAATCATCTTTTTTAAAGTTAAAATAGATGTATTCCTAAAACTTCTACTTCAGTGACAAGTGATGCATCTTTTATTCATCCTCAACAAGAATTTTATTCTTGTCAGGGTTACAGGGGATGCTGAGGGTATTCAGTGTTGAGTGTGCTCTCAGTAAAGACATCATACACACATCGACAATTTCTCTACTACATATATGTTTTTGGGAGGTGAAAAAAAAATGGTGGACCCAGAAAAAAAGCAAACCAATAACCTGCCAACCTGCAGGGCCCCCAAGAAGACCCCTTAACCAAATTGAATAAATATTGAATGAATGGTATCTACTAAATGCCAGACATGTAATATAAATGTAAAGTTTTTCCTTAAATCCTTGTTAAAAATATTTGTTATTATTTTTGTACTCCATCCTTGTTAAGTATTTTTGTACCCCATCAACAGCAGATAATAAACTAACCATGATCATCTGATCATGAACAATGAGCTATTTTAAAGTTGAAAAAAACCCTGATATGACTGTGTTGTCATGGTTACGCTGTTAGACTGTTTTGCAACGATATTGAACAGCTTTTGTAAGTCTATTGTTAGACAGATGACCCCTTTTATACCCAGCATTGTGTGTGCGCTTTTGTGGGCCTGCCTTTATGATAAGGATGTTGGTTCTCTCACTGAGGAGGAAGAACAAATGCCCTTCACCTTCACCGTATTTTAAGCATCCATGTTGCTAATTAAGGCAAAGTCTGAAACAAACCCGCTGGAGTAGATCGGCATCATGACGTCTCCCTCAAGGCCGAAGAGAACTAACAGAGCGTCTGTCCTTGGATAGGTCACATCCCAGTCTAGCTATTTTTTCTTAATCAATGAAGAAAGGTAAAGGACAGGAAATTGAGAATGGAGCTTTTTGGGCAAGGTGCTCACACAAAGGCTTGGTATCCATGGTGATCTTATCCTTGGCTTTTATACTAGCACTTTCAATTACATTGTCATTACACTTTGCAATTCTTTAAATGCCAGTGGAATAGCACGAACAGTGGAACTACAACCTTAAGTTTAGTGTGAAGGTTTTTTTGTTTTTTTTTACAAAATAGAGCAGTGATAAAATAAATATCAGGAGAAAGTAAAATAATAAAATGATAAGAGTATTTATTCGGTGTGCGTTTCTGAATCAGCATCGGTGTGGACAATAGATGTTTAGAGGTTGTGTGAGTTTGTCCTCCAGCCCTGAAATGCATCTCAATGCTCTTTTCTTAAACGAGTCTGGAAGATTTCATCACCAAGAGACACTGACATGGACATAACGTGCCCATTTGTGTCAACGACAAGCTCTTTTTTAAATTCAGATCTTTTGTCTAATGACGCACTGCCAAAAGAATTATGGGTTATATAACAAATCCTTGTCCTGGATGTAGTTAATTGTGGCTTCATAATGGAAAAACAATACAAATTAATAGCATGTCCTTGATGAAGTGCTGCTAAAAAATTAGGGGCCATATTGTTAAATCAAATTAGCAGCGATTAATGTGATAATTACAACTAGGACAATTCATGCAGCAATGAACCGTCAAAACATTCATTTATTATAAGAGGATTAGATCCATGTTGGATTTTTTCATTTCTGTATCATAATTAGCAAGTTAAAAATAAAGCATTTTTTTATTCAAAAACAAGTGTTTGTGTTTAAAGGTGGTGATCTAACCATTATCTTACACAGTTTAAAAAAAAAAGCTAAATATCAACTGTTAATGAACTGACACACAGGTGATTTTTAAAACCTGAACGCCGCACCAACAAAATTACTATTCTTTATAATTAGAATCACTGCTCCAAGCTGCCGTTGTTGGGCCCTTGAGCAAGGCCCACAGTCCAGGGGTGCCTTATTATGGCTGACCCTATGCTCTGACCCTCTGACCCCAACCTCCTAAACTGGAATATGTAAAAAAACGAATTTCACTGGGCAATATATTTAAATGAAGACCTACTTCCTTACTTACAACAGTGTACTTTGTATAAAATGCATAGAGCCAATCAAATTGCAGTTTTCAGAATTCTGTAATGCAGCAGGGAGTTTGGACAATGTGTTGGACTGCCAATCAGAAGATCATAGGCTTGATTACCAGCAACACCAAGGTGCAACCGCCGAGCGCCTCAGCCAAGCCCCCAACCCCCAATTGCTAAAATAAGCAAATGGAGTTGCTCCTGATAAGGGCATCTGCCAAATGCTGTAAATTTAAGCAGTTTTTAAAGGGGTTGGATGTAAACGTTTATTTAAAAAAATAAATAAAACGGAAGCAACAAAACAGTGACAAAAACAGGAACATACAAAAGTATTAAGGCAGTCCCATTAAATTGGGGTGTGCAAAAATATTGGGACATGCGAACACAGGAACGGCAGGTCGTTATTCAGGTCAACAGATCTACTCTCTTTACCTAAGGGTGTGTTTTATAAATTATTTCATTTAAACAGCAGTGCGATTATGAGCAGTGTCCTTTCTATAATCATATACAATCAGAAATCTTTGTAAGGCATAAGCCAACTGGAGCCAGCAAACTTTGGATGCCTCAGGATCCTCGCAGAATTCTGGCCTCTTCTCACTGAAGGTCCACTCGTGCTGGCACAATCTCTAAACTGAAACCCAGGGACATAAAAAAGCTGGAAAAACAAACATAATATATACATGAAGGGAAACAAGTAAAAATGAAACAAAGTCTGGTGGCTGAGATCGTAGGAGTGCTGTTGATTGGTGGTAACGGAGTGACACCTTTGTGTGACAAGGTGGAATGTCTACAAATAAAATGTAAAAAAGCAGAATCATAAAGATGTCAATTAAACTAGTTATTATTTAAGAATATTAGGAAAAAAATTAGACGTTTTTTTTCATTTAAACATCCATCAACATATCAGTTCAGCTTGCTACTGTATTAATATTTCACCAGTTGCACCCTGGGATTGCAGTTACTGTGCAACCTGAGAAGAAGAAATATTGAGGAAATAGTAGAGACTTTAAAAAAGACCATCTTTTATCTTTTTATCTTGACTGTACCCTGTCTATTGTTTCTCATCTGTCTCTGCTCCAGGAGCTCTGGGAGTTTTTTTCCCCCAGCTGGAGAATTGTTAATATTTGGGTCACATCATCATCCGAGCAGTGGAGAGCAGGCGACGGTGATCGAAGCCTGCCGTGACCGAATTGAGCTGACCCACATTTGAAGCATTTTAATGTGATCTATGGACAGTTGAAGCTTTTTAGGGACAGCGTGAGCTTATGTACATGCTGTGGGTACAGAATGTATTAGTTCCTAAAATACTTCAGTTAATATAAATCCCATGTAAGGTGTGTGGGTGTGTATTAATGCAATTGGGTGTAAATATTAATGGAGGTTTGGGATACAAAGCCTGTAAATCCCCTACGATCCGGTGATCAATGTCAACCCAGATCAGTGTAATTAACATCAGATATATATGTCAGGAAGACATGAAGGCAGCGGGGCTCAGCTCAGCATGATGTGCACACTAATCTTGTACTTCTCACACATTCACACACACACACACACACACACACACACACACACACACATATATAAAGAGCTTACCTTTACATTATCAATATCTGAGGAGACCTGAAGAGAGAATGTGAACTGTGTGGGCGATTAAACAATGAAATTAGTATATGTGTGTGAGTATCCTTTTTTCTTTGAACTGAAAGATTTTAGGCATTATAATCTTGCCAGAGTAATGAAGAATTAATGACTGCAGTCTAAGCAGTGAAAGGTTGGGCATAACAAAAGGAGGACAACGTGAGCAGCAGTGGGCCTGACAGATGTTTCTCTTCTTAGTACTCGGATAGGGACAAAAAAGGAATTACAGCTATTTTAAATTATACACTGGTCATTCAAAAAAAAATATCACACACAAATATTTTGTTGGACCACCTTTGGCTTTGATTACAGCACACATTAGCCGTGGCATCGTTTTAATACGCTTCTGCAATGACACAACATTTATCCCGTCCAGAGTTGCAATCATTTTTCCCCAAGATTTTGCTCTGATGATGGGAGAGTCAGACTGCTGCACAAAATCGTCTCCAGCACATCCCAAAAATTCATAATTAAAGTTTGGACTTTGTGATGGCCAGTCAACGTGTAAAAATTATGTCTCATGCTACACAATTTGAGCCCGATGCATCCTGGCTTTGTATAGGTCCCATGGCATCAAGGAAGGAAAAACGAATTGATGGAATAACCTGGCCATTCAATATATTCAGATAATCAGCTGAGCTCATTCTGTGGACACATAAAGTTGCTAAACCTGAACCTGACCAACAGGCTTGTCTGGTAGGCACTAGGCATAATGGGTGCATCACTTCATCTACTTACCCTGATGTGCCTATCACTCTGGAACAGGGTAGCAAATTAAAGCCTTCTTCCCTATTAGTCTCACCGATAAGGTTACACAGCCAAAACAGAATCATCCATGCAGTAATTATCCAATGGGAGGGCTTTTACTTATTTGCTTAGTTAAACCCAGGTGTTTTTTTTAACATGTAGAAAAACATTAGATAAGAACATTAGATCATTTAAAATGTATTCAACTTGGTAATAATGAAAGTTTAATGAGTAAATAAATTAAATATACGATCGATAAAAATAAAAAAAAAAGCTCTTGAAAAAAATGTTTGTTTATTCTTCAGTAAAAGTTCCTTCTGTTCCTGAAATATGGAGGGTAAAGTAGGCTGGGATACTTAAGACCAAACGGGATATACATCAGCTTTGAGGGTGGAATGCAAATAAATTAAAGAATTGATGCACTGTGATGATGATGATGATGATGTTGATGATGATGACGACGATGTTACAGTCTACTTTGTCTGTCAAGGACATTTGTTAGAGAAACGGCGTGTTTATCTGCACAGTACACTGTGTGATTCTTGCTTTTTGAAATCGTTTTTGAATCGTGCTGAATTGCCACTTCAGGCAAAAATGAGATAAGCCACCAGAAAAAAAAGCCAAGAGTGGTTTCTAAACCCTTACAAAAAATGCCAACAATTTCCTGTAAAATCTTCAGGGAAAAAAACCTCGACAAAAAAAAACTAAATGAACCTTTTTTTTTGGGTACCAAAAATCTGTGGAAAGAGAAAGACTCTCTGTTGTTAGGTGACCTTGTTCAAGTCCACAATAAATGCAACCATTAAAAAAAGCGATCACCGGAGACTGTTTAATAGATTCTTCCCGCAGTTTAGGTTAGTCAGGAATACATGTACTCTGCATTACAGGGGGAGACGATACATATGTTAACATTTGCACTAATCAGTTTTAACTATATTAGAGACGTCCAGCATTTTCTCATTTCGATACAAGACTATAAATTAAGAGCTGTGCTAAAACATCACGCACAGTAAAAAAAGCCATTTGGTCAGACTGGAAACAGGAAATCATCCGCCAGCTTCCTGTATTAATTATCCAACTCTGACAATGTTTTTATTCTTACCCCGCCCCAACAGCTAACCCATAAACCCCTAACTTTAACTTCTTACTCTATAACCCCAACACCTATCCCAGTGACACCTTACTCTATAACCTTCACTCTACCCCAACACCTAACCCATTAACCCCTAACATATAACCCCAACACCTATCCCAGTGACACCTTACTCTATAACCTTCACTCTACCCCAACAGCTAACCCATTAACCCCTAACTTTAACTTCTTACTCTATAACCCCAACACCTATCCCAGTGACACCTTACTCTATAACCTTCACTCTACCCCAACACCTAACCCATTAACCCCTAACATATAACCCCAACACCTATCCCAGTGACACCTTACCCTATAACCTTCACTCTACCCCAACAGCTAACCCATTAATCCCTAACTTTAACTTCTTACTCTATAACCCCAACACCTATCCCAGTGACCCCTTACTCTATAACCTTCACTCTACCCCAACACCTAACCCATTAACCCCTAACTTTAACTTCTTACTCTATAACCCCTATAACCCCAACACCTAATCTATTAACCCCTTACTCTATAACCCTTACTCCACCCCAACACCTAACCAATTAACCCCTTACTCTATAACCTTCACCCTACCCTAACACCTAAACCATTAACCACTGACTTTAACCCCTTTACTCCATAACCTCAACACCTAACCCAGTAACCCCCTACTCTAAAACCCTCACCCTACCCCAACATCTAACCCATTAACCCTATGCTCTATAAGCCTCACCACAACACCTAACCCATTAACCTCTTAATCTATAACCTTCAGCCCACCCCAACACCTAACCTACTAACCTCTTACTCTATAACCCTAACCCCACCCCAACACCTAACCCATTAACCCTGTACTCTAAAACCCTAACCCCTTCCTAACATCTAACCATTTAACCCAAGCCACCTAACCCTAAGTATACCCTCAACTCTACCCCAAGCTTTGAACCCCTAACCCTAACCCTTTTATCTCTTATTTTACCCCAATTCTTACCTATTGTAGCCTAACTCTAACCCCTAATCCGCTAATCCTACCTTTGACTCTACCTTTACCCTAAACTTCAATGCTAACACTAATCCTGACACTAATTTTCTTAGAAATAACTTTGGTAGCAGTCTTTTAATCTTTCAATTTTTCCTGTGTCTTATCAGAGGCTAGAAAAGGGTTAGCAGCAATATCTATAGTTTTTACCATAATGAATTAGGTACATGTATTACAATAAATTTCCAATTATCAGGCAATTATTTAGATCACCGACAGAACACAAACAGCACGTATTAATATCTCTTGCATCACCGAATCCCCCACAGTATCCAGTCTCGGCGTTACCTCTGCATCCTGCAGGACCGCACACATTAATTGCCACGTGATGAGGGTTGAAGAAAACGCAGCGGTCCTTTTGAGACCTCACAACTGCCTTGTTCGAGTCTGTGACAACTCATGGAGGACCCGGGAGAGACGCGTGACCTTTTCTTTTAGAACACGGAAACAGCCGTGTCAGTACATTGCATTACACTCGTCCACTGGGAGCTGATAGAGGTGGTTAAGAAATACGAATATCTGAGCGCTGTCTTTCTGACAACTTATTGTCCAAAGCCAGACAGAAGAAATGTCACAGGCATCAATGGGTTTTGTGAAATTTAATTATCTGGCTGTCAGAAAGAACATTCCTAACTCGTACCAGGTCTGGCTAGAGAACGTAACGTAACATATTTTTTTTTCATTTTCTGGTTTAATAAAGCGACACAAAAATGTCGTTTAGAAAAATAGTGATTTATTACGGCAAGCTTATGTTTAAGATCAGTAAGAAATATCAAATATCGAAAAATTCATTTCCCTGAGGGGATCAGTAACATATTCTGTTGATGTCAGTTCCCTAAACGATGGTATAATGGACTATTTCCTATATATTAGCTGATAAAGTACATACTGAGGAGGAGGAGGAGGAGGAGGAGGAGTCAGATAAAGGTCTAGTCTATTGCCATGCATTGTGCTTGCTCTTCTAAATGTAAGCTATAATACAAGCTACACTAGTCATGCTATCTAAAAGAAATAAAAGGTCTTTCTGTATAGTCACCATTATTTATATAGAACTTTTTAACAATAAAAATTGTTTTAAAGCAGCTCCACCGAATCAAGTAAGACAATACAACAAACACTCACTAAAACACTCAGTTCAGTTTAATTAATATCTCTAAATTAAGATTAGCCACCAACTGGACTGGATACAGACTGGATCTGGTGGCGACGGTGAGCACAGAATAAGAAGGAAAGCAGACATATTGGTATAGATGCCATTCTACTTACGATAGACAAACATATTGTGTGTTATTGGAAGTGTTTCCCGGTTCCGGTTGATTTTAGCCTAATGGTCCTTTAATGAAATGTAAATGTGTGTGTTATGTGTAAGCCAGGTTAAAGAGATGGGTCTTTAATCTACAGGGTGTCCCAAAAGGTTCTATACATAGGAAAAAAATTAAAAAGCATTTATATTTGTATTATATGCTCTACATGACTACTATTGTTTTGAAAACACATTTCTTGTCCTCCACTGCTGAAGAACACATATAAGCACAGCTGGAGATATGCTTGTAATGTTGTTGGTGATACGCTCCTTAAGAGGTTTTGTGTCTTTTCCTGATACACCATGGCCGTCAGATGCTCCCAAAGATAAAAATCAAGTAGGGTGAAATCCGGAGATCTGGGAAAATGGTTTTAATAAAAAAATGGTTTATTTTTCCCATGTATGGAAACTTATGGGACACCCTGTAGTTTTAAACTGACAAAGTGTGTCTGCCTCCCGAACAGAGTTGGGTAAATTATTCCAGAGTTTGGGCGCTAGATAGGAAAAGGATCTACCGCCTGCAGTTAATTTTGTTATTCTGGGTATCATCAACTTACATTTAATATAGCAAAGCTATATTAATGTATTACAACCTACTTGTTTACTTGCTTACTAATCTAAATGAGTACTTCCTTACAACAGCAAAACAAGAATAAAGCCGTGGGCTCACACTCACCCCTTTTATTTAGGCAGAGGTACCGGCTGCCTCCGTTTTTTAGGGAAGCTTTCATTCAGATTCACTTTTCAAACATGTTTTGAAAGTGTCTGCTGTTTTTATTAGTGTGTGAGGTGAAGCCGTTTTCGTCTTTTTTTGTTGCTCAGGAATTCATTTTCATTTACAGCTTTGGCAAGTAGCAGCTCAGTGATAAAGATGATGTACTGCTGATTTAAAAAAGTCATTGGTTATATTCCCAGGATCACCAAGGTGCCACTGCTGGGCCCTTGAGTAAGACCTTTAACCCTCAACTGCTTATTCGGATAGGTGAAATCATTTTAAGTCTTTCTGGATGAGGCTGTCTGAAAATTCAGTAAATGACATTTGGTAGACACACTTATCCATGTATCTTAATTTTAATCTTTCTTTTCTTAGCACCCTAAGGACTTGACCGAGCAGTGTCAGCTTGGTGGTCCTGGGAATTGAACCCACGATCTTCTGTTAAGCATTTGAGCAGTCTAACAAAACATTTGGTTCTGGAATGTAAAGCAGGTAATGCCGTTCTTTTTTTTTTCTTTTTTTTGCTATGGTACCTTCAGTCAAGCCGAATTTTCTCTAATGTGTCTTTTTTCAGTTGTCCATCTAGGCTGATTGTTTGAAAGCATCCGAACAAGAACATCTCCACAGATGCAAAAAGGTTGCATTGCCTTCAATCTAACTACACATAATGTATATGCAACTCAATTTTAAAGTAAAAGCACTATTGCTGCTTTCTATTTACTATAATAATAATTCTTTTTTTAATCAATGTCTATGAGAAATAGTGTTTATGTGATATTTTAGACTTTTTCATGTTAAAGCCCAGGAAACCTTTTTATCACTGATGGACCCTATCAAGCATCCTGAGACCTGAAAATTGGGTAATCGCTGAGTAATATTGAGTCAATTGAAAAACATGAGGGTAATAATTGAAGTTTAGCTCCAGATTGTCTTGGCGCAATGAATCGCAAACAACAGAATTACCATTTCACAGCAGCTGTTTAGGTTTGACGGAAACCTCCAAAATGGACCCCTGCAGCTTCCTAAATTCTTCTAGGAAGAAAAACCCCAGTGGATTCGTCTGGGCTGAAATAATTCAGTTGCAATCATAAACTGCATGCATATTTATTAACCATTCTAAAGGCAACCGCAAACAATATTCATCATTGCTACTCTGGAACGTTAAAGCTCCTTATTGTTTTCAGATCTGCGATTTTTCAATTCGCTTCATTACTATTTCAGAGGCACATTGCGCCACAATCGATGCATCCCCATTAACGTGATGAACGGCGTCTTTTCAAGAGCTCTTCAGTCTGCGGCTGATTAAGTGGCAGGCAGTCAAGGCCACACTGTGACGAGCTCTTCCAAAAAAACCAAAAAATCAACATGCAAGTGATGAAGATGAGCTTTAGCAGCTTTATTCATCTTGATAGTTTAATTTAGACATTTTCAGAACGTTGGACATAAATGCTGAAGATATTTTCAAGTGTAAATAGAAATTATTGTCTGTTTGTTATCTGAAGGCTTCTGACTTTATAAAACATTAAAATAAGTTTTTAAATTGGTTTAACATTTTCTTTGACGCTTTAACAGTGAATGTTGCTATTTATGGGTTTTTTTCTTTTAATTTTCCCTTCTTTTATTTCTACAGTTATGTCCGTCTTGGTATCACTTACATTTTAGAAGCTATAAACATGAATTCTTTATCTGTCTTTCTTTTTTTTCCTCTCTTTTGAAAAAGAAACCCAAAAAACACAGCTCCTCTTGTTACCTAGGAACATCAAAGAGTAAAGATCTCAGTCTGGGAAAGACTTTTATTCAACAACAATTAAAAAAAATTCAAGCTACAATATGCTAATACTTTCTGTAATTGCTATTGCTGCTAAAGAAAAATGATTAAGATCTTCTGACCAATCAGATTCAAGAACGAGTTTTATTGTAACCTTCAAAAATGATACTTATTCTTTATTGTTCTTTTATGTTTTATTAATAAAGCTCTTTGAATTTGTTATTGAAGTGTTATAAAAGTGATCCATTTCGATAAACAATAGTCTCTTGACTGACAGTGCTGTCCAAGTATCATTTTCCTAACAGAGCAGCTATTTATTCATAGTGCAGCTGCTGAGTAATAGATGTAATAGATGTACCTTAAATAATTGATGGTATGGAGGTGAGGGCTGAACTCCTCTAGGTGTGTGCAATCTGTGCTAGAATAAGGAAACACACCACAGTGCGCAATGCAGAAGAAGTGAAAGGACATGACTGGGTAAGACTGCACTATGATAAGGTCGAAAGAATATTCAGTCAATTATATGCATCAATCACAGCCACGGTCTGTGTGTGGGTCGTAGAGAATGAAGCTCGGCTCGTCCAATTATTCCCCCAAGCATAACAAAGGCAACGCCAAGATAAAAGGTTTGTCTGATTTCTAACAAACGGCAATCATTCACATTTTGTTACACATAGTATACATTTATTTATTTATTTATGTCTTTATAACAGTTTACCACAATCCAGTTTTTTTTTCCAAAAATCCGATCAGCCAATCAAGTAGCAGACAGAAATCAAGAGCTTTACTTGAAGCACCAGGATGGGAGAATGAATCTCTGTGATCTCAGTGACTTTGATGGTGGGTTAAGTGTTTGTAATCAAAAAGCTGATTTCAGTATATCAGCGACTGCTGATTACCTGTGATTTCTCCTTACTACAGAATAGTGGTAGAAAAAAAAAATGAAAACAGGAAACAAAACTCATTCTTGAACCTGCGACCTTCTAACCAGCGGCTTACACCCCAACCACTGAGCTACCACATCCCCTTTTAAAAGCTGGTTAGCTACAGACAAACTGAATCAGTATATGTGGTAACATACTACCTGTAAGGACTGGCTTTTGATGACATTGCCAAATAATTCACACTTGCATTTGTTCAACTGGATAATTACAGATTCAACAAAAAACTTGACAAAGAACATAGAATGCATTTTTCCATCTAAAATGATTAATTAATTTTAAAACCGAACAGACAATTGTAGTTTTCAGATGTATATGGGCTTCTGTCAGGTAATTAAACTATTTATGTCACATCATTTCCACATATATTTTATAATCAGTTACATTAAATGAGATGATGTCTGACCAACAACTGAGGATGTAAATGGATGCTAAAAGAGTCAAAACTTAGTTTAAAAGGTTTTTTTGGAAGTGAGTTTTTCTTGTAGCTCCTGCTCTCTGAAATAAATTTTACATTGCAACATTTGACTCATGTTCTTGCTAAAATTGAACAGTATATGGCCAAGGTTATAAATGTGGTAGCGCAGTGGTTAAGGTGTTGGGCCCATAAGCTTCTGAAAAAAAATGTTGTAAATGTATATGGCTGTTATATAAGATTATAATACGTGGGCTTGTGGATCCCTGTGGACAAAAACATAAATTGTGAAATTGCTTTGCAAGAAATGGAGCTGAGTCTCAAATAGTAAATTCTGATATTAGAATCTGACTCGTTTGAATTTGAATCTTTGGACTGGCCATTGGTTTTTTATAGTACAGTAAAATATCAACACTGAATGCAACAATTATTTTGGTTAGAGTATTCTTAAGTACTAGTTATAGTTTTAATAATAGTATTTTTAAGTATTTTTAAGCTAACACAAGCGAGCAAAAAATCGATTCTTGGAATCGACTCTATTGAATCCCTCCATTCTGGAATCAGTATCCGATTCGAACTATTGAACCACCCGTGACACCAGGAACTTGCGGGGCACGTTTAAAAATAACGCCCACTTGTACTTTTAACCAATCATATTTCTTAAAATCTTGTTTCCAGGAAGTTAGTAAATGTACTAAAATGAGAGCTGAGCGGTGTTAGATTTAGCTAATCTCTCTTTAATAAGCGCACCCGGACTCTGAATGAGTGACAGTTCAACACTCGTGTCAGTTGATTATATTGAACAGTCTTTAGGGTGTAAACGCCATATTCTTTATTTATATTATAGTGTCCTTTTATAGGGGGCAGGAGTGATTTGTGACTGGACCGCGTGCTGTCGAGTCAGTGCAAAGGAGAAATTGCTAAAGTTGGTGTGCCACCATGTAAGTTTTGTTCTGTAGAATAGATATGATATTATGTGGGTTTTATTGCATTTAATAAGCCTGCAGGGGGGCAGTAAAGTTATAAACGATAAATAAACGGTTGTGTGAAAAGTTGGAACTCGTTTACGCGGCTGTCAAATCAGTTTTTCCGGTTATTTGTCTAATAAAAGCCACAGGTCAAAATATAGATTCGACCGCGGGATCAGGTATTATAGGAAATTGAAGTAAAAGCGCTTTATGGTCAATATTCAGACTAAACGTGTTTCCGAGCTTCTTCAGATTGTTTGGCCTGCGGCGTCAACATTAAACCTCAACCATATTGGCATAGGCGCGTGATGCTGCTGCTACTGTTTTTTTTATATATATATATATATATATATATATATATATATATATATATATATATATATATATATAACACACATATATACATTTGACATTAATGCTTATAAAGGGACATTTAAGAGTAGACATGTCTTTTCCGATTAGTGTAAGTAAATCTATTGGTGAATAGGCTATAATTAGGTAAAATGTCAGAGAAAGTTTTAGAGACGGTTGTTGGTGTTGTAGACTCAATTAACGTTAAAGCGTGACATTTAAGTATTTGTTGAATTATTTATCATAATTAAACACTTTGTCAAGAAAAAAAAACCCCGAAAGAAGTTTTTTACTGTTTCATTCTGTACCGCTTTAATTCGCATCCAATCAAATGCTCAGTTAGATTCTGGAGGCTGGACAAATATGTTCTGATGAGCATTTGATTGGCTGTGTATCGTGCCACACTAGCAGCAGGGCGATTCCTTTATTGGCTAGAGTGTGTACTGTTTATGTATTGTATTGATGGCTCATTAATGTAATTGTTGGAGGTTAAATTGTGTTTGAGAGATGGAGAGAGAGAGAGAGGGATGAGGTCACCAGTGATGGTGGTAGAGCTGGAGCCGTTGCTCCGTCATAGCCGTCACTCATCCTTAGCCGAAGCAGAAACCGCTACATCGCCAACATTTGACCAGAATTGCTTACTATCTTTTTTTCTTTTTCTTTTTTTTTTTTTTAACTTATTGATGATTGGTTTTCAGATCAGTTCCAGTTTCAATCATCTCTACGATTGTCATTTCCTATTCATTTACATTTATGGCATTTGGCAGACATCCCAATTCAGAGCGATTTAGAAATTTTATCTTTTCCACAACTGAGCAATTGAGGGTTAAGAGCCTTCCTCAGGGGCTCATCAGTGGTAACTTGGTGGTCTTGGGAATCGAACCCTAATCTTCCAATTAGCAGTCCAACACCCACTATCCGCTATTATTTTTTTCATGCTACTTTCTAGTTTCTTTGTGGCAAGGAGAGCGCTGGTCTCTTTCATCGCTCACTAATGAATTGCCATATTTCATTCTAATTAATTGTTGCTCCGTCATCTTTTAAACATGGTGCCTTTCAAACAGCAGTCTTTGGTAAAAGCTCCATCCACTGATGTCATCGCTTCCTTTTCGAGACCACCAAGAATCTGGGTACCGGCCCAGGACATTTCTCAGTGGAAAAGTGTCGCCCGGTTCCTGGGGTAAAAAGCGGTATAAGAGGATGTAGGAATAGCAGATGTTAAATACAAGGCAGTAAAAATAGAACTCTCACAGTGCCATATTAAAGAGAAAAAAATTGCAGCGAGCCGATAACAGATGAGTCACAGTATGTTAGCAATCCGAGATGTGGTGGAACAAATCTCTCTCCACGTACTTATTCAGAGTGGGCATCGTTTTTCACATAGCTCATTCCGGCTGAACTCGTCTGTCCTGCATTTCTCACCTCCTCCTGTGCTCTCGCACAAACGGCGAGCGTGTGGAATGCTCTGTGTACGTGTTAACCTAACAACCACACAAGTCATGTGTTCAAAAAAGATGGCTTAAGAAAAAAAGGAATAAGGTTCAGCTGTGCATCTGCAGAAGATGTGAATGAAATGTGATCCTGTGTGTGGATTGTGCTTTTTTTTCAGGAGGAGGATAAAGATTTACTGATTTGAATGTGTGTACTGATCTCCTAAAAAATTACACCCCAGCTGCACCGATTTGAGACAACATTAATCAGGGAAAAATTCGGGAGACGATCGATATAAGCAGCGTCTCTGTATCAGGGCAGAATCTCACAAGCGCGCACACACCAACCGCTGTCTTATCCTGGTGTTTATTATTTCGAATAATTACTAAATACATTTTCTTTAGCAGGTTTCCACTGTTTGTTCTCTCACACATCCGGGTGTCGGCCCCCGTGTGTGCAGGTTCCTAACGATGTTGAGGTGTTTTTTTCAAATTAAAGGTATTGTTTAGTGTTTAGCTCACTTCTTCTAGCGTCTTCATAGTCTGATCAGAACAAAATGCCCATTTTCACTCCATTACCCTTATAGAACCACTCATGATGTAACCAGAGGTGGGGTGAGTGTCAGGGGTGGTGCAGGGTTCTAAACTTACCCCCGAATATTGATTAACAAATATAAAATAGTTTCCTTTTCACTTTTTTAAAGTGTATTTCTGTTTGTTCTTCTTTTGTTGTCTCTTGTCAAAGGGAGCTGTTGTTGTGGGTGCTGGCTGCCTTGCTGGTCCTTTTCTGCTTCCTGGATGTATGGTACTACCTCCGCCTGGTGGCTGTTTTACTCCGAGCCTGGTTCCTGGCCCCGGTGTTCGACATCACAGCAGAGCAGTCAGTTGGAGGCCACGTTCTTCTTCACGATGTCGACATGTGTCACATGAACAACGCTCACTACCTGCGCGAGTGCGACTTCGCCCGCATTTCCCTGTATGCCCGCAACGGCGTGCTGAGGGCTGCGAGGACCCTAGGGGCGACCATGGTGGTGGGTGCGACTACCGTGCGCTACAGGCGGCCCCTGTGCGTAGGGGAAAAATTTGAGCTGCGTAGTCGTATCGTCACATGGGACGACAAAGCTTTCTACCTCGAGCAGCGCTTCGTGTCATGTAGAGATGAAATGGTTTCAGCCGTCATGTTCTGCAAACAAAACGTGCTCCGTAGCAGCCCGGATAAAATCCTTCAACACCTGTGCAAGAGAAAGGTGAGTAATAGATTTAAATCTGGAGAAAATTGGATGAAAATTTTGACTGGAAAGACATGATTGTAGATTTCTACAGAAACAACAGTGTGCATGATTTAAACATTAACAATCATGCAAACTTAAGCCAGACCATTTTTAATGGTCCAATTGTTGCTTGTTATTCAGTTGTCATAATGTACGACAGTCAAAACACATTAACAACAGAGGTTTACGTCATCAATCCGTATCATGTTGTATAACATGCGTTATCTAAATGGTTGCTACCACTAAACAAAAACAATCTGTAGCGTTAATCCTGCTCATGACATACCTTCATAGGTTGATACCTCAGGTTGTTGATTGGAGGTTCTCATCAAGTTGTTGATTGGGAGCAAGAAGAGAGCAAGTTTCTCCTCTTGCTTCCAATCAACAACTTGAAAACCAGATTCGTTTCCAAGTTGTTGATTGGAAGACCTGGGTTCAAGCCCCATCACTGCCAGTCTGCCACTATTGGGTCACTGAACAAGACCCTTAACCCCCTCCTCCTCCATAGGTGCTGTATCATTGTTGACCCTGCACTTTGATCCCAACTTTCTAGGATGGGATATGCCAAGAAACAAATTTCACTCTGCTGTAGAACATATGTGACAAATAAAAATCTTTATATGGATGTGTGAAATTTTCTGATACTGCCAGATATCCATCGGAGGAAAAAAATGATTGCAATAACCATTAATCGGCTGCCCATGAACATGTCAAACTAGCGATAAAAGATTTTAGCCTAAGATTAAAGGAATTCTTGCGATTTCCAAATTGGCCTTGGACAAATCGCAGAGTGTCTGAAGGAGGTGTGTGGCGTTGGGGTGTATTGAGTCCATATAAGGGGTGTGGCCTATGTATGTCAATCCCAGTATAGGGATTGCATGAACCTCTATTAATTAGTGCTAATACTGAACTCTCTCTCCAAAAAATTCTAAAAGAGACATCAGTTAAATAATGTCAGTTATTCCACGCTGGGTTTTTTTTAAGATTATTACATATAATATGTTTTTTTTTTTTTTTTTACATTAACAGCATTTGGCAAATGCTCTAAGCCAGAGAGATGTACAAAAGTGCTAAATCACTGACTGTGTAACTTAAACCTAAAACTGTTGTTAAAAAGCATGATTTTTTTCTATTAGATATCAAGAGAAAAAGCTAGGTCTTCAATCTTCTAAAGACAGCCAGTGACCCGGGTGTTCTGACATTGATGGAAAGTTCATTACACCACTTTGGTGCCAAAACAGAGAGAAAGACTTGAGGTAGCTCTACCCTGTATCCTAAAGCGATGGTGGGAGCAGTCGAGCGTTTTTTCCCCATTATGTAATCACTTTAGCACTTCTGTAATGGATAAAGAAGATTTTGGGTTCAAATCCCAGCTCCACTGCTCCACCAGGCTAACAATGCTGGGCTCCTGAGCAAGAACTTCAATCTTTTGCTATGTAAATAAAATAAGTTGACTTATAAGTTAAAGCAACTTTTATTTTTTTTCTTTATTTTTTTCCTTTCTCTTTTGAATCAGCTGAGCATTTGAGGGTTAAGAGTTTTGCTCAATCGCTCAGCTGTGGCAGCTTGGTGGTACCGAGAATGAAGCCCACAATCAGTAGTCTGACACTTCAATTCTTTTGCCACAGTTTTATTTTTTTAAGCATCTTACGGCTATTATCTGACTTATTTACCAGGTTGAGGTTCCCGAGTTTCCTGAAGAGCTGCAACACTGGATCAGCTTTATAACAGCGAGCAGTCAGGCTTTGAAGGCTGAGAGTGGAGCAGAGAAGAAAAGCGAATGAGGATTGACACCAGCCGGCGATTATTAGGAGACAATAATCTACATGTTTACCTGCTGAACTCTCTGTATGAAACATGCTTTCAATGTAAATTCACACCCATGTAATTCAGTGAATCACTTATTTGAATCTCTTGAATTACACAGTTGGAACATCAATAAGGTTTATGTGCCATTTTTACTGAACTCTGTATACGAGTCGATTTAAGATTGTTATGATTGTTTCTTATGTAACAATGTCTTTTTCCGTGTTAATTATTTTTGTATAAAAGGGTTTGGTGTCATTGTGGTGTTAGACGAGGATTTATTACAGTAAAAGTGGGCGGGGTTATCCCGAAACATGTGGCCCGGTGTCTGTTGTCTTATTGGTGCCGGTGTTGGCCACGTCATCTCGTAGACCTGCAATCGCAAGAGAACCCGGAAGTATCACCTTGCTGCAGCCGGTGTTTCATTAGCGTAAGTAAATCAAAATGCTTTTTATTAAGGGTCGAACCTACAGAGAGCAACAGTCCGTGTGGGTTTATTTCGCTGTTTGCTGTTCGCTTTGGTTTAATCGGCATCATTTTGGAGAATGATTTCATCGCAATGTCATGAACTGTAGAAAAGCGTAGCCTTCAGGAAACAAACAGGCTGTGACACAAGCACTTTTCCTCTATTTTATAATCATTTTATTATTACCGTTAGAATATTTTCTATTTCTATCTTAAAATCTTATGATCGTATTAATATATATAGGAAACGGTGTGTTTGGTGGTGTTGTCTACGTTCAGAAAGCTGTTTAGCATTGTAGTATTGAATAGTAATGTGCTACTGAATAGCACCTGCATTGTTATTTAGGTAGATGTTCAGCCAGGGTTTATTACCTGGTGTAAAACTTTAATCATTTTTCTTTAATCATAAATCTTTAATCATCAGAAAAGACAGGCGTTTTTCTATAGATGTGTGTGAAATGGGATATGGACATCAAAATAATAACACTAATACACTTTTTACTAACAACTTTCCTCTTTTTTTCTTGCACACAAAGAAATAAGGACACCAAGCTGTCCTTTTCACTTCCTCTGGTTTAACACCATTAAGACATGTCTATGATCCATGTAGATCTTCAGTGTAACATCAGGAGTCTTAATCGAGGAAATACAGAATTTGTAGG
The DNA here is from genome assembly GCA_005784505.1 of Bagarius yarrelli. NCBI lineage: Eukaryota > Metazoa > Chordata > Actinopteri > Siluriformes > Sisoridae > Bagarius > Bagarius yarrelli. Next base: position 235,251 of record VCAZ01000073.1, on the reverse strand, counting down.
ATTTATAAATGACAAAAAAATACGATTGATTTCTTGATTTAGTTCTGAAGTTAGTTTTTACGTTTTCTCCTACACAATATTTGGACAAAAGTATCAGGACACCTGATCCTCACACCCAGATGTGTCTTTTGATGATTTTGTTCCAGGTGTAGTCTCGCTCGTCCTCCTATAATAACTTCCACACCTCTGTGCAGGTTTTCCGCTAGATTGTGTATCATTGTTATCATTTATCCGTTTACTTACATACAGCTTTATATTCGCAAATCTGATTGGTCATAATTTTAGTTCTATGATTCCATCTTTAGATTCCAGCATTTGTCTTTAGATTTAGTCTCACTTTTCCTCTTCTAATAACTTCCACACTTTTTTTTCGATTGTGTCATGTGACTGTGGGGATTTGTGTTTATTCAGTCACAATAGTAATGAGGTCAGACAGTAACGATGAGGTGAGGAGGTCTGGGGTTCAGTCGGTGTTCCAGTTCATCCTAAAGGCGTTTAGTGGGGTTGAGTCAGAATCAGGACTCTGTACAGGACACTCGAGTTCCGCCACTTCAACTAGAACACAGCATGTCTTCATAGAGATCAGAGAGTTTGTGCACAGGGACATGTAATGGTCTATGTAATGCTACAACATACAAATACATTCTAGACAACTATGTTCTTTAGACTTTGTGGCAACAGTATGGGATAGTATGAGGGTGTGCTGGTAAGGCTCTTGGCTGTGTTTACTTAACAGAATTTTCCTCATGCTACAGTAATTTAGTGTGGAGTACAATAAATAGAAAATTATAGAAATATCACAAATTTAAATACACATATTATGATGATTTGTGATATACGAGCGATTCAGTATTTCAAATAAGTTTTAAGTTTTGATGCGGATAATAAAAACAATATCTGGCATGCGGCTTTAGTGCCAAACTTAAAAAGTTTCCTCAAAACATGGTGGTATTTGGGCTTGTAAAGAGATAAACACATGCAGACTGAAGTTCTCTGTAGAACAAATCTTTACAGTCACCCATATGCTCACCTGGTGAGCATATCAGCCCAGCAGGAAAATCTTCAAACACGAGTGAATGTGTGAAAAGAAACATCTTGGTTATAAAAGTTTGGAAAATATCCTATGGAATATCGCATTATCTAGCATGCGTTTGCATATCGCTTTTGTTCTCTGATATTGTGCAGCCCTAGTGAACCTTCAGTGTGTATCTTTAATCTGAGAAGATGGCACACACCGCGTACCCTGAATAAGCTTCTAGAGCAACTTTTAGAGCTAAAAGGTTCAGTCCTGTAGCTTGAATTAGTTTGTGCACAATGTTCTTTCGGTGATTGCTGCACACTGAAATAATAATACTCAATGATATCAATTTAGCAACAAGGAAAAAGTCAAATAAAAAAACACAACCTCATAATAGTGGATTTTAGGGCCAAGCGTTTTTAAAAATATCTCAAAGTATTTAATAGTAGGTTTCGTGCTGAAGTAAGTCTTTAATGGATAAATAAGTGAAGCTAAAACTATGTAGGTCTAAATGTTTGACTTAAGACTGCCACATTGTTCTACACTAAGCTCCGCCCCCAGATCAGATAAAGCTTTAGAAAGACTTAGCATGTTAGCTTTTATTATCAGGAACTAATACTGAAGTATTTGGGGGGAAAAATTAGGCCTCTACTAAAGTACTAGTACTGATACTAAGTACTAGTTTGTTATCAGGAACTGATACTTAATATTTTAAAAAAAAATTAGGCCTCTACTAAACCTTTATTCAGCATGTACTTGTTTTGAGACAATTTCTTAAAATGTTTTCAGCGTTACATTTACATTTGCAGCTTTTGTCAGACACCCAGACATCCTTACATTTATCTCTTTCACACAACTGAGCAATTGGTGGTTAAGGGCCTTACTAAGGGGCCCAACAGTGGCAACCTAGTGGTGCTGGGAATCAAACCCAGATCTTCCGATTGGCAGTCTAACCCCTTAATCACTGCACTACCAGCTCCCATTATTTGTACTAGTAAGAAATAAAAAAAAATGGGATTGTTGCACCTGATTCTTTAGTGATTAACGTGTGTTTATTGTTAAGTGTTCGATTCTGCCTTACTCTGATGTACGGCGTGTGAGTGTTCCGCCATTGCTTTGGGGGTATATCAGAGTTCTCTTGTTTCCTTTACAGTCTATAAACATGCCCTGTAAACCGATTAGCATCTCTAACTTGTCTGTAATGTGTGAATAAATGTGTGATGGTCGTCGGCGATACATTGGAACCAAAGCTGCACGATATTGGGAAAAAACTGACATTGTGATATTTTACCAGATAACTTGAATAGCTGTATTTGTATTTGAAGTCATTATGGTAGAAGGATTGGGGTGATTTTGTTATTCAGATTAAATTTCTTTTCATTATATGCATATTCATACAGAATACAACATGCTGAGAAAAAAAGAATAAGTATAGAGGTAAGTACAGATTAAAGTGACCCAGTGTAATTGTCCCTAAAGTGTCCATGTGCTGGAATTGGAGGTGTTTAAAGTAACTCTATGCTGTGCCAGTTCAGTGTTTAGTGTCAGTTCTGCAGTTGTGCTAATAATTGTGCAGAGAGGAGATGAAACGGAGAGAAAATCACGGTTTTAGGTGCTCAGTGTTTCCTGATTTAAAGGAGTGCATCTGCGTAAAATGTAATACACCGATTAAAAGCATAGATAAATGCAATAGAGCAAAGATGTAAATAGAATAAATTATAATTCAATAACAGAAATGACATAATCAAATGTAAAATCACACGGTTTAGACTTCACTGTATGAATTAACTACAATTTATCTTCATTAAAGCTAAAACAGTGATCTTTGAAATGTTTACACAGTAACAGACCTTAAAAACAATGTGCAAATTAAACTATTATTAAACTTTCCAATCAATTAGTGTCCCTTTCCTCATGGCCTAAGTTTTCTAGGGACCCTACATCCTAAACTGCCCTGTGTCGGATAAATGCATGGTTGGATAGACAGGATTTGCACCTGTTTCTCCATGTTGCTGTTTTGATACTATGGAGATGTGCATGTTTTGTAACTTTAGTACTTTTTTATTGCAGGTAAATTTACAGCTTTAAAGATTAAAGGAATTCAAAGGTAGACAAAATCCAATTCCACACATCAAATAATTATAAAGTCGTATAATAATAAACTCGACAAGGCTTTTTTGTCTATGATCTCTATCTCCGCTTAAAGCCCTTTTGTACGTGGCTGTGGATAAGGCCGTCTGCTAAATGATGTAAATGGAAATAGTTTGGGAAGAAAATCGGATTTCCTTGATGAAATTGTTCTTTTATATTACAGAGACATGTTGCTGTGGGTTCTGTCTAGCTTGTTGGTGCTGTTTAGTACCGTAGACTTGTGGTATTTCATCAGAGGAGCCTGGGCAGTTCTAAAGTACCTGTTTCAGGACCCGGTCCGGGATGTGCTAGCCGAACAGGTCGTCCACGGCCGGGTTCTTCCTCATGACATCGATTACATGGGCCATATGAACAACGCTCGCTATCTGAGAGAGTGCGACTTTGCCAGACTCTCCTATTACACACGGATCGGGATGTTCAAAGCCTCCCATGCTCTCGGGGCCAGGATGGTGGTCGGAGCTACAACCATCCGCTACCGACGCTCACTGGGTCTCGGAGAGGCATTCGAGTTGCGTAGCCGCATCGTGGCCTGGGACGAGAAGTCGTTCTTTATGGAACAGCGCTTTGTGTCCAAATCCGATGGCTTTATCTCCGCTGTTATCCTGTGCAGGCAAAATGTTCTTCATAGCTCGCCGGATCAGATTTTACAGCATGTCTGCAAGAGAAAGGTAAACTCGGTTTAAGCCTAAGTGTTTGTTTACTTTTTCACATGCAGTGGCTCAGTAATGGTGACATATTCGGTGTTGCTGTGGTTTTCAGGTGGAATGTCCTGATATCCCAGAGGACCTTCAGCATTGGATCAAATTCATCTCAGCTAACAGTCAGGCACTGAGAGCAGAGTGCGGCTTAGACGAGAAGACCAAGTGATGATCACAGACCGTGTTTTCTTTATTGAAGCACATTTCTCTTTAATATTTTCAGTTATGCTAAAAGGGGGCAAATCTTGAGAAGAGAATCACAGAGCCATACACATGAATGAGTCAGTGCTCGATACCGCTTATTTACTCATTCCCAGAAAACCCCCAAAAAAACCCTTTATTTGTGTGGTACTTATTTCAGTCATGGTAACGAATGGATGTTTTAAAATTAACATCGGAAGAATATAATCTTCTACATTTTACATGTTATCTACTACGTTTAATCCCAAATTGTCCCAGATTGCTGACTTATGCACTTTCGATGCGCTTTGTACTATAAACAGTGTAAGTAGTTCGTTTACACTGGAAATGTCAGAAAGAAAGAATAGCAGTGGTGGAAGTGCACTTAAAGTACCCAAATGATGCACTTATTTAACCATTAAAACCAAAGTAGGAAATGTTACATTCATCCAACTCTCACAGCATTGCTTACATGGAGGACAGAGGGTGTGGCTACCAGGCGCTTAAATGTTGATTTTGGATCATGGGAGCTGATAGATATATATTTTTAGGGGAGGTGGCGGCTCAGTAGTTAAGGTGTTACAAATGCTGAGCCCCTGAGCAAGGCCCTTAACCCCAAATATATATATATGCAGTGGCTCAGTAATGGTGACATATTCGGTGTGGCTGTGGTTTTCAGGTGGAATGTCCTGATATATACACACACATATATATACACACAGTCAAGCCTGAAATTATTCATACCCCTGGCAAATTCTGACTTAAAGTTACTTATATTCAACCAGCAAGTTTTTTTTTTGGACCGGAAATGACACAGACTTCTCCCAAAAGATAATAAGACGATGTACAAGAGGCATCATTGTGGAAAAAAATATTTCTCAGCTTTTATTTACATTTGAACAAAAAGTGGCATGTCCAAAATTATTTATACCCTTTGCAAACTGTCACAGTCTATGGGAAAATCCAAAGTTTTATACCATTCCAAATACTCCAAGCTTTTCTAAAGCACCCTAATTACCCTGGTTCATTGGGAACAGTTGCTCTCTGCTGTTGGTTTGTGGACAGTCATGGCTAAGACAAAGGAGCTCACTGAGGCCCTTTTCAGGGGTATGAATAATTTCGGACTTGACTCTTTTCTCTCTCTCTCTCTCTCTCTCTCTCTCTCTCTCTCTCTCTCTCTCTCTCTCTCTATATCTATATCTATATATATATATATATATATATATATATATATATATATATATATATAAAAAACTATTTGAAATAGAATGAAAAAATAGATAATTGGGGATTAGGTTAAAATTAATGAACAAACAAAAAAAAATTCCATTCCTTTATTTCCTTTTTGTATCTTTTCTTAAATTATGTGCGTTTGATTTGTTGTTTGTGGGTTTGAATATAAATCTGAAAACAGTTTATATCATAGAATTCATTCACTAGACAAACCAGCCCATAGTGTTACTTTTCTTAGTGAGTAAATCATTTGTCTAAGCGCAGTGGTGCTTTTTGCAGAATCTGAATTCTGCGGTTTTAATTTTTTTTTAACATTTAATCTTGAAAACTGAGTATTTGCTGTCTAAGAATGAGACATAACATTTAAATGCCACATAACAGTCAGTTTTGTTAAATGACGATTGTCAATAATTTACATTTTCACAGTTCAAATTTAAACAGTTTTGTCATATTTCTCGTTCAATAACAGTGCCCAGTGTGGGTGTTGGGTAAAGGTATGTTATTTGGCATTTAATCAGTTTCTTTAATCAAGAGCTCGAGTCTAACTGAATGCAGTACTATAAGCCACACCCCTTCTTTGACAAGCCTTTTTTAATCACGCCCCTATTTCATGCGGTGCCCCTTCAACAATAACAGCTATTAAGGAAATAGCTAATGTGCTCACTGCAACTGCTGTACGGTCCATGTTAGGGTTAAAATTAAATAAATGTATTTATTTACTTTCCCATCTTGATGTGATTTTAAGCACTTCCTTTGGCGTTCGAGTGAAAATGTTGCTAATGGGCATTTCTTAAAATAGACGTACCTCGCGATAGGGAAGTTAATGGTGGTGGTGATAATGTGGCCAATGAATCAGTCATTACCATTAGCGTATACTCAGCTACCAGAATAAACCGAGTTGAAGGAACACTTCTCTGATGGATCAATACTATAGCCGATGGATCAACACTAAGCCGTTTCTTATTTTAGTATCAATGCATCCCTACATTCAAAATTTCTACCTGTTATTTGAATGAATATTAATAAACACAGGCTAATTAAAGCCGTCCATACTATAAAAATTACTTTTTTGATAAATTCTAAACCAAATGTTTTTCTTTCTTCAAAAAAGCAGGTATAATTTTAGTAATTATCTGAAATTAGGCGATGCATGTATTGGGTCCAGAAAACGTTGAGACCAGTATAAAACATCCTTGAAAGCTTGAAAATATTATTAAAATAAATGTATGACTTTAGAATATAGACTGACCGCTGATCTAAACTGTATTGTTTGTGGATTTATTTTAAAAGACTGGGAATATCTGTATATATAGTTGTCTATATTGATTATCTATTTATTTATTAAAATGTGAATGCACTGAAATGCAGCTTGCACCTGTCGAGAACTGTCACTTTGCATGTTTTTTTGTTTTTTTTTCTGTTAACACAATTTTTGTTATTCTTTTTATTTACACAAGATGAAAAGGGACCTTGAGCAAAAATCTGTCTTATGAACTGAAATTGATTTCAATAAAGAGCTTTGTGATGAGATTATTGAGTACTGATTTTATAATCAGATTAGCATGGAAATTCAGTCCCTATGAAATACAGATTTAAAGAAAAAGATTAGATTAGATTAGATTTAACTTTATTGTCATTGCACATTGTTACAAGGCAACGAAATGCAGTAAGCATCTAACCAGAATTGCAAAGTAGCAGTGCAGTATAAACATATGTACAGATATATAGATAATATATATATACAAAAGAGCTTATTTATTACATTATATATAAGTATGTATATACAGAATATAAGTGATATAAGAGATGGGTGGTGTGCAGAGAATATATCAGTGATGGTCCAGAATAAGTGTAAATGTACAGATAATATATATGAATATACAGGGTAAATATACTGAAATCTCTAGGAATGTAAAGGTTGATCAAATATACAGAAACTATATAGATAAATACACAGTATAAGATTAGTATAAAAATATGAGTTAATTTACAGCTGGATGAATATGCAGTGAGTTTTTATATATACGCATACCTATATGAATCTACAGATATTATACAGTCTATATACAGACTATACAGATGAATGTACAGAGGATGTATATATGTTACAGTACTGATGGGCGATGTGTGTATTATTTTAAATTATAGCTGCAGGCAGCAATTACCGGGGTTTAAGTTTCAAAAAAAAAATTTTCATCTGACAGAAATATATTAATGACAGGAAATGATGTCATATAATATGGTGCACATGCATCTAGTGGTTTTATTCATACTTATAGGGACTGTAGCATTCACATTTTTTACCTTCATAACTACTATAGTGTCAAACTGAGCCTATAAAGGCTCGGTGGTGGTTAAGGTGTTAGACTGTTACCAGAAAGACCAGGGTTCCATTCCCAGCACCACCAAGCCACCACCTTGGGTCCCTAAGCAAGGCCCTTAACCAGTTGTATTTAGAAAAAGAGATAAATGTAAGTCGCTCTGGATAAGGGTGTCTGCCAAATGCTGTAAACGTAAATATAACCAGACGTGTAAATTTCCTAAAAAAAATGTGAGCGGACCTCCATATTACACGTTGTGCAGTTGTCTTTAACATGTTTAAAGGGGGCAGGGTGGCTCAAATGGTTAAGGTGCTGAGTTGTTAATCTGAAGACCAGAAACACCTGGGTTCAAGCCCCACCTCCGGCAAGTCAACCACTGTTGGGTCCTTGAGCAAGACCCTTAACCCCTCCTGCTCCAGGGGCACTGTATCATAGCTGACCCTGCGCTCTGACCCCAACTTACTAAGATGGGATATGCGAAAAATGCATTTCATTGGCTCTGTACACGTACCTTGCACAATGACAATGAATTGAATATACTATATACTTAAGCGTTTTGATATGTCATAACTGTGACTTACTAATATGATGCACTCATGATGATTTTCATGTAGGACTTTGTGACAGCACGAGGCCACTCGTAAAAAGCAGATTTTTACCATAATTGAGGATATTTCATGAATGATTTGATTGACAGCAATGGTTCTTAGGGTTAATTACTCATTATGAGGAGATCTATCGAATGATATGCATATTGTGTGGATGTGTAAAACACCATGTAATTACAGAGCCATTAAACTTGTTAGCGCCAACCAGTGCCCATTTTCTTTCAAAATTCTTACAGACCTTTAGGACTATGAGTCGAACACGAGTTTCGGTCTGATCAAACTTGTCTAATAGGTGCTCAATATTTTCTGGTCAATGGCGGCCATGTGTTTTTTAATATACGATAGTGTCCCTATAGACTCTTGTTCCACTGTGAACAGACACTGCATACCAATTTTCAAGTCGATCAAACCAATGGTTGTTTGGTTACAGCCGTTTTTTGTTTTTTCCGTCATATAGCGCCACCAGTTGGCAAAGCTAAGCATTTTTTTTATTTGACTAAATACTGAGTTTTGTGAAGTTATCTCATGCCCTTCAAGAGCTATAGTTGTTTTAATACATTTTTGATAATTATTGATGTTCACTGTTTAGGAAATATATGCAGTGGTTTTGCTCTGATTGTGTAAAAAAAAAAAAAAACTAAGGCTAATTTGCATAAATAGGTTTTGGAAATAATTTTGCATAGAGAAAATTTACATTTACATTTACAGCATTTGGCAGATGCCCTTATCCAGAGCGACTTACATTTATCCCGTCCATACAACTGAGCAATCGGGGTTAAGGGCCTTGTTTAGGGGCCCACATTGGTGGCTTGGTGGTGCTGGAAATCAAACCCCAGTCTTTCTGGTATCAATCCAGGGTATCAGGGCCAAAAATGTGTGAAATGAAATGTTTTTTTTTGGCGCTGTGATGCCCTGTTGGCTGATTGGGGTCAGTCTTTGTATATCTGAGTAACTGTCAAGGCTCTGCGGGCTTAGCAAGTATCAGCTCTAGGCATTATGGTTTGGGCTGCGAAATGACTTTAGGGAATAATAATAATCAATACAATGACAATAGGGGAAGTGATGGCTTAGTTGTTAAGGTGTTGGACTAATACTAGAAAGACTGGGGTTTGATTTCCAGCACCACCAAGCCACCACAGTTGGGCCCTCAAGCAAGGCCCCAACCCCCAATTGCTCGGTTGTATAAAGAGAAGGGGACAATAACAATAGTGTTTCAGCATTATGTACTGTCAATTACAGAAGGGCTCTGAGGTAGTTTTATTTCTATGATTAGTGCTGCCATCTAGTGCCAGATTCCAGGTTAGCTGGGTTATAATCTTACACCGTATAGCCAAAAGTGACCTTTTCAGAGCACCCACCTAAGTGTGTCTTTACACAACTGTTGCAGCAAAGTCTAAAGCACACAGTTGTCTAGCATATCTCTGCATGATGGTGTTACATAATTTCTTCACTGGAACTAAGAGACAGTTCCAAACAGTGTTCCAGTATGGCAGTGTCCCTGTGCACAAAGTCTCTGACCTCCATAAAGTTCTGGTTGGAGTGGAGGAAGTGGAAGACCCCCTGAATCTGACTCAACCTCACTGAACACCTTTTGGGATGAACTAAAACACTGACTGAACCCCAGACCTCCTCACCCAACATTACTGTCTGATCTCATTAATACTATTGTGACTAAATGATCATCACAAATCCCAACAGTCACATGACACAATCCCCTTTCCAATAGAATTTCCTTTTTTATTTTAATTTATTCATGCCTTCATACACATTTTTCCAGCTTTATTTCTCATTTCTTTCTTTATTTGGTTTTTGCTTTTTTCTTTCTCTTCGTTATTTTTTTATAGTCTATATATTTTCCCTTCTATCTATTATTATTTATTTATTTATTTTTATTTATTTATTTATTTCGATGGTGCTTGCTTTCGTTTCGTGTTCTCCTTCCGGTCTTTATTTCGTCATTCTTTCTCCATGGAAACAAACCCCTCCCCTTCCCTTTTACAGGTCACGCCCACAGTCACGTGACTCTCTCGGAACAGAAACAAAGCCGTCAGTTCGTTACTTCGGTACCCAAAAACGTGGGCATTTTTCGGAAGGGAAAATGGCGCAGGCGGGTGTGTCCCTGGAACATGACCAGTTTAACTGTTCGATCTGTCTGGATGTGCTAAAGGATCCGGTCACGGTACCGTGCGGCCACAACTACTGTAAAGCCTGCATTAAAGGCTACTGGGACCAGGACGATTATTTGGGGGTTTATGGCTGCCCTCAGTGCAGGCAGAGCTTCACTCCCAGGCCTGTGCTGGGGAGAAACACCATGTTAGCTGATGTTGTGGACAAACTAAAAAACACAACGATTCATTCTGCATCAGCAACTAAATCCGAGTCCACTGAAGCCGAACCTGGGGACGTGCCCTGTGATGCGTGCACCGGAAACCGGAAACCGAGCCGTCAAATCGTGTCTGGTCTGTCTGGCGTCCTACTGCGAGGATCACCTGAAGCCGCACTACGAGTCCACCGCTTTCCAGAAGCACAGACTCACAGCACCGACCTCCAACCTGCAGGACAGCCTGTGTCCCCGCCATGACAGGCTGCTGGAGTTTTTCTGTAGGACGGAGCAGCGGTGTATCTGCTATCTGTGTTTAACTGACGAGCACAAGGGCCATGACACGGTACTGGCCTCCGCAGAGAGCAGCGAGAAAAAGGTGAAGCCTAAACTTATAATGTTTATAATTAATAAAGAAGAAAGACCTGAGAAACGGACATACTTTCACTTTCCTAATGAATCACAGTCCCGCATAGAAGTGGCGAAATTTCCGACACATTGTTCTTTTCGAGACCTTTAAACTGTAATTACAGGTTATCAGCTCATGGGACAAAGTCAACAGCTTCCAGAGTCGATTCTTTCCTATCCTGGAACCTGATCGAATACATTTATATTTACAGACACTCTTATCCAGAGCAACTCACATTTATCTCTTTTATACCACTCAGAAATTAGGCGTGAAGGGTCTTGCTCAGGGCCCAGCAGTTGTAACATGGTGGTGATGGAAATCGAACCCTCTGATCTTCAATTAGCAGTCCAACATCTAAACCAGTGAGCTACCACTTCCCCAAAAGTGTTAAACTCGATTCATTTACATTCACAGCATTTGGCATTTGGGAAGTGGTAGCGCGCAGCGGTTAAGGGGTCACCACTGCTGGGCCCCTGAGCGAGGCCCTTAACCCCCAATTGTTCAGTTGTATAACAGGGAATAATGTGAGTAGTTCAGGCTAAGGGTGTCTGCCAAATGCTGTAAATGTAAAATTATTGAGTGGCTTATGGTTAAGGTGTTGGACTACCAACCCAAAGATTGTGGGTTCGATTCCCAGCTCTACCAAGCCACCACTTCTGGGCCCCTGAGGGAGGCCCTTAACCCCCAATTGTTCAGTTGTATATAAAGTAAGTGGCTCTGGATAAGAATGTTTGCCAAATGCTGTAAATGTAAATTTGGCAGACTATAAGGAAGGATTAAACACACAGTGCTGTAAATTCCTCGTTATTATATTCAGCGATGGATTCGTTATTTTCACGCTACAGTATAAATCAGTGCTGCACATTATGCAAAAAAAAAGTGACAATGTCATAAAAGTTCTTGTTTTCTACACCTAAATGCTTGAAACTTGCTTGAACTGTTTAACAGGCCTTAAAAACAAAAGGGAAATTCTAAACGTTCACTCCAAATTCGCAGATCACGTGCCTGAACGACTTACACTTCACTTTGCACATCCTGCAGTGTGACTATTGCACACGCGCATGTTGCACTGTCGACGCTCGACGCTGAAACCACATATTGTGCATGGTTCACTAAGTTACCACTGTTGGCCCCTGAGTGAGGCCCTTAACCCCTAATTCTTCAACTGTATAAAGGAGGAGGTAAATGTAAATGATTGGTCGGGAGGTGTTGATTAATTCTCTATATCAGCACGGCTGTTATTTTGTGATGTTATTTTCATGAGAGAAAAACAAGTTAAAACAAGTAAAGATAAATCATCTCATGATGTTGTTATAAAAGAAAGTTTCAGCCCTTCAGGGCAGTAAGAACAATTCCACTTTATCATACAACCTCATTTTCCCCTAAAGAAATGGTCAAAATATTATTACAGGTTACTATACTATGTGTGTGTTTACAGGATGCTCTGGCGGATACGCAGAGGAAATCCCGGCAGAGAAAATTGAGGAGCGAGAGAAGGAGCTTGAGGAGCTGAGGCGAGCCACTCAGTCTGTCACTGTGAGTCTCACCATGTGATCTATTAACCATCAATCAGTGTCTTTAGGTTCAATAAAGAGGCAGGTATTCATATTTATAGCCCCTCTATAAAGTAAAAAGTGAAGTAAACGCCTTTATTTTGTCACATATACTTTTTTACAGCACAGTGAAATTCTTTTTTCGAATATCCCATCTTGGGGTCAGAGCCCCTGGAGCAGGAAGGGTTAAGGGTCTTGCTCAAGGACCCAATGGTGGTTGGCCTGGTGGGGTTGAACCCAGGTGTTTCTGGTCTTCAGATCAACAGCAGATCAGCCACTCAGCGCGCCTTAACCATTTGAGCCACCACTGTCCTCTATTGCCTGGGATAATCCAGGATTTTGTGGAATTGTTTGATGATTGTTGAGCCAAAGGGGTTTTTGTTCAACAGGTTTTTTTTTGTTTGTTGTTGTTGCACCTTTTTGTGAACTATTATCAGTATTGAGCTGTTTTTGATGTGACTCAAAGCACTTCTTGTACGTCGCTCTGGACAAGAGCGTCTGCTAAATGCTGCAAATGTAAATGTAGATCGCAACCACTTCTAAACTTCTAAACCACTACCTTATCATTATGCATCTTTGCACGATCTATAACTTTCTATTGTTACACCTCTATATTCTATCCATATACCTTCTGTACATTATTTACCCCCACCTCTGTAATTATCAACCTCATACCCTATTTATTACACTGCTATTTACCGTAAATAAGCCACTTATGCACTTCTGGTTAGATGCTAACTGCATTTCTATTGGCTCTGTACATGTACCTTACACAATGACAATAAAGTTGAATCTAATCTAATCTAATCTAAAACTTCTACTAATGACAAAACGTGCCTGTTGTGGTGATGCCATACTAAGCATTCCAGCCCAAATCTGCAGAAAACCTACAGTAAAAATTAGCCTTCCTGTTTCACTTTAATCCAGTAAATGACAAAGTTTATTTCATTTTCTTTTCTTTCCTTGGTATCCAGCTCTCAGCGCAGGTGGCTCTGGATGAAAGCGAGCGGATCTTCACAGAGCTGGTTTGCTCGATAGAGCGTCGGCGTACGGAGGTGAAGGAGCTGATCCGCTCTCAGGAGAAAGAAGCCACCCGCCAAGCCGAGGAGTTATTCAACCAGCTAGAGCGGGAGATCGTCGAGCTGAAGAAACAAGACGCGGAGTTAAACCAGCTTGCTCAAATCGACAACCAGATCTCTTTCCTGCAGGTAGAACTTCCTCTTCCTGCTTAATGAGTGGTCATGGAACACATGCTATTAAATCAAGGCCTGTTTTGTTTGAGTAAATCTCAGATTTTAGTATTAGTAATCTACAGAATTGTTCTCTTCATGTCCTTCTTCAGAATTACGGGTCGGTGTGTGTCCAGCCGGTGTGCATGGAGGAGGTTCCCGGCATCTCTGTGGACCCTGGGTTTGGGTGTGTATTGAACGCCTTATCGGAGTTTCAAGCTCTGCTCAATGATGTGTGCCAAGGTGGATTTGTGAATATTTCAGAAAAAGGTAGGTAAAAAAAAGCATGTCGCTTTGGCAGGTGTTAGAAATGGAAGTGCAACCCGATGGTGTATAAGTATTTTTCATTATTCGTTAAGTTTCCCTAGCCAAATGTTTGCTGCTCAGCATACAGATGTGGAGCATTGTGCCTTTGCTGATGTTGTTGAATTGTACTTGTTTCCAGTCAGTGAAGTTACCATTATTCAGAATACCAGGCCAAAGACCGCTGAAGAATCAAACACAGGTGAGAGCACAGGAGACGTCATGATGCATGACATTATTAACTGTTTATGACTGCAGATAATTTGGAGTGTTAAGCAGGCAAATTTGCTGATGAAAGTTAAGGCTCTTGCTCAGGGGTCTGACGCCATGGCACTGGTAAGGTTTCACATCATTAATCAAAAGCACCTTAACCACTAAGCTACCACATTAGCCGATTCAAATCACTACCAGAGAGTCAAATCAGGGTGTCAGAATCAGCGAGTTATCGAAGTAAATCAAATCAGGGACTAAAACCTTAGAACACTTATTTCTAATTAGGGTCACAGGGATTTGCTGGAGTCTATCCCAGTTGTCATTGGGTGAAAGGCAGGAGAAAATTCTGGACAGGTCACCAGTTCATCCCAGGGCCACATACAAACAAACAACTGCACACACTCACACTCAATCCTATGGGCAATTTAGAATCACTAATCCACCTAATATACATGTAAACTCCAGACAGAAAGACCCCTGCTGGGGATACGAACCTGGGACCTTCTTGCTGTGTGGCAACAGTGCGAACCACTAAGCCACCATGCTGCCTCAGAGTCAGAATCAGTGAACTAAAATGTAACATGGCCGCGTCTGAAATCGTGTACTGCTTAAAAAGATACTACATTTCAATTAGACCAGACTTTAGAATTTAGACTCTAGACCAGACAAGCCTTATAAAAATACATTCTATATGGTATGATTAGTGGGTTTGGAGCCAGGGAAAGGAACAGTGAAGGACAGATAGTAGTAGACTCTGCTGAGAGGATGGAGATGCTGTGGTAAATATTTATTTCCAGAAGAAGAGAGAGAAGCATGTAGTGACTTATAAAAGCGGAGGAAAGAGCAGATAGGTAGATTACATCTTATGTAGATGAAGCGATCTGATGGAGATTAATAACTGTAAAGTTGTGGTGGGAGAGAGTGTAGCCAGACAGCATAGGATGGGGGGCATCCAGATAAAGATGGTTTGGACATGTACAGAGGAGGGGTAGTGAATATGTTGGTAGGAGGATGTTAGAAATGACGCTACCAGGCAGAAGGTAAAGAGGAAGACCAAAGAGGAGGTATATGGATGCGATAAACGAGGACATGAAGTTAGTGGGTGTGAGTGAAGGGGATGTAGAGAATAGGGGTAGGTGGAGACAGATGATTTGCCATGGCGACCAAGTTTACAATAAACAGCACAAGTTTACAATTTACAATTAATTAATCAAACCGAGTCAAGGTTTATTTCTAAAGCATTGAATAAAGCAACAATGTTGGCCATGATGCTGTACAGACAAGTGAACAGTTAAATGATAATGAAATGTAAAAGAGAAAAACATGCGTTTACAGATCTAATGAACAAATATAAACAGAGCAGATCGTTTAAAATCAGTTTGTGGGTCAAGTTAAGCAATGGTCAATTAACACCATGCAGATATTAAGCCTGAATAAAGTAGTTACCAGGCCACCACTTAACTGAACGCAGATTGTAATTTATATGAATGAATGTTTGTTTGTATTAGATTTTCAGACATCTCCAGGCTTTCAACCGTTTTGGCCCATCCACCTTTAGCATTGCAGTGCCGATGTTTGGTAATTTCACAATGTCATCCCCAATTGGTAAGTGTGTGTGTGTGTGTTTTTTAAATACTTAACATTCAAAATTTAAAGCTACCATATGGCAGCAACATTAGCTGCAGCAGGTGATTTAGCTTGGTTGGTCAACTGAAACAATTTCACCGTATTGTCACATGGTTCTCATTTTGAAAAAATTCATATTTTATCATTGCAATGTTGCACATTCCAGCAGTCTGACATTGTTCCATCTGTTGAAAGCCACACTTTATAGATCACCTCGCTAAAACTTCCAAAAATCTGGGGGTTTTTTCTCAGTAGCTGTATATTTATAACTCGGTATCCCCACATAAAAGAACATTTTGTCACCTGAGTGTTGCTTTGCAGATTCAAATATAATAAGAATAACCTTTTTAGGGGTATGGATATTTTTCTTGGGCGGCAAATTTAGTTTCTGCCCCTGCAATCCAGACACTTGATTTATACTGTTAATGGGTGTGACGAAATTGTGCCCTGGGATGAGTCAACACATGGTTTAGGGTGTTCTCTGGAATTTGTTCTATGATTTCTGGGGACTGACTCAGGGTTCTGTGCAACTCTGTGTGGGATACATGCTATAAGAAATAGATGAAACGGGTGTATTGATTTGGACACTTATCTGTAGTGCATTTTGGCATTTTATTAAAGTACCATTGTTGAAGGATCATGATCAGATGTGATCCAGTGTCAATAAAAACTGGCCAGAATTCAGAGATTTCACTTTTTTGAACACAAACCATCACCGTTTCTATTCTAGATCTTTTTGTGAACTGAAACATTATGCAATGACAAAGAAATATATCTTTATTCTCCACACAAGACTGAAACAGATGTCCAATCTGTGCAGTCTATGATGCTAATTAAAAGCGGTGGTAACATGGCGTGCCAGTGCAAAACAAACCAGAACTTTTTAACTACAATCTGTTATACTTTTAGGTATAAACAAATTAACATTAACTCTTGGATCTGGATTGACACACTTTTTCCATGTTCAGCAGAACATAATTGGACTCAACTCCTGAACTAGTGCAGTCACGTAGCAGATTTACTCCACATCACAACTGATCTCCGACAGATGCCCTGTGTAGCGACCTGTTGAGTTTTCTAAAGCGATCCAAAGCGATTGATTGAGCTAAGAAGTTATGCTTTTACACGGGTAAAACTAATATAAAGTAAAAAAAAAAAAGAAAAAATTATATAAATATTAAATAAAGTCTATATAAAATTATGGGTATAGTAGAAACAAGACAGATCACAACAGAATCAAAACCAATACACACAAAGAAATCAAGACAAATCACAACAAAATCGAGATGAAAAAATTAGGAAAAAAAGACGAAACACAACAGAATCAAGCCGAAACACAAAGGAAACAAGCTGAAATACAACAGAATCCAACCAAAACACAACGTAATCAAGCCAAAACACAATGAAATCCAGCCAAAACACAACAGAATCAAGCCAAAACAGAACGGAATCAAGCCCAAAAACAGAACGGAATCAAGCCAAAACACAACAGTATCAATCCAAAACAAGGGAAAAACAAGGGAAAAAGTAGAAAGGTAGAAACACAGGGGAAACAACCAGAAACCGAACTGAATTAACACAACATTACTGATTTTTGAAAGCAAAAATGAGTTAACAACACAACAAAATAAATTTATAACACTATGATAATGCTGTTCTGCAGAAATAGGCAATTGTGCGCAGGCCATTAAGCAGACATTCTGGATGCTTTATTGCACAAAAAGAGACTGTGAATGTAAACAAAAACTAAATATGTATCTTTAATTTTTGAATGTTTATTTAAAAATCAACTACAAATATTAAGATCAAATAATGTACATATATATTCTCTTGTCATTTATCTAAAGAAAATATCATTGTTCTGAGTTCTAACACTGTCCCCTATTGGTCAGGAGGATTTCTGTTGTGTGGTGACTTGATTTCATTATGTTTGTTTTTTTGCACTTCTCGGTCACTGTAGGGGGTTTTTTGTTGTTGTTTTTTTTAAGTACACAAATTGGACTTCCCCATGTAACACATCTTTACAATTCACAACCAGTGCTACCTTTATGTATATTTTGGCTTTATGCTTTAAACACCAGGGACAAAACTGCGTTGCATCTTCTAAACGATGTCCTGGCTTTAACAAATGATTCAAAAAACTTAAATTTTACTGCATTCTCGCATTTTATTATTATAACATTTTCTTACCTTATCTCTCTTTTTTTTTTTTACTTTCCCCTGAAAAGCCTACGACTTAACTACATTACCGTATTGACATTTCTTGGTGTAGCATGCAATAAAGTGATTTAAAAGTAGTGCTGTAAGCAGGTTTTATGCCTTTCCCTTATTGGCTGCAAAAGGGATATGCGGCATGTTTTGAAAAAAGAGACTAAAAGAAAGTAAACTAAATGGCTGAATCAGGAGAAAATTATAGAGAAGATACAGTTTTGGAAAATACAGTCTTAAAATAAAGTTAGGAAAGTAGAATTCATTGTATCATTTTTTACTAGATTGCTTAAAACTCTAATGTAGAAAATTCTGCAAGTGACTTGTGTTAAATGATATTAAATGTGGTTGGATTTTGTATCAATTAATATCAATCGATAATCATTATTTAAATTCTCTATTTCCTCTATTTCATATATATATAACAACCTTTATTTCATATATAGATAACATTTGCAAATGTGTATCTTCTTCAATATTTAGTATATATACAAAAGTATTGGAACACCTGATCATCAATCACATCTGTATGTGACTTTTTAAACATCCTATTGCAGATTTACATTCCAAATTGTGGAGTGTACATTTAAAGATTTGATCATTTATTACAAATAGTATCACAAGAGCAACACAAAACTGTTAAACTTTACAAATTCTCATAAAATTTTGTAAAACATCACAAATAAGAGAATTGATAAATAGGATATGAAAAAATCTGACTATCATATAATATAAATCAGTAATGAGTTAATTTTAAATGTCTGATAAAAACAAATAAATTATATTATATTATATATATATATATATATATTATATAGATATATAATATATATATATATCATACAGATTTACTCTCATTTTAATAATATATTTATAATAACCTCCACACATCTGGAAGGGTTTTCACTGTTAAACTCTACAAATAAGAGAATTAATAAAAAGGATATAAAAACTAACCATCATATAGTACTTCATAATAATTTATACACAAATAAATTATACTATATATATATATATATATATATATATATATATATATATATATATATATATATACGAAAGAATTGGAACACCTAATAATCACATCCGTATTTTCCAGATATACTCTTCAATAATTACCTTCATACATCTGATCAAACTCCAATTCTTATAAACCTTTGCAAAACATCATAAATAAAAGAAGTATCATATTTCAGATTTAGTCCTATTCTTACTCCTTTATTAACCGCTAGTTTGGTTTTTTTTGGAAATGCTTTACTAAAGTGTAACATGTAGCTGTGGGGATTTATGTTAAATAAGCCACAATAGTATTAGTGAGTCCAGACACTAATGTTGGGTTAGGAGCTCTGGGGGGCAGTCTGTGTCCTAGTTCATCTTAAAGCTGTTGAGTCAGGGCTCTGTGCAGGACAGACAGGTTCCTCTACTCCAACTAGAACTCACTATGTATTAAGGGAGCTCATGGGTTTGTGCACAGCACCATTGTCATGCTGAAACAGTGTTTGGACCTCTTAAATGATGGAATGATGTAATGTTATAATATACAAAGACATTCTAGACGACTGTTTGCTTTCAAAATTGTGCCATAAAGTGTAATTTCATAGCCAAATTCTCACTGTCTAATGTACAATTCATAAGCTGTGTTTTTCCCTCAATTTTGTCACCTGGCAGTTTTTTCCCATTTTGCTCCCCCCTATAATTCAACAGCCCCAACTAAGGAGATGGGAACTAATAATGACTTCTTTCCAGATACATAAAATTGTGTCTTTTGAATACAGCTTGGCTGTATCACGCTCATAATAGCACAAACATGAGAGCACCGACTTTCTAAGCTTTAACACAACCTGTCACACAAATTGCTTATCAGTTTGCAATAGTGAGCACCTTTATGATCGGGCTACAAATGATCCCATCTGCTGCAGGCTTCAAATAAATCTTCACACTTGTTCCTTTACAGCACTAAATACCACATGAAGACAACAGAATCCTCTTAAGAGCTATTAAATCAGGCATGATCAGTCATTTTCCATTTCATGCACTCCCAGCTGCTAGGGAGCTAGTGTATCATCCTCGCTCGTAGCGCAGCCGTACAGCTCCATGCTAGTCAATCTCACTTAGTCCCTTGTGTTTCCTTGAGCCTCATGAGCCACACAGACCAACTTATTATTCACTGAGCCGGATTCCCTGGAGCATTACGCTGCCACGCTGTTGAAATTCACCCCGGAAATGTGTGGGCCGCGGATCACAGCATCCTCCCTAGGCTACTTGAAAGTAATCACTGTCTGGAAAGTCCACACAACCACCTCTTCAGCAGGAGGGGATTATATCCACAGCAACTGGGAGACACTGGTGGCAAATCCAGCGGTTCACTTTGTAGCTCACAGGAGGAAATTCAGCACTAGCATCTGTCGATTAGCGCACGGCTCATATAACAACACCACCCACCACCACCCTCCATAATCGTTTCCACCCCTCCCCAAGACTAATTAGCCTTGCTGAAACAGAACACAATGGCGGGACGGTAACATTTCAGCATCGCACAGCTGATGTGATATTTCCAAGTTCTGCCACCCCGCATGAAATACGACAAGTCCAAGTGCGCCTGACATAATTCGCACTTTAATTGCAATTAAACAGGTGGTTATCTATGAAACTGTACATTAGCCCCATTTAAATACTTCAGCACCCTGCAACGAGTGCCAAAAGAAATAGCATGTAGACAGGAAGCATTTACAACTTATAATTCAGCTCTGTAATGAAAATGGTCTGTGACATCATGCCTATTCACAGTGCCCTTGAGAAAGTGATGAGCAAAGATTCGAAAAAGAGTTCTGCCTGTCTGGCCATGCAAATTAATATTAGTCCTTATTAGTCATTCTATGCAGTAGGCTTAGTTCCATAATTAACAAGTGGTTCAACCTCTTTTCACTTTGATTCAGACTAATTCATTATTATTACATTACTTTCACAGTTCTAGGAACTGAATTGTAACTCTGAAGTGTGAAAAGGAATGTGTAGAAACCTACGACACAGGAACAAAGCGACATGCAGGTTTATCGTGCTTGTAAATGTAAATGAGATACATGGCAGGATTTCAGCTTTATGCACTTCGCACCGCCTTGAAATGTGAAAACTGGATAATTGCAGCAAATTAGGTTTAAAATTGGCCACATTTTTTTTCAAGGCCCACTGAGTAAAGCAATCTAACGCAAGTATATTTTAACGGTCAGTGCCTTTTAATTACCCGTACTTTACTTTCACTTCCAGGGTCTTTTTGGCAGAAATAATTTAAAAAATCAGTTTTTAGCTCTTTCGTAATAAGTAATATTTTCCACATAAACAGAATAGGAGGCAATCGTATAATAGGAGGAATATGGTTTGTTTCATTAGTAATTCTATTGCATAAAACACTATTTAACAGCTAAAACAAATCTAATTACAGTCCCAGTAAATCAGCGAAGCACAATAAGGCTTTAATTTAGCTGCAGTTCAGCTATACTAATAGGGCATGATGTTTAAGTGATTTATTCCGAATAAATGCCACAGCCCTGAATTTACATACATGCATTCTGAAGCATAAAGTATTTACCTGCTTGTCCTTGTTAGTTTGTACCAAATTAAACACAAATGATTGGCAAGTGGTAGAAGAGGTGTTGGACCTCTGATCAGAAGATCGTGGGTTTAATTCCCAGCACCAACAAGCTGCCACTGCTGGGCCCCCTGAGCAAGACCCTCAACTGCTTAGTTGTGAAAAAAAAGAGATAAATGTGGGTCGCTCTGGAAAAAGACATCTGCCAAATGTAAATGTAAACAGTATACGCAATTAATGAATAACTAGACACGTGTAACAATTCCACCCTCCCACCACCAGAGGTTGCCATCTCCGGAGTACTAGCATCAGCGCAGTACTTCCGGTATCACTTCCAGCTTAGCCGCTATTTATGCTAACTGCTAATGCTCATTCTTTGCGAAGTATTGTTTTGCTATGTGACTTACTTAGCGTTTTTGTTTTCATGCCTGTCTTTTTGATTTTTGACTTTTGCACGTTTCATAGTTATGATACTCTGTTTTGGATTTGTTTTTCTGGTTTCTAGTGGATTACTGTGTCCCGACTTCTGCTTCTTTATTGACTCTATTATTGAACTGCACTACTTGGTTTAATAAAGCCTTTTCCTTGGTTTAATAAAGCCTTTTCCTTGGTTTAATAAAGCCTTTTTTGCTGAATAGATTCTTCTCTGACTCCTGCTTTACAACACCTCTTTTGCTAAATTATTATATTTATATTAATATATATTAATTATAATAAAATGAATGATAAAGATAGATAGATAGATAGATAGATAGATAGATAGATAGATAGATAGATAGATAGATGAGCTGGATAAATCTACAGCTTGGGCTAGAAAAAAAAACTCCACCGCAGCCTCCAGCTTCTTCCTCGAGCTGCCGCAGTTGAGTTTTAAGCAAGGTTCTTAACCCTCTCTGCTTAAGGCCACTGCTTCATGGCTGACCCTATGCTCTAGTTTCTCTAGTTGGGCTAGAAAAGATTTTCACTCTGCAGTATGGTATACTGAAAGGTAAGGACTAACATTTAGAAGGGTGTCAACTTGTTAGATTACTGAGTGTCAAGCACAGAAGTAAACTTAGGTTCTGTTTCTTAACAAATGGTAGCCCTTCACTCTGTGGCATGAGCCTGATGATTAAACTCAGCACTAAAGGGCAAGACTAGTAATAGACCTGCGAAAGGACACAGTAAGACTAAAGAATTGTCATTATTCAAGGAAAAAGCAACTTTGGTGCGAAAGCTGACGTTTTAGCAGCTGGGTGCTTAAAAGGGAACAGACAAGGAGCCAAAGTGCATGGTGTATGTACTGTAGAACAGATTGTAATGAGCTGTCTGGAGTGATGCATGATCAGATTAGGTTAAAAAACAATCTTCTACTAAGAGTAATGGGGTTCCGAACAATAAAATGCTGTGCTACAGGTTCATTTCCCAGCAGACCTAAGTTGCTATCTATCATAAGAACATGTTTGGATTCTGCCAGGCTTTTCCATATTGAAGAGTTCATTAGTCATGGATTAACGGTGCATTCCTCACTCACTCTGAATACGTTTTTAAAAAATCATTTTCAGGGAGTCAGAATAAACCACCACAATTTACATGTGAGTATCTGTGTGGTAATGTGTAAGGTAAATAAATATTTCTTTTATTTGAGATGTCAAGGCAGGTTGTATAACATTCCCACTGGGGAAGTGGTGGCTCATTGTTTAGGTGCTGGACTACCAATCTGAAGATTGTAGGTTCAATTCCCAGCTCCACCAAGGCACCACCGTTGGGCCCCTTAGCAAGGCCCTTAACCCCCATTTGCTCAGTTGTATAAATAAGATCAATGTAAGTCGCTCTGGATAAGGGCATTTGGTAAATGTAAATCAGAACTGAGCAATCCCACATAGAAAAATACTATAGTATACTTTAGGATTTATTTCAGTCTGATATTACAGAATTTACTACATCTTACTGCAGCGTACTATAGTATTAAAGGTCTTTGCAGGCTGAAGTTTGAAATTTACATATTTGTTATCTTAAAAATCCCTCAGAGATTCAAAATTGGATACTTTGCTAGCGATACTGGCGCCACATATTAAAACAGAAGATCACAAATTTTCAAAAACCAATTGATCCTGTACTGACAGTATGTCTATGGTATGGACACATACACACACACAGACCAAACAGTGAGATTGAAAAGGTGCACGCCAGGCATTGAAACCATTATACAATAGGTTACACTAGTGGTTTGTGCTTGTACGGTGGCTCTGAAGTTTCAAAACGCCATTCAAAATGCTTGCAATGTGTCACGGTAACACCAAACATCTCTACAGCAACTTCTACTGAATACTAATTAGTCACATTTATAATCATTCCAAATTCACTCTCCTTTTCATGCACTCCACTATATAAGAGCGCGTTTTAACCATCAGTCACTGTCTGGGGACGTTTTAGTTTACGTATATCTCTGTGGATGAGATTCTCTCTGCTTATTTTCTTAGTGCCTTCAATGCACTGCTACACTAACGGCTTCTCCCTACCTACATCCTCCTAGTCTGGTTCCGGCGTCNGTTTTGAGTCTATTTCAGTTACATAAATTATTAGTAAGGAAAGGCTATTTATGGGAAGTTTCCACAGCTGTGACTTAATAGAATTGTAATTAGTGTTGTAAAAGACTAAAGAATGCATTGGACCTGTGTGATAAGGAAGCTGAAGTTTTAAGCAGAAAAGGATAGAGAAAAAAAGAAGATACCAACAAATTAAAGTTATTTAGAGGATGAGACCAAATAAACTTTATAGTCACACCATAACGCATGCTTGAGAAAGCAACAAGGTCTCAGTGAAAGGTATATACCATCCCACTGTTTCCCAATTCCAGCATCACCAGCTACACTGCTGGGCCTCGAGCAAGCCCTAACCCCCAATGCTCAGTGTATAAAGAGAATAATGTAAGCCGCTCTGGATAAAACATTGCCAAATGCTAATTCAGTATAGACTATGCAGAAAAACAATTTACCCATTTTCAGGGAGTCTCACTTTTGATTTTTAAGTTTTAAATTCTTAGACTTAAATGTGATGGGTTTATATCTGTCTTATTAAAAGTGCCATTCTGCTGGACTGGTTTAATTATGCAACAGAAAAAGTGAGTAAAACACTGCAGGCTGTTTAGTAAATTACATTTTCAATATTAAGTAATATAGGGCAAATTTAGCACACATTAAAGTGTTTGGTGATTTATACAGGAGAAGAAGTACGCTAAGAAGAAATACGCTAGCATGGTTACACAGATCCCCAAAGCTATCAGCAAATTTAATCGCCAAAACACACGAAGCTCGTTTGCCACACACCGGCAACAGTTGACCCAAATAAAAGTATAAATTACTCAGACTGTTGTTTCAAACCTTCTTTTAGCTTTTGAACACAATGTAAGAATTTGTGATAAAACATGAGAACTCTCTGGCCCTCCAATAGACAGCAAACGTATGTATGAGAGATGGTATAATACTAATATAATCTGTAATGACGGATATTCAGGTAGAATCCAACCGGAGGTTATTGGAAATAAGCAAACAGTACAAACCCCTAGGCAAAGGCGGAAACGTGGGTGCTGGAAAAAGTAGTCAAATACACAGAAGATCAATCCAAATAAGACATAGCAAAAAGTAATCGAAAACAGTATTCAAGAAAAACAGGAAATAGGTCATACACACAAAAGATCGACAAAAGTAGCGCTCTGTATGCAGAGAACGGCACTACTTTGCAACGTAAGTTGGATGGTGTGTGGATAGCTGCTAACCTGAAAGAGGGGACAGCACAGTCAGTACTGGTGAGGGCTCCCTCCGCGCCATACTGTTAAAATACCATTTGTTAAAAAACAAAAAAAAACTTTATTCCACATTTGTCTACTGCATCACTTGTGGAGCAATTCAACATTATCAGCCGGATATAAGTCGGCACTATCGTGGCAGATCCGGAATGTGAAGTGAACACATACAGTCGTGTTGTGCCTTTGATATCAAATGGACTACTTTGTCGATATCTTGGTACCTGGTCCTCTTAGGGGAGAGTCGGGTATCCCACAGAATTCATCAAAAATACTACATTGGGCTTCAAAAATTAGATGTGCTCCCATGTAACAAAACCTTGGAAGTATTTAATAGCAGAATTTTGAACTGTTCCTTAATGAAAAGCCAAAAAAACTTGATTAAATTTCTTATTGGTAGTGCAAAGAAAATTTCCTATGTACCCACTTTTTTACTGTTTCAAACCATTTACAAATTTTTAAATGACTTAATACTCATAACACACACAGTTATAAACCATCTACAAGTGTAAGATTAATGTAGTGTTACCAGTATATTTACCAACACGGTACAAAGTTTGTTAAGACAGTCACCTTAATGCAGTTTAATAGACTAACAATAATTCATTAATTATTATCACGCACACCAGATTCCAACACAACCATTCCCGCTACTGACGTGCTTGCTATTTCAGCATCACCGTCCACCAGATCCTGTCCGATCCAGCCCAAATCCCAGTGAACACTTCTTTTCTAGATGGCCATCTGAGACAAGACCACAAGGGTGGTTAGTGGTTAGAGTGTTGGACTGATACCAGAAAGACGGGGTCGATTGTATAAAAAAAGATAAGCAGATCGCTCTGAATAAGGGTGTCTGCCAAATGCTGCAAATGTAATAAACCACAAAAAGAGATGAGAAGATGCACAATCTAATCTTTGCTACAGTATGGAGCAACTGCTGGTTTGTCTGGTCAGAGGAGAACTGGCTCCCCAATGGAACCTGTTTATCCCAAGGTTTTTCTCCATTCTGTACTGATGAAGTTTTGAAAAGTGGGATAAGTCTTTTGCAGACATTAAAAGAAAACCCACCCAATCCTTCAATAACAAAAAAAAGCAAAATAATATTGACAGTATACAATATCCACAAAGACAAGCAAAACAAGGGCCATAAATACACAAGACTAGACAAACACACCTGAACCAATGAACAAACATTACTAAACAAACAATGAAAACGAGACACAAGGACAGAAGGAATAAAGACAGGAAGCCATAAGGACAATCATGTGGAAGTGGTGGTCATGGTTAGGTGTGGACTGCCAACCCAAAGATGTGGGTTCGATCCAGCTTCACCAACCCCCTAATGCTTTATTGTTCAAATGTAAGTCGCTCTGGATTAGCTAGTAGCATAGCTAGCCTAGACACAAAACAGAAACAAGAAAATCAAAAAACCTGAATGTTAGATACCACAAACAAATCTTACGGAGGGCGATGGAACGAAGGTGGTCTAGGGGCCATGAAGCCGCAGCCTTGGCCACAAGTAGGCTGTGAAACCCTCTGGATGTAAAGCTCAGCGCACGTACTTCATGGTCCGTCCAGGCGGGAAACAATTCCTAACAATCCTAACTTGACATCATTAAGAAAGGCATAACAAAACATAATAATCAACTAGACGGAGACATAACAGGCATAAAAAAAATTAAACGAGGCATGAAACAATTAGTCTCTGTCAGGCAGGCAGACTTGGACACGGACTGAGCAGTATGGACACATAGGTGGCTACCCCATACTGGGAGGCTGTAGCAAGGGCAGTCTTTTGAGGGCAGAACTGATCCTGTGAGCATCTGTAAATCAGACACACTGGACCACTTGCGAAGACCCAATGAGCAGCAAGGCAAAGTCTATATATATACCGCTAAGGACCAGGAAAATTCTCCTCTGGCATCTTAGACTGCAGCCTTTATGTCCAAAGTGAAAAAAAGTCTGTAAGTGTTACCTCATTTAACCGTAGGTCACATAATCCACAAAACTTTTTACATAATCCTCTATGAAAAATTGACTTGACATAGGCGAAGAAGGTGCTTAAATGCTGGGTTCATTATCATAGTGGATTATTCTGCAATCAACTCCCACTGAGGCAAGACTATACAACCAGGTGCAGTTTATTTACAAGGACTATCAAGAACAACAGAAAACAATAAACATGAACTAACATTAACTAGACAAGAACACCTGAACCAATGAACAACACAGGACTTCTCTGACAGACTGGATGTGTTACAGCTGCCGCAACCTGGAGGACGCTTCTGTCAGTTACATAAATAAGCAAGGCAGCGGGGCCAGACAACATCCCTGGCGAGCCTCAGAGCCTGTGCTATGGATTGGCTTAAGTACTACCTCCATCTTTAAACTCTCTTCAGTCAGAGCACTTACCAACAGCTTAAGAGCACAACCGTTGCCCCTCTCCCACATCAGGATGCTCTTTGTTAAATACAGTTCTGCCTTAAACATGGTCATTCCCCATAATAAGCTCCCACCAAATTATTACACTAGGACTACACCCCACACTCTGTGACTGCTTCTAGAATTTCCTAACTGGCAGACTGCAGTCGTCAGATTGGAACAGAACCTTAGCCACATTACAATGAACATTGGCACCCCACAGAGATGCTTCTTAGTCCCATCTCTACACACTGTTGACCATGACTGCGTGCATCCCAGAAGGACAACTCATCCTGAAGTTCACTGTTAACACAGCAGGATAGGACGGTACAGGTGGTAACAAGTGGTTACAGAAGGGAGGGGCCAGTCTTGTGGTGTGGTGTGAGGACAACAACCTCACCTTAACACAGACAAGACAAAGGATGATAGGGAAATGAGAAAGGAGAGAAGAACTGATCAGCCACTGTTCATCCGAAGCTTGAATGAAAAAGGTTTAAATACTTTGGGGTCCACATCGGCAACCTCGCATAGACACTCAACACCACCCAACTGGTGAAGAAGGCACAACAAGGCTATACTTTTGGGAGGCTGTGAAAGTTTGACAACTTCCACAGCTGTGTTATTGAGAGTATCCTAACCACTTGCATCATCTGTGGTTGGAAGCACTACTATGAGGGACCGCAACCACCTGCAGAGAGTGTAAAGACTGTTGCGAAGACCATCATGACTCAATGCCCCTCGGCAAACTATCTATCACCACGGAGTCCACAAAAGAGTGGCCTCATCTAAAAGACCCCACCCTTTCCCAACATGGACTGTTCACATTTTGTAAAAATCTGTAAATCATACATACAATTCACTGTATAGAGAAACTTTTCCCCAATGTGAAATGACAATAAATGCTTGAATCTTGAATCTTTTGAATCTAAAGATGCTTTTTTTAACAATCTCAATTGTTAAAAGTGCTAAATAAATAAGGGATTAAACAATGAACAAAGACTAGACAGACTTTAACACAACCATAAAGTCGCCCAAAAGCAGTACAGGGACAATATCTCACAAACCACAAGGCAACAATAGGCTATATATACTCCAACAAACTAAGGGGACATTTAGTGAAACACTTTAACTCAGTGGAAAAGAATCAACCACTGACATACAGGAAGACTCACATGACAAACATAAACAAAATTGAGCACATGGACTAGAACATAAACAAAGAAAGTCTCTGTTGCCTCGGTGGCCCGGCAGCCTGACGAGCTTGAAAGAAAGCTTTTCATTAAGAATGCATTATCAAATTAAAAAATATCAAATAAGTCAAATACATAGATTAATGACACAATGACACAATGAACCAAAAGAGGTTTTTCTAAAACACAGCTAGCCTGGATACTGTTAACTAGCCTATAAATTATTGAAGGGTAACAGCTAGTGAGCAATAAATGTTTTAGCTATGAAGGACCACAGTGTTCTGGCTCCATGCAGCATTAAGGTTAGAGTTAGAGTTAAAGCAGACAAATAAATAATACAAGCAGGTTAGTTAGAGGAAGCTTTATTGTATATTTCTTAAAACTACAAGCAGAAAGTTGGGCTACATTGCATTGAATCTTTAGTAATTAATTAGTAACTAAGTCTGTGTGTTGTAATGTGGTCTGGTTTAACTTTGGCTTAAGGTTAGGATTTGGGCTTGTTTTTCTATTAAAGTTTAGTTTGGGCTGCTTGTTGATCAATCAACATAACAAAAATGTGACTGTGACTTGCCTCTTCATTTTGTTTTTTTTGTTGTGTACAGCTCAGTCTTTTACTTTATGTTTGATTTAGACAAAAGAAACACTTTTCCGAATATTTTTTACCTTATACATTTTTTCCTCTAAATAAAACCAGGTCTTAATGCTCAGTGTGTGTGTGTGTGATAGACTGGTGATTTGTCCTGAGTGACTGCAACAAAGGTGTAATGCGTTTTCACTTATTTCTGTCAAATTTTCCCAAATAAAATGTATAATTTTTCTCCAATCATTCGTCTACTGTGTCGTTTATAAATGATTCACCCACTAACATCATGTCTTCATTTATCACATCCATATACCTCCCTTTGTGTCCTGCCTGCAGCTTTGTGTCCAAATCCTTGTACCGATATTTCCACTCTTTCTCCTACGTTCAAACTATCTTAATACTATCCTCTCTGTCTTTGTCTCTTTGATGTGCTCGTTCCTAATCCTGTCCAACCTCAACACTCCCAAAGAGAAACTCTTCAGCTCTGCTACCTCCAACTCCTTCTTCAGTGTCTCTGTCTCTAAACCAAACACCATAGCTGCTCTCTCTAACCACTGTTTTCTACACCTTCCCTTGAGTCTGATATACTGATATACCTCTGTCACACATCACTCCTGACACGTTTCTAAACCCATTCCAACCTGCCTGCACTCACTTCATCACCTCTTTACATCTCAACTCTGCGTTGTTCTGGACTGTTGACCCCGAGTAACTAAACTCCTGTACCATCTTCACCTCTTCACCCTGGTATCTCACTGTTCCACTTCCCTCCCTTTGCTACAACTGACTTTTATTCCTCTTCTCTCAAGAGCAAACCTCCACCTCTCCAGTTTTTCTTCAGCTGCTCCCTGCTCTCAGATCTTAATATCATCTGCAAACATCATTGTGAATGGGGATTCCTGTCTGACCTTCTCTGTCAACCGGTCCATCACCATAGCAAACAAGAAGAGGCTCAGAGCTGATCCCTGATGCAGTCCCACCTCCACATTTAAATCCTCTTTCGATTCACTAGATCTTTTAATGAAAAGGACATCTATAGCCCTGACAAGCCATCCAAGTCAGAGTGCTACATCTGGTACCCTACTGCCACCTAGTGTTGACCTTTACAATTCATCTTCCAACCTGCTTCCATAACAAACGATTTAGAATGTTTGAACATGATGCAGATAACTCACAACACAAAAGAACACAAAAACCCTAAACATGGTATTAGATGTTTATTGAATTGTCTATAGATGCAATTGTGCTTTTCAATTAATTCTCAAACAATTGATAACTTCAGTTTGATATGATTTAAAAGTAAAATTATAGATTAATAATGGCCATACACATTTAACACACCTGCCACTGCTTATTTGGTGTTTAAAGTGTTGAAGGAGGTAATGCTTTTTAACTGCGTTAGTTGGTACTCTTATTTCTTTGATCTGCATTTTTGTAAATCTGCTTTTTGGATGTTGTTTTTTTAAGCATGTGAATTAAAAAAATAAACCGAATTAGAAAAGACGCTGGGGGTTTTTTTTCATCAAATTCCATGTAGGTCATATTACTCACTTTTCGTGTCTGACATCCTGTCATTCCAGACAGCAGTCTTGCATTTTACTTTATGCTCTGGGAGTCTGATTCCCTATGATGTTTAATTATAGAAAACAGGATGAGTGACACTCTGAGGGACTGCTCATTTAGCACGTGCTGCACAGAGAAATGGAAGAGTATCATCACTTCAAAAGAAAAAATGTTCAAAAGTTTGAGAAGAGCTTTTGAAGTTGTGAGACTAGACCGTCTGGCTTTGCTTGGTAGATTGAGAGTTTGAAGCCTAATGATGGCTGAGAAGCTGAAAAAGGATATTTGCTATCTTGGATAGAAATAACTGCAAAAGTTGCTGTGTTAAATCTGCCTTTGACATGGTCTAAAAAATGTTTTATTTGGACGTTTATTGCTGTGATATTTTATTGGCCAAGAAATATAAGTGACAATGAAAATATGTTGTTTATTACACTTTAACTATATAGTGCCTAATTAAAGTTAACTTTTAAACATATGAAATAAAATGTGTAGTTATGTTCATTTTAGAAAGATTCCCAGGCAGATCCACTTTAGGAGAACTAAAAACAACTGAAAAAACAAAATGGACAGGCTATAGATGTAGGACATACTTACCTGGCACTCCGGCTGTGCTGACCCCTGCAAATTCCCCAAATGTGGCAACATCGACTGCATAATTTTTGTTAGTGGGAATTTGATTAGAGATGGTGGTGGCACACACACATAGCGTCTCTCCAAATTTGCAGTATTTGCGCTTATTCTCCTGCATGTTTGCGCAATTCTGTCATGCGAGTATATCATACGAGAGACAGTCGCTTTTGGATATTGGTCACATCTGCACAAACCCTGTTTCGAGCCTTATTTTCAACTTTGACCAGATACCTCCGGAGCTTGTAGGGAAGCCACAATACCCTGAGCGAAACTGTCCGGCTCTGGCACAGAGACGCGGAGGAATACATTGCAGTTTATGATTTGTTCTGCCGAAATTTCAACAGAATGTGTCCTGTTTTACTAGGGGAAAAAATCTCTAGAACATGTATACACAAGTGTGGTCTATGCTTACAGAGTCACACCTCTCCCCCACCTCGGACAATCAGACCATTTTTCATTGTTCCTGTTGCCCAAGTACTCTCCAGTCATTTAACGTGTAAAACCCACAATCAGGACTGTTAAAGTTTGGATGGATGGGGCTAACACTGTTCTCCAGCGGCAGTTTACACATACAGACTGGGCTGATTTCGCTGCACAGGCCACTACCATCACCAATATTAACACTTACACCACTGCTGTCCTTGATTACATCAATAAGTGTGTGGATCGGGTGACTACACAAAAGAAAATCATAGTGTTCCCCAATCTGAAGCCCTGGATGTACTGGGAGGTCCGTCTCCTGCTCAAAGCATGCAACACCGCCTTCAGGTTTGGAGACCGGGTAAGCAGCCACCCTTGCTCTCCACCTTTAAAGTGTCTGCTATCCTGGGAATGGTGAATGCTAGAAAGGCAGCTGGCCCTGACGGCATCCTTAGAAGCGTACTGAGAGCATGCGTGGAGCAGCTGGCTGAGGTCTTCACAGACATCTTTAACCTGTCCTTGACCCAGGCAATTGTCCCCACCTGCTTTAAATCTGCTACCATTCTGCCACTGCTGAAGCACTCTGTTACAACAGAACTAGGTAACTTTCATACCATCGTACTTACCCCTGTCATCGCAAAGTAAGACTTTGTAAGACTGGTCCACAACTACCTTAAAACGTGTCTGCCACCCAGCCTGGACCCTTACCAAGTTGCCCTTTGCCCGAATAGATCAATTGAGGATGCCATTTCCACAGTACTTTATTCTGCCCTGACTCACTTGGACAACCCCTGGACTTATGCCAGGATACTGTTTGTCGATTTCAGTTAAGCTTTAATACAGTTAGCCCTTCTAAGCTAACCTTAAAGCTGGAACAGCTCGGCATCAGCACAAATCTTTGCAATTGGACTTCTTTCCCACTGAAATTCCTTACGAACAGATCACAGTCTTATACATCACAGATTATACACTGTTAATTACTACTGCACTGCCACTTTCTGTACTTTGCACTACTTTATCATTATGCATCTTTGCACTATCAATAACTATCTATCCTTACACTTCTCTCTATTCTA
The DNA here is from genome assembly GCA_005784505.1 of Bagarius yarrelli. Classification (NCBI taxonomy): domain Eukaryota; kingdom Metazoa; phylum Chordata; class Actinopteri; order Siluriformes; family Sisoridae; genus Bagarius; species Bagarius yarrelli. The sequence goes on along the minus strand of VCAZ01000073.1, from coordinate 201,928 downwards.
TCCATATTTACTCTGTATTTACTGTATTATACATCCATAACTATCTATCCTTACACTTCTCTCTATTCTATCCATATTTACTCTGTATTTACTGTGTATACATCCATACTATCTATCCTTACACTTCTGTATATTCCATCCAATATTACTCTGTATTTCTGGATTATACATCCATAACTATCTATCCTTACACTTCTCTCTATTCCATTCATATTTACTCTGTATTTACTGTATCACACAAACACGTGTGTATATATCCATTATGTCATTCCTTGCACAGCTATAACTGTATCGTACTATATATACCCTTACAGATACCATATATACACACTACTGCACCTTCTGTACATTATATAGCCACCTTTTTAATTATCAACCTCCTACCCTTATTTGTTACACTGCTATTTATTGTAAATAAGCCACTTATGCACAGATGCTAACTACATTTCATTGGCTCTCTACATGTACCTTGCACAATGACAATAAATTCTAATCTGATCTAATCGTCAAGGTCCTAACGATATGACACGTATCACGATACACGTGTTACAATAAAATATATCACGATGTATAATACAATACAGCTCTCAATACATTGCAATACTTTCAAAATAAAACAAATGTAAAACAAATAGCTAAAAATACAACCAATACAATGTCGGCGTCATCAATTTTTCCTCCATGAGATCTTCTGCGACAATGACTGTATGTGTCGAAGACATCTGACACAATCGAGTTTTCATTAAATTTAATTAAATATTAGCGTAAATGTAAATCAGTATCGATTATTTTTAAACAGTTTTTATTTGCCTATAAAAACCTACAAGAACTTTGTGACCTTGAGTAAGAATACAGTATAATTAAATGAGCCGTTACAGAGCCGCTTAAGAATGCTTTACTAGGAGTCTATAATAGAAGTGCTTAAAATATAAGAATGTAGTTTAAGTGGAGAGAGAGAGAGAGAGAGAGAGAGAGAGAGAGAGAGAGAGAGAGAGAGAGAGAGAAGAAAAGGAGGAAAAAAACAGAGAAAAAACCAGCTTGGAACAGAAAAAACAACATTGATTTCAGATTCCACCAGAATAAACCAGCACTTTTTTAGCCTGGTTGCTGTGCTGGTGTTTAGTTCTGTCTAAACTGCTCCAGGAAAAGTTTACCATCAGGTTTTTAATAAAAGAAGAAATAGAAAGGCGGATTGCCTACATTGGTTCAGACTGAAGCACTGCTGAAAGACTAAAGAATCTTTATTAGCATGAAGGTATTAAATATACCAATGGCGGAAATAAGAGCACTTAAAATACCTAAATATGTGGTGAGCACCACTATTGAGTGATTATATTATACTGCAATAGGTTACATGTAAATGTTATAGATGAGTCAAGACTAGTAAGCAAAGCATTTATAATAAAATGGTTTAATATCAATATTTTGTTATGGTCAGAATCACATTGGGTACAAAATAGATGAAGAATTGTAAAACATACACAGTTACTTGTACTCAGAGAAAGGGAAAAGGGAGAGAGAAATAGAGAGAGGGAAAAAAGGAGGGAAAGACAGAGAGGGGGAAATAGAGAGGAAGAAAACATGAGGGAGAAAGGGGGGACTATGAGAGTGAGAAAAAGAGGGAGAGAAAAAGAGAGAGAGGCAAGATAGAAAGAAGGAGCAAAAGAGGGAGAAAGAAAAAAGAGAGGTGGGAGATAGAGAGACAGAGAAAAAGAGAGAGGGAGAAAAACAGGGACAGAGAGAAAAAGGGGGGAGATAGAGCGAGAGAGATAAAGAGAGAAAGGGGGATAGAAAAAGAGAGAGAAAGCAGATTCTTAGGAAGAGTGCTCCAGCAAAGAAAGAGAGACAGAACAGCATCTTCTTTTATCCCTTCCATGACCATGTGACTAAAAACCAAATGTGAGACATTCAAACTGACCAATCAGCAGGTTACAGCTTCATCCATTGTGTAAAAGGTGTGACACTAATTAGACCCACATGTTGTCCTACAGGAATTTGGTCGCTGTTAGCACCTCTGTGCCCTTAGGATTGCCAAATGACCCTTTTGTTACTCCTGGTCTGTTCAAAACAGTTTTACAACCCTGAAGTTTTAATTAAAGCCAACGACGTTTAATTCTGCAATGATTGAATAAAAACCTTTAACTAGACTGGGCATTTATAAAGAAGTCTGGACACCAAAACTGTCCTTTAAAATACACAGACTTACTCTTTATAGCTCCAGGAAAAGGAAGCTGATTCACTAACTAAATCAGTCACCTTGGCTAAAGGGTTTCTGTAAAGAATAGCAGGTTTTATAAAGGCATTTCTGTGCAGCTTTATGGAAAGTGGATTTTTCTGGATTTCCCCATATATTTTACTTTAATAATACATTATCACATTGCAACGAAACAGCTTTAAAGGCAAGCACTATCTGCTATCCTCTTCCTACATTGAATGAGCTCGCAGATGCCTCCAGATGTTTAGTGTCCTGGAGACTGAGATTGTGTATGCTGTATATTCCACACACCCACAGAGAATGAGTTTTACTTTCTTAGCTACTGGGAATTTAGCATTACTGCTCTGACATGGGGAGACTGCAATTCTATTGCACCATTTAGGACCACCATCTAGTATGTATAAGGTTAATCTAGCCACAGGGGACACGCGCCAGTGACTTTGGTGCCAGTCCCAAGCCTGGGTTGTGTCAGAAAGGGCATCCGACTAAAAATTTTGCCAAATTAAAATATGCAAATCATCCCTCAAAATTTCATACCGGATCAGTCAAAGCCTGGGTTAATAAAATGACCTCCCATGGCACCTTTGACCTACAGGGAAATTAGGCTACTGTTGGTCAGAGAAGAAGAGGAGGAGAAAGTGTTAATAGACAAGACAGAAAGAGAGGAGGAAAGGCAAAAGTGTAGGACTAAGAATAGGGATAATGAAACAATGGCAGGGAAAGGTAGAGAGCTTGTTGATATGATGGAGACAAGGAAGGTAGATATATTGTGTGTACAGGAGACCTGGTAGAAGGGTAGCAAGGCTCGTAGTATTGGATTGGGATTAAAGTTGTTTTATCAAGGTGGATAGGAAGAGAAATGGGATAGGGCTGATCCTGAAAGAGTTTGTGAAGAATGTTCTGGAGGAGAAAAGAGTGTCAGATAGGGTGATGAGTCTGAGGTTAGAAATTGAGGGGCTGATGGTAAATGTTGTAAGTGGTTCTGCCTCACAAGTAGGTTGTGAGTTAGAAGAGAAAGAGAGGTTCTGGCGTGAGTTAGATAAGGTAATTGTGAGTATTCCCATAGGAGAGAGATTAGTGACTGTAAAGTTGTGGTGGGAGAGAGTGTAGCAAGATAGCATAGAATGGTGGTGTGTAGAATGAAGATGTTAGTCTGGAGGAAGTATAGATCAAAGGTAGAGAAGGAAAAACAAGTGGTGGAAGCTGAATAGCAAGAATTTGGACAGGAGTTGAAACAGGCTCTGGGCGGTAGAGCAGAAGTGATCAGGGAGACAGGAAGAAAGGTGCTGGGTGTGTCTTTTGGAAGCAGGAAAGGAGATAAGGAGACTTGGTGGTGGAATGAGGAAGTTCAGAATATTATACAGAGAAAGAGGTGGGACCTGGAAAAGACTGAGGAAAGTAGACAGAAATACAAGGATTTGCAGCACAGAGGGAAGAGGGGATTGGCTGAGGCAAAGCAGAAGGCATATGATGAGTTATACACTAGGTTAGACACTAGAGAAAGAGAGAATGAATAGTACAGGTTAGCAAAGCAGAGGGATGGAGATAGGAAGGATGTGCAGCAGGTTAAGGTTATTAGGATCGAGATGGGAAGACGCTTACATGTAAGGAGAGTGTACAGAGAAGATGAAAAGGAGTGCTTTGAAGGTTGATGAATGAGGAAAATGAGAGGAAGAAAAGGGTTAGAAGAAAAAGTAAATAATGTGGGGTCGGAGGTTTAAAAGATTAGTACAAACAAAGTTAGGATGGCTTTAAAGAGGATGAAAAAGAGCAAAGGCGGTTGGTCCTGACTAGATACCAGTGGAGGTTGTGGAAATGTCTAGGAGCGGGCAACAGCACTAGATTGTTTAACAGAATTTTAGTGAGTAAGAAGATGCCTGAGGAAGAATGAGGAGCGTAATGGTGCCTATCTTTAAGACCAAGGGTGATGTGCATAGTTGCAAAAACGACACAGGCATAAAATTGACGTATGGGGAAAGAATAGTGGAAGCTAGCTAGTAATAGGTATTTGTGAGCAGCAGTATGGTTTTATGCCTAGAAAAAGCACTACAAATACAATCTTTGGTCTGAGAATGCTGATGGAAAAGTACAGAGATGGTTGTAGGGGAGCTGCATTGTGTTTTTGTAGATCTGGAGAAAGCATATGACAGGGTACCAGGGGAAAGAGCTGTGGTATTGTACGAAGAAGTCAAGGAATAGCAGAGAAGTAGTCAGGGTGGTGCAGGATATGTATGAGAGGAGCATGATAGTAGTGAGGTGTGCAGTAGGTCAGACAGAGGGATTCAAAGTGGTGTTGGGACTGCATCAGGGATCAGCTCTGAGTCCCTTCTTGTTTGCTGTGGTGATGGATGACATTGTGATCTGTAGTGAGGTAGCAGGTAAAGGTAAACCTGGAGAGGTGGAGGTTTGCTCTGGAGAAAAGAGGAACGAAGGCAGCCGTAGCAAGATAGAGTACTTGTGTTGGAATGAAGGGGAGGAAAGTCGAACAGTTAGATTACAGGGTAAAAAGGTAAAGAAGAGGTAAAGAGGAAAAGAAGCGAGTACAGGCAGGTTGGAACGGGTGGAAAAAAGTGTTAGGAGGGATGTGTGACAGGAGAATAAGAAGAAGATTTAGTATGTAAGAGGTTACTTTTATTGTAGAAGAAAGCTGGACTTCTTCATCTCTGTTTTTTTAAAGCACAGTTTGAATAACATTGTGTTGTTATTTAACATATGTGTTGCCATATTATCACTAATGAAACAGTGTACACGTGCACGTAGCACATAGACAATATAGATAAATTACATCTCTAGTATAATACGATATGAGAAAAGAGGTGGCTTAGTGGTTAAGGGCTGGACTGCTGATTGGATGATTGTGATGATTTAATTCCCAAGAACTTCAAACTGCTACCTGGGCCTGATGAGCAAGGCCCTTAACCCCTAATTGCTCAGTTGATTAAGTTAGTTAATGTAATTAATTTAAGTTGTTCCAGACAAAAGCCTGATAGAAATGTTAAAACCTATAGTAAAACCAATTAAAAAATAAAGTCAATAAATGGTACAATTAACTCTCTCTCTGGTTTTATATAATATATATAGAAAACCGAATGTGATCTTTGTAGTTTGTATTTTTGAAGTTAATTTTCACACATATCATCTGGTGCAAGTCCTTGTCCATTAATATATAGTGTAGTTTGTATAATGCGTTTATTGATAAATAGGATGTAGATTAAAAACCGTATAAACAAACAAAGGGAAACACTGCCAGTGGAAACAACAAAAGAGGAAAACCCTACATAAGCCTCATACCCAAAGCCATTTTATGAGTAACATTATAAATAACACTATATCCATAATAAAGAATAAAATGCGTCGATATTAGTATTAGATTGTAGACTTCTTCTATTTTACTAGTCCTTGTATAGCTTGGATTTATATCTAAGCCGAAAAATAAAAAATAATAATAATTTCCAACCTCGAAAGGTACTCAAATGTTGGAGCTGGTCAAAATGCTCACAAAGCTCGTTGGGCAGATGTGCGCCGGAGCGTAAATGCGCACATCCAATCCACGACTACGCGTGTTCATAAAAACACGCTGCAAAGAACGGACCTTAATACAGCTCACACGGAGAGACAGAAAGAGAGAGAGATTTACTATCGCAGGCGCTTCAGTAACTTTTAACTTGGCTTCGGAGGACCAGGAATGCTTGAATATCATTGTGGTCACCGCTCTTATTGATTTTTTTGTGGTGTGTATTAGAACTCCTGTATTATTAAACTGTTTATTTCAGAACAGTTTGTTCTCCAGGACGGGATTGTGTGCGAATATTGGGTGTATGAAGCATGTTTCACGAGTTAACAGGAATCAGGAAGCGGATAGAATGAGCGTTGGCGATGCAGCACAGATGCGCGACGACATTACGGAGCGCAACGCAAGTTTCATGCTTAACAGAAGCGCGAACCACTCATGGAGTGACTTTCAGGAGCTCGGCCAGCGCAGCGAGTTGGTGAGCGACGGCTCAGCCGTGCTGCGCATTCTTATCTCCACTATTTACACGGTGGTGTGCGCGCTCGGTTTGGTCGGCAACCTGCTCGTTTTGCACCTTATGAGGTCCAAACACGCGTGGAAGAAGTCGTCTATTAATCTTTTTGTGACCGGGTTAGCGTTAACTGACTTCCAGTTCGTGCTCACGCTTCCGTTCTGGGCGGTGGAGAACGCGCTGGATTTTACGTGGCCTTTTGGCAGGGCGATGTGCAAGATCGTGTCGTATGTCACTGCTACCAGTATGTACGCCAGCGTGTTCTTTCTGACTGCGATGAGTGTGGCGAGATACCGTTCCGTGGCGTCGGCGCTGAAAATTGGACGCAGACTCACACGCCCGTCTGCGCGCTGCGTCAGCGCCGTGATCTGGGTGGCAGCAGTCTTGGCCGCGTTGCCACATGCCATTTTCTCCACCACAGCCACTGTGTCCAACGAGGACCTGTGCTTGGTCAAGTTTCCCGACCGCAACGGCAACGCGCAGTTCTGGCTCGGACTCTATCACGCTCAGAAAGTGCTACTAGGTTTTTTGGTGCCTTTTGGGATCATCTCAGCGTGCTACCTGCTGCTTCTGCGCTTCGTAACACACAAGCGTGCCAACGCATCCGGCGCCAGGAGGCGCTCCAAAGTGACCAAATCGGTAACCATCGTTGTGCTGTCCTTCTTCTTGTGCTGGCTACCCAATCAAGCGCTGACAACTTGGGGCATCCTGATTAAGCTGAACGCTGTGCACTTTAGCTACGAGTACTACACCGCGCAGGTTTACGTGTTCCCTGTAACCGTGTGCCTTGCGCACTCCAACAGCTGCCTCAACCCGCTGCTCTACTGCCTAATGAGGAGAGAGTTCAGGAAGGCGCTCAAGGATCTTTTCTGGCAGATTGCATCGCCCTCCACGACGAATACGCGACCTTTCACAGCCTGCAGCAAACCAGAAGAGGAGAAACAGGTGCGCTCTGTAGTGCCACTCAGCACACCTGAACCTGGCCTCGTATTTTACCCACCTGGTGCTGCGATTTATAACGGAAGAAATGACCTTCTGCCGAACAGCACCTAGACTTTACACAAAACTGTAAAAATGCACCACAAAATAAACAGTAACACGGCAGAAGCTGTATATAAACACGGACCTTAGTGACGCCATTAAGAACATTTACACACCATAATAAACTGCATGGGAAAGTATGCAAATTCCCACTGGTTCCCAAACATATTGCCATATTTACAGATATAAACAGATCGGCAGGGTAGCCAATGGTATTTATTTATTTATTGCTTGTTTTATCTATCCATAACCATCCATCTATCTATCATTCCATCGAAAACTACTTTACTTTGTCTCTTAATGATATGAATAATTATATACCAAAACGTCATTCTAAAAATTTTTTAACTGATTTTTACTTGACGGTTTTAACAGAAATGCAGTAAAGGTAAAATTCGCCCAGCTAATGTTTGTTTTTACTTGGTCTTTTACAAAGGACACATCGAGAATGTCTACAGTATATTTATGTCTCAATTTATGCGTGTAATCTGTGTGTTCAGTTCATTATAAATAAAAAAAACAGTGAAGACAAGAGTGCGTCTTCAAATAAACAAATAATGTTTCTAAGAAACAAAATAAACAAATATTGGCTTAAAGCAACTATATATCAAGACTTTTAAAACATTTTTTTTCAGAAAGACATCATCCTTAATTTATTGTAGCAGGCTATCAAAACATGGAACACATGAATTAATCATTTCTGTACTTATATCAATGTAATCATTATTAAACATCCTAGTAAGTTACTGCAAAACATTATTTTTATATATTGTTAAAACCAGATTGATTTTAAAATTCAGCAGCTGCAAAAAATATTTTTTATCTTTTCACACTAACACTATTAACAACTTTTTCTTTTAGGTTGTGAAAAAAAGAGACAATTTAAGTCTCTAAAATATGTGCAGTGCCGTCTGAATAATCCGCCATATAATATAGCCATTAATAATCTAAAAAGCGTCTTTAATGTAAACATTTCAGTTATAATAAAAACATTACATGGTAAATTGATTTATCTTTTAAATAATTTATACTAGTCTCTTTGCACAAAAAAACCCTAATTTTATTTTTAAACAACTGATTCAGAAATATTTTCCTGACTATTAGTGTAATACTGATGCAAATACAAGATATTTATGCACAATTTATTGTTGAATTTATTATTATTATTAAGTTCAAGGAGCTTTATTGTCATTTCAATCATATATAGCAGATGCAGTACAGAGTGAAATGAAATAACGTTTCTCCAGGACCCCCTGATGCACAAAACATACACAAAACATAGAATCTAATCACATTCAACAGAATTTTAGTGGGTTATTAATTCTGTCCAGCATTTAAAATAAATGACGAGCATCTATTGAAATGTAAGAAATTTAATTGAAAACTTTTCCAAATTTCCAAAATAAAAAATTAAAATATTTTTTCATGATTTACCTGAAACAAATACCTGTTTCAGGTATTAATCCCCACCTCACACACAGAAACACACGCAGTACACAAGGCAGGATGACAGCATGAATATTACCCTTTACAGGACTATAAAACTACAAACTTAATAAAATCAAACATAACAAAATATATCACATACCTGTTTCCAACACTGTGGTCTCAGGTTTGTATCCCCAGCAGGGTTCTTTCTGTGTGGAGTTTGGATGGATGGATGTTGGATGGATAGATGACTGGATTAATGTTGGATAGATGCATAGATGGGTGGATGGATGAATGGATGGATGTTGGATAAATTTTGGATGGATGAATAAATGAATGGATGAATGTTGGATGGATGCATGAATGGATACATGGATGGATGTATGGATGTTGGATGGATAATTGTTGGATGGATGTTGGATGGATGCATGGATGGATGGATGGATGGTAAATTATGGTTTATTTTTGTGGGTTTTTCTCTTATTGATTCGATATATTGTTAGTTTAATAGTTGTCATCTTGATTAAACATTATGTAACAGTATAAAATTGTTTAAAAACCATACAGCTTTGGATTAGTAAAACTACAGGTAACGACAGGGTGCTGATAGTAATATTATACCTCTAGAATGCCACAAGTGATTATTTAAGGTTTGCTTTTCATCTTTCTGATATTGCACTTCGGCATTGTGGCATAAAGCAGAAACATCAGCGTCTGTTTTTATAGATACATTTCAAAAACTGGAAGTGTCGTAAAAGTGTTATGTAAAGACGACTTACTGTAACCCTATAAATTTAAAAAGAAATTAAAGGATGGATTTAGGAACATTATATACACTATATTGTATTTACAGTAATATGTGTGAGCCTTGTAAGTTGCATGGCAATATACATTATGTGATGTTTCACGGTTCAGGGACATTTCCAGATCTTCCCCATTTCTCTCTCTCCCACCCCCTAATAAATTATTTAAATGTTTTCATGATTACTTAATTATTGGTAATAAGCACAAATTACAATTAAATTCACTGATTTATGGATGATTTATTGACTATAACCTGAACATTTTCAATATTTTATTCAGCAGTAATGACACATCACTATTAGCTATTTACAGTCCTCATTACCAACATTACCCAGACCCCCCCCAAATTTTTGTCCCAGCCTCCACTGTACATATATTTGTGCCTTTATTTCATATCAGACGTATATATATACAGTATTTTTAATTATAAAAGACCAGTAAGAGAACTGTCGAGCAATTGTGTTAATTTTTTTTTTAGTTTAGTGCACATGTTTAATACAGACAGTAATAAACAGGCAACCAACGAGGGACATGGCTGAGGCCGACAGAACCACCACTACCACACTACCCGCCATATTAACCAGAGCACCGAGTCCAGCACCCACTATAATCTGAGCTAACTGAACCATACATGTCAGAGCTGCACAGTCCATTCCCGTCCCTCTGCTTGGCACCAAACCATCCTTCCCACTTTGCTTCTTCTTCTCCTGCAGGACAAAAAATAAACCATTCAGTCCAAAATAATGAAATGTTTTTAAATGCCTTAAGCAGCCAGTTATTAGGTTAAGTTATATAATGTTATAAACTTAGAGATTTACTACTGGAGAGGCAAAAGTGTAAAAAAAAAAAATCCTACTTTTTGACTAGAAAAAAACAGATTTCCCACTTGTAAAAAACTATATATATATATATGCCTAAATGTCTTCTAGGCTAATTAAAATTTAAAATAGGGTTGCAGCTTATAATTCATCTTGAATTCATCTTTTTTTAAAAAAAAAAAAGATAAGGAAGACATTGTGCTTTAAATTAACAAATATACAGCTTATATATTAAAGTTAGTGAGATGCTATGTAGAGTGCTTGTTAATCAATATGTAGCTGTTAATCAAACATTTTGGGCAGTAACTTTAACTTGAAAAATGAAAATCAATGAAACATTTTAAGAGAAAAAATTGTTTATATAACAGCCTTATTGTCTTATTTAGTTGTTAATAGACATTATTTTCAGGTCACTATTTAAGTAAGATTTATATGTACCCAAATTTCAATCATGTATTAGTTTGTGGTTGTTGTTGTTGTTGTTTTTTACTTGCACATTAAGCACATTTGGTGTTAATCAGAATTCTAGATGCTGATGGGTTAACAAATTAGTTCAATGTTTTACATGTTTTTATATGATTAAATTAATCATATAAACATCCTACTGATCTAGAAAAACACCAATGAAATAAAATATTATTAAGGACTAAAATGTAAGCGGATGTGCAGTTTTGGATAAATAATATTATAACCACATGTTGTGATGAACAAGTTATTATATTGTAATAATACAGGACTGACCGAGCAAACTAGCAAATCATGGTGTTTTATTATTGAAAACATTGAACAAGTTTATTTATTAGTTACTCATTATAATATTTGCTTTACTAGTATTGTAAAAAGCCTACCAGTGTGCCTTTTGCGCCAAACAATTTTTTACCATATCTATGTCTTTTATGGTCTTTAATTTACTGATTTATTTTGCCGCAAAATGTGTTGCTTGATCAATGTTCATATACCCAGTGACGGCCAATTAATACCCCCCCCAAATTGAAAGCTACTTGCCATGTTTATAAAACAGCATGATTTTATAACTCAACCCAGATATCATTTTCTTATATTTTTTGCCCTCACATCAAGTCTTCTATTATTTAAACAATGTTCTTATTTCCCAACAAAACAAATCAAGTTTAATTCAGACTGTATGAAAGGGATAATAATGAGTGAATTTATTTTCCCACATGACTGAAGTGACGATTGGAGGTAAGAAATGTGATGGGAAAATAGGCTGTTCCAGGACTTTGTCCCTAGGAGAGTTTAGCCTACACTACTGTTACTGATAACACTACCTAATGTTGTGTTGTGTGTGTGTGTATTGCAAAATGTAAATGTAATTGTAATGATGGAGATGGGATGGGATCCATATTGCAGCAATAGCGTCTTGTTAGTGAGTAGTCAGGTAAGCAGGCTAAAGGTCAGTACACAGTAAATCCAAGAAGGGGAAACAAATCCAAATCTTGAGGCAGAAAGAGAAGTCAAAAAACAAGAAACAAAACCGTAAGCAAAAGACTGAACAGAGTAATTAGTATATCGCAGGAGCAAACAATACTTTGCGCCATGCTTAGCAAACGGCTATTTTAAATATGCTAAACACAGGAAGTTACACCAAAAGTAATAGCGAAGAACTAGTACTCCGGTGTGCTCTCTGGTGGTTGGGAGATAAAGTCCTTACAGTAACACCCCCAGACCCCCATTCCTTAGGTCCGTAACCTGCCCAGTCCACAAAATACTCCAAGTGCCCTTTCTTTCTCCTGGAATCCAGGATTTCATTGACCTGGTAAGTGTGGGAGTGTGTGCAAATTTAATTTTTCGGCTAGTTCAAAGCAGTTCCTGAATCGACTAATGCTGCAAACACCCAAGATGAGGAATCAACAAAGACGTAAGCAGGCACATTAAGACACATGGCTGATGAAAGGGTACAGACTGGTATACTTACTTTAGCAGAGCGTGATGACTTTACAGGACATGCTGCGCAGAAATAATTGGCTCCTCCACAATAGTAGAACAACTTATCTTGCGAACAACGCAGACGCTCCTGGGGAGACAATTTCATCACACCCATGGGCTCAGTTTCCATGCCGGAAGAAGTTGTGGCCGTGAATGTGGTGGGATTTACCCTGCTTTAAAGTAGCTGGGGACTGCTACGGATTAAATTACCTAGTGTTACAGCTATAGATACGTAATGAGAGAGGGTACCTGTATCATCACAACAAATGAGTTCAGCCTGTAGCCTTGGTTTAGTCCTTCCTTGAAACATGTTTTTAGAACCACCTCATTCTACCATTTGAGCGCCACCTCATTCCAGCTTAGTGCTGCTAGTATCCGAAACTGGATTGCATACTCAACAGCGGATCGGTCACCCTGGATTAAGCGATGTTACTGGGCTAAAATATTCATTCCCCCTGCGGGATGTTTAAAGACATTGCGGAGTTGGGTGGTAAAATAGTCTAAAGAGGTGGAACCGTGTGGATCGGAATCCCACACCGCCCATGCCCAACCTAACGCTTTGCCTGACAGAAGGATAATAAAAATGAGCACTTCTTACTTTCTGTGGGGAATGCGCTGGGTTGATCTTGAACCAGAATCTGGCAATGGCGAATAAATCCTCTGCAACTCTCCGGAGTTCCGTCAAATTTATCCGAAAGAAATAAAGGTAAAGAGGTGGCTCCAGAGTGGGGCAGTAGCTGTGGTTGTTGCTGGTCACGTAGAGACCCTCCAGTTGTGTTTGAAAAGCTTGCAGCACTTAAGCATGATAATTCACTGTGGCTTGAAGTCTAGCCACCGCCACTGGATACCGTTGAGGTAAAGTATTTTATAATGATGGAGATGGGTTGGGATCCATAATGCAGCAATAGCGTTTATTTAGAAAAGTATGGTGATCCTGAACCCATCCCCACCCCGGACCTGTTGGACCCTTCCCTGTGACCTGCTCCAGTGGATGATACATCACCAGGGTGACCAAGGACGTCCCACTCCGCCATAAAACACGTTCCAGCTGTTCTTTAAGGACTAATGATTTAAGTTGCTCTCACACACACACACACACACAATGTAACCACCTAATTCCTGCTACCTGTTTTTCACCCAAATGAGGATGGGTTCCCTGTTGAGTCTGGTTCCTCTCAAGGTTTCTTCCTATTTCCATCTCAGGGAGTTTTTCCTTGCCACCGTCACCCCCGGCTTGCTCATCAGGGACAAACTGATTTCTGTCTCATTTTATATCATAATTTCTTCAATTGTGTAAAGCTGCTTTGTGACAAACACCATTGTAAAAAGCGCCAAACAAATAAAACTGAATTGAATTGAATTGAAGAGGGAGAATCACAAAGAGTAGTCAGGTAAGCAGGCAAAAGGTCGGTACACAGTAAATCCAAGAAGGGCAAACAAATCCAAATCGTGAGGCAGAAGGAGTAAAAAAAAACAGACATGAAACAAAACCATGAGCAAAAGAAAGTAATAACACTTGGTATGTCACAAGAGCAAACAATACTTCACACCATGCTTAGCAAGCGGCTAGTTTAAATATGCTAAACACAGGAAGTGACATCGGAAGTACTAGCGAATAACTAATACTCCGGCGACAGCGCCCTCTGGCGGTTGGGAGATCCTATAGTCCTTACAGTAATCACATTAACCAAAATATAACCAATATAATTGGTTCATGAGAGAAGTGGTAGCACAGTGTTTAAAGTGCTGGACAGCTAATTAAAAGATCAGGGTTCAATTTCCAGCACCCTGCCATTTCTCGGCCTCTGTGAAAGGCCCTTTACCTCTAATTGCTCAGTTGTGTAATGTAAATGTAATTTCTTTTCCTTTCTTTCTGTAGTTACAATTTCCGGATTAAATGATGATTATTACCTAAAGTATGGAGACTCCATTCTTCCGACACCTTATTATATATAGAAACGTCCTACCAAATGAACGCAGAAAAAGAGGGGAGATAGGTCTGACATTATTTATAGCAAAAAACTTTTATATTTCTTCGTTTTTTTAAGGAATATTTTATAATGATTTTTTTTGTTATTATTAATTTGGAAAAGAATTATTTAAACATTTTACAATAAAATTTCTTGATTTTTTGTGGGAGCATGAATTGGATCTTTTTAAAGTAATACGAGTTGGTTTACTTAATTAAAATGCCTTTTTAATAATGATTTTTTTTTTATTGAGAGTGATAGCAACTTTAAAGATGACTTAAAATTTAAAAACTTAAAAAATTCCACAACAATTTTTTTAACAATAATTATAAATTCCTTATTGTATTCATTAAAATGTGAAATATTATGAAAGGGTCTGATTTTTATTTTTCCGTGTTCAGTGCTGTTACTAACGTACATAAAAGCTGCGCCACAGGGATCTCAGTGTGGCTAGATTAATCAAATTTTCCTGAGCGTCTGGCCTAAAAGCAGTTAGTTTTAGGGGAAAATGAAATGACAGACAGGTTGGCTAAAGCCCCCTCTAAAAATCGCCCCTGGACGTCAAGAAAATGCGCATTGGCCTTGGTTTAGCTGTCAATCATTTTAATTATTTCTCCTCTGAAAACGCCTGAATGGGAATCCAAGCTGCTGCAGCTGCTGTAAGCATGAGATCTTTTAGACAATAATGGATCTGAGGTCAAGGAATCCCACTGTGACAACGCAGTCAGTCCTTTCACACCATATAAAATTCTAAATTGTTATACACTTGACAAACAACTGCCAACACACACACACACACAAACACACACACAGTCAAACTAAATTGTGTTCTTTTGTTGTTTCCATCTTATCTTTTCTTGGCTTAAAATAACACTTTAAATCATTTAGGGCCCGGCTGTGGCGTAGGCAGAATAGGCAAATGCTAGAAAAGCCACCGATCCGTACAGGCACCAAAATGAGTGATGTTTTTTTTTTTTAACTATTTATAGTTTTTATTATTGTAAATACTACTTAAATACTATAAATTTAAAGTATTACAAAAAATACAACGATCGATCCACAAAAACAACTATTTTTTTCTTTTCCCCCTTGCAGCCGCACATCCACTTAACTTTACATCAGTTAACTGTTAGTTTAATGTGGTAATTTATTATTGGAAATCTATCACAGTGTCAAAAAGACTAAAGCCGTTTGGGCAAACAGGACAAAGACAGAGGTAATATGATGTAATCACCGGGTGGTTCTGGAGCTAAAGGTTGTCTTTCAGTCCTTCCTGTCAAGGTGTTTTGGACTAAGCGCACACGTTGCATGAACGAACAATGGTTTCTACATCACGGCGACAATGCGGCCACCAGTAAGCATTCTGAACGAGTTTAAGTAGATTACCTGAATTGAGGGAAGAATCACTTGAAAAGTGTTCAACCAGTGTCTTTACTCTGCTAATGCCTCTTTCATGGCTAGCAGACTTAGAAGGGATTCCATAACTTTGAGACAATACAGCACTTCTTCCCCAATCAGAAGTCTCCACCTCAACTATAAATGGTAGCAGGGGATCAGGATGTTTTAAAATAGGTGCTGTTGTGAACTTAAAGTTGGAAAAAGCCTTCATAGCTGCCTCTGTCCATCGAAGTTTAGCAGGCTTTCCTTTCAAAACGGCTGTAAGGGGTGCTGAAGTCATGATATAGTTTCTGATAATCAACTGTAAAATTTTTAAAACCAAGAAATCTCTGTAATTCTTTGACTGTGTGAAGTAGGGGCCAATCAGTAACTGCATTCACTTTTGTGAGATCCATGGCGACTTCTTATGAACTGATATGATAGCTTAAGATCTTGATGTTATCCTGATAAAATTGAAATTTTTCTAGTTTGACAAATAATTGGTGTCTACGTAAGCATGTAAGGACTATAGGCACCTGTTAAACGTGTTGTGAAAGATTGCGAGAGTATATGAGAATATTTCCCTGATTCTTATCAGGTTATATGCGCTTTTGAGATCCAGCTTCTTGAACACACGGGATTCAAGTAATTGCTCCAGAGGTGCAGGTACCAGAGGTAGTGGGTAACAATATTTAATCGTGACTGCATTCAAACCCCAGTAATCTATGCAAGGACGGAGGCCACCATCTTTCTTTTCCACAAAAAAGAAACCAGAGGCTACTGGGGAAGGGGATGGTCTTATGAATACAGCAGCAAAAGCCTCTTCGAAGTAAGCTTCCATAGCTCGATTCTCTGTTTGTGAAAGAGGATATATTAGGCTTTTGGGAGGAACCGAATTAGATAATAAATCAATGGCACAGTCCAAAGGCCGATGTGGTGGTAATTGCATTGCCTTTACAAAAACATCAGAGAAATCTCAGTATTCTTAAGAAACACAGGGAGCATCTGTTTCCACCAGAGGGGAAATTTGCATAGACAAACATGGAAACATAGATACCTGACGTAAACATTTTTCTTGACACAGGGTCAACCAGTAAATAATGTCCTTGTCTGTCAAAGATATGAGCAGTTTGTGGGTGTGTAGCCACAGGTAGCCCAAGACAATAGGATTCCTGGGGGGAGTGAATGGCGGAAAAAGATATGCTTTTCTTATGGATTGCATGGTTATGGGAGCAGTTTGTTGAGTAATACCAGATCCAATGGGTTGATCATTCACTGCCAAAATCTTGAGCGGTGCTAGACGTAGTGGTGTGGACCTGAAGTTGCTGAACAAGGTGCTGATAAATAAGTTTAAGAGCTGCCCTGGAGTCAATTAGTACTGGAAACACATGAGGCATACAGTCAATAATTAAGCAGACCTGAAGTGTAAACCAGAAGGCAAGCGTAAGTGTATTAAATGAGTGGCTTACTCATACTGGACATGAAGAAGGTTTCTTAGCGCATTCGGAGCTGTAAGGATTAAAACCCTCAGCGCAGTAGCAAAGATTCTTCTGCTGACATCGTCGTCATCCCTGGTGGGAGATCTTTGGGAAACCTACTTGCATAGGTTCAGTGTCGTCCCGTGCTGAATAAAACATAGTGCCTGTGGGGTGATCCCACCTCACAAGCACCTTACAAGCTAGTTCCGCTTTAAGGAAAGTGTTTAGTCTATCCAGTTCCACCTGCTTTGAGCAGCTAAGATACAAATCTTAATGGCATATTCCGCAGCAGAAGTTTCATCTTGGCATAATCTCAGTAATTGAGTATGAAAATCTAACCCCCCAGCAGGATATTTAAAAACCTTATGGATTTAAGTAATGAAATAATCCAAAGAAGACTGAATTTGTGGATAAGAGTCCCAGCTGCCCAGTGTTATGCTCCCCCTGTAAGCAAAGTCAAAATAAAAGAGCATTTCTTACTTTTAGATGGAAAAGCATCAGGTTGGTTTATAAAAAAAATTGGCACTGGCACAGAAATCCTTTACATCGTTCTGGAGAACCGTCAAATTTATCTGGAAGAGCAAACTGAACGATGGTAGATCCAGAGCTAAGTTGTGGCTGAGGCTGAGGTAGCTTGCAAACGTGCCATACCTGCTGGATTCTGAGGGGGTGAAGTATTTTGTGAAGAAGCCGACTGGGAAGAATCCATATTGCAGAGTGAGGCTTTATTAAATACGGTACATGGTAAACACTAATATAGGAGGCAAATAAATCCAAAGGGCACAGACAGAAATCATAATCAAAACGTAGCAAAGATCGGTAACGGAGCAAACAGTACATGAACAAAAATTCATGCTTAGTATGAAACATTACTTCACAACGAGGTGAGCAGATAACAGATAAACGCTAAACTCCGGAAGTGATACCGGACGCAAAGTTAGAATTCGGGCAAGGCGCCCTGTGGTCGTTGAGAGCTGGAGTCATTACAATATAAACTAACTGGATAAGATAAACAAACTAAACAAACTATGTTGGCCTAGAAAACCTAGTGAAAAAGTTTAAAATAGGATCATAAAAATGTGTGGAGCTCCAGCAAGCCAAGATTTTGTAACACAATGCCATTTTCCGTTTCACATGATAACATGTTTTATGCTATAGTTTTTAGTATTCGGGACTTTATAGTTTTTTGTAAATTGAGTTGAATTAAACTAAGTGATGTTTGTATATAACTGTAATCTCACCACAAGTGACTTTTTGTGCCAGTCCCAAGTGTGGATAAATAGAGAGGGTTGTGTCAGGAAGGGCATCCTATGTAAAACTTTGGCAAATCTAAATATGCAAATCATTCGTCATAATTTCATACTGGATCGGTTGAGGCCTGGGTCAACAATGACCGCCACAGGCACATTGACCTACAGGGTGCCGGTGGAAATTGGGCTACTGTTGATCAAAGGAGCAGGATCTGTTAATATACAGAATGAAAAGAGGAGAAGCAAGAGTGTAGAACTGAGAATAGGGATGCTGAATGAAGGACAATGACAGGGAAAGGTAGAGCTGGTGGATATGATGGAGAGAAGGAGGGTAGATTGTGTGTACAGGAGACCAGGTGGAAGGGTAGCAAGGCTTGTAGTATTGGATCAGGATTCAAGTTGTTTTATCATGGTGTGGATAAGACGACAAATTAGGTAGGGTTCATCCTGAAAGAGAAGTCTGTAAAGAATGTTCTGGAGGTAAAAAGAGTGATGAGTCTGGAATTAGAAATTGTAGGGCTGATGGTAAATGTTGTAAGTGGTTATGGCCCACAAGTAGGTTGTGAGTTAGGAGAGAAAAAGGGGTTTTGGAGTAAGTTAGATGAGGTAATAGTGAGTCTTCCCAAAGAAGAGAGAGAGGTGATAGGCTCAGATTTTAATGGACATGTTGGTGAGGGGAACAGAGGTGATGAGGAAGTATTGGGCAGGTTTGGAGTCAGGGTAAAGAACAGTGAAGGACAGATGATAATAGACTTTGCTAAAAGGATGGAGATGGCTGTGGTAAAAAAAAATTTCAGAAGAGAGAGGAGCATATAGTGACCTAAAAAAGCAAAGGAAGGAGCACACAGGTAGATTACATCTTATGTAGACAAAGTGATCTAAAAGAGATTAGTGACTGAAGTTGTGATGGAAGAGATTGTAGCCAGACAGCATAGGATGGTGGTGTGTAAAATGAAGATGTTGGAAAAAGAAGAGATCAGAGGTAGAGAAGTGGTGGACGCAGAAGAAAACTAAGTGGTGGACGCCCAGAAAGAGCACTACAGATGCAATATTTACTCTGAGGATGCTTAAAGAGAGGTACAGAAATAGTCGTAGGGAGCTGCATTGTGTTTTTGTAGACCTGAAAAAAGCATATGGCAGTGTACCAAGAGAAGAGCTGTGGTATTGTATGAGGAAGTCAGGAATAGTAGAGTATGTCAGGGTGGTGCAGGATATGTATGAGGAAAGCAGGACAGTGGTGGGGTGTGCAGTAGGTCAGACAGAAGAGTTCAAAGTGGAGATGGGACTGCATCAGGGATCAGCTCTGAGCCCCTTCTTGTTTGCTGTGGTGATGGATTGGATGACAGACGAGGTCAGGCAGGAATCACACTGGACAAAGATGTCTGCAGATGAAATTGTGACCTGTAGTGAGAGCAGGGTTAAGAGGGTGAGAAGTACTTGGGGTCGACAGTCCAGAGCAATGGAGAGTGTGTAAATGAGGTAAAGAAGCGAGTACAGGTAGGTTGGAATAGGTGGAAAAACGTATTAGAAGTGATGTGTCGGAGTATATCAGCTAAAATGAAAGGAAGGGGTACAAGATAGTGGTGAGACCAGCTATGATGTATGGTTCAGGACAGTGATGCTGAGAAAGAGACAGGTGGCAGAGCTGGAAGTAGCAGAGCTGAAGATGTTAAGGTTTTCTTTGGCAGTGATGAGGTTGGGAAGGATTAGGAACGAGTTCATTAGGGGGATAGCTCATGTTAGATGTTTTGGGTAAAAAAAAACAGGAAAGCCAGATTGAGGTTGTTTGGACATGTACAAAGGAGGGACAGTGAATATATTGGTAAGAGGATATTAGAAATGAAGCTACCAGGCAGAAGGCAAAAAGGAAGACCAAAGAAGAGGTATATGGATGCGATAAACGAGGACATAAAGTTAGTGGGTGTAAGTAAAGATGATGTAGAAAAGGGTTAGGTGGATACAGATAATTTGTTAATCGGAAGACTTGGGTTTGATCCCCACTGCTGCCAGTCTGCCACTGTTGGGTACTTGAACAAGACCTAATTAATCAAGACCTAATTAACCCTTCCTGCTTCAGGGGCACTTATACCTACAGAAAATGCTGTCATTTAGTAGAACACTGCTACAATCTATTGGACCTCACAGACCATACAAATTTATTTTCATGATTGAAGAATAGCTTACTGTATTCTATAGGGAAGTGTTCAAACAAATATAGTTTTGTTTAGATGTAATTATTCTTGCTGTTTGGTGGAAGTGGTTAAGGTTTTGATCTGCTAAACTGAAGATTTGGGTTTGATACCCAGCACCATGAAGTTACCACTGTTGGTGACCCTGAACCCCCAGTTGCTCAGTTAAAAAGATAAAAAAGATAAATATAAGTTGTTCTGGATAAGAAAGTCTGCCGAATGTATAATGGAAGTAGCTATATTTTTATAGTTTTATTGGGAACAGTTTAAAAGAAAGTTATTTTTTAATAATTAACATCAAATGAAAGATAAAAATAAGGCAAAGCTATGCAGTTTCTGTATGAATGTTTGATTATCTTTTGACACAATGATTAGTGGTGGTACAGCATGTGAGGCAATAGGACACAAAGTAAATTGACCCTGCACACATTTACAGACATACACACACAGGGTATTCTTACACAAACAATTAAATACTTTAACACACTCCTGGTATAATGTCTTACACACATATGCACACACACACACACAAACCTCATCCTCCTTGTGGTACTCTGAGATCAGGTTGAACGGGACGGTGTATAGTGTGCTGGACATCACACCAAACACACAGCACAGAATCAGTGTGGAGATGATATTGGGAAACAGACCAATCAGACTTGTGCCCAGTCCAAACACAAAGTAGCCCACGAAGTAGAGACCCTTCAATCCTATGTAGGGCAGCAGCAACCTCTGAACATCTGTACATACAAAATCAAACAAAATGTAACTGTGAGAGAGCAATTATCAAATACAGACATACAGAATGTTTCTTTTATTCCAAATGTCCTTAATCAACCAGGTCATGCTGGTTTCTCACGTTTACATGCTTAATTTTGTAGTATGTAATTTGGTTGGAATCATTTGCCAATTAAATATTAAATAATCTAAATAATCACAAGATAAACTGTACCAGGACCCAATAGAATTGACTGAATGTGAAACCGGACCAGTGCTGCAGGGGTACCCTGGAAACATGACATAATATGGGCTGTGATTGCAAGGGTGGAGGTGATTTTGCTAATTAGGATGTGATCCTGGATCAACATTTTAAGGTTTGAACATACAATTACGCTGCATTACACAATCAAGCTTTTATTTTTGGACAACAGCAAGTTTATTTAATGTTGTGTAACTGCAGAAAGGTTCTGTAGCTTTCACTATCGTCTAGATTTTATACCAGATGAATATTATGAACATTTGATCTCTTGACAAAAATTAAAGAAGCATACAAAAGAGTAGTAATAATGTTAAACCATAACACACATCCTCAGAGTGCAAACACTTTTATTAGAGAAAGACTGACTCATTCAGTTTCCAAAGGAAGTCTAGGCTCAACTAACGAGATCTCCACACTGAAGGCCGATGGTCTGAACCCCATGACAGCTTTTATTAGCCAAAAGAGTGTCTGACTGACACCTAAAGCAACTAATTACAGTTTGTTTGGTTCTGCGTCATATTCCAGGCTGTGGAAAAGTTAAATCAATGTCCTACAACAGATCAATGTGCACGCGTAGACCATTCACTCAAGAAAGTCATGCAAATGAATAAAACTGAACTATGAACCTTACATAAATCCAGTGTTTAGCTGGACCACAAATTTTAATGCTTGTAACTCAATCATGTCCAGCTGATCAACTCTGTTTGTAGTAATGGGGACATTATGCAAAGTTGTTCCTTGGGACTCTTACTTTGCCAATTTAATTTAAATTTAATCACTGCTAACAGTCTCTATTTGATAAATGGCATCTGTGTTCTCTCATCTCTAGTGTTCCACATCCATACATTAGGGAGCGATGGGGAAATAAGGCAGGTCAAGGCACCGAATTTAAATACTCACAGGAATAAAGAGCAGAGGACACGGCATTGATGCACAGACCCCAACAGCCCACCTCCACCCCCCTCTCATATGTGGCGTATGCAGTGGAATTATGAGGAGCATATGGGTTTCCCTTATACACAATCTGCAAGAAAGAGCAAATATAAACATAGATTAAAAAGCTGTACAATATATTGTTTGGTATTGTGATTACATCAACAATAACAATTATTAAATCAAATCCAGACATTGTCACGGAATAAGATATAAGTGATAAGTGTGCCATTATTATTTTTCTAATTGCTAGGGTTATTTAAAAAACATTTTTATTTTCTTGGTTAGAAGACTTGCTTGTGTTGTCATGACAGCAGATTCAACAGTAACAGATGTGTATAAAATTTAGCAACACTATTTCATCATCTACATTGGATTTTGTTTTAATCGATTGACTTGATAATTTTAACTAATTTGTCCAAATTTAAGAGATGAACAAAAATGTTCTACTTGGGCCAGTAAGGGGCCCTGAAGGGCAAAATCATTGTGGGCCCCCTGGGTAGATGCCTATACTATTAGTTGGTCTGAAACTATAGGTCGCCTGTAGCAACCTGAGCATTTGTCAGTTGTATTAAAGAGATAAATGTAAGTTGCTCTGGATGAGAACGTCTGTCAAGTGCTGTAAATTTAGCGAATTCATATAAGGGTCCCAAAAGGCTAAACTGCTTTGGGCCCAACACAAGGAAACACACACTGCACCCATGTGGGATTAAGGATGGTTTTACCATGCCAACCCTGCCAACAATAAAGCCACTCTTGCCCATGTTTGTTGAATTGGTATTAAGTTTCTGTTCACTGCACATCAGTATTAAGATGTGTTATGGGGACACATGGTGACTTTTAACAGCTACGAACATGTTATATTTACCATAAACTTTCATATTTTTATTCACTTTGCTGAAGTAGCTCCTTTAATGTGCTGGATATTGTTTTAATGCTGCCAAATAATATTGTTATTATTGTTATTGCAATGGGGAGAAATATTCAGTGATTTTTTTTTAAATATTAAGAAAACTTTAAATGTATTTTCTATCTTGAAAAAACAGCAATTTATGGAAACTTACAGAAACGTACAGAAATTGATTTTATTTATTTAGAAATTTGGGAAAATGTATATAAATTGTACATTGTAAATTGTACAATTTTACAGCCACTGACACCTGAGCAGCTTCTCAACGGCTACAACCACACGAGTTTTCTGATCAGGTTGGTACACACACAAGAGTGTGACCTGCTTTATAGCAATATCAACATATTTTACTGGTAGCCTGAATGGAGTTAGTGAAAAGCTTAAGTTTTAGAAAAAGCAATCTAATTTCCAAGCCTCAAAACCAACGTCATGGCCAAGTCATTAAACAAACCAAAGAGGGATTCGACAGGAAGTGAAGACATGACACAAGCCTAAACACAAATCAATATCAGATAATAGTCCTTTTACTGGATTTGTGTTATATGTACATTTGTTTTTCCTATCCTGTACTTTTGAGTTTATTTGTTATTAGGTTGTGTTCAGGTTTTTCATTAACTCATTTACACATAATCTGGGTAATTATTGAGCAGTTGGGTCGATAAGTAGGTTAATGTTAATGGGATCTATAGTCACCATGCTAGGCTAAACAAACGGGGCCGATTGTTTTCTATAACGCATTATTATTGTTATTGTTATTATTGTTATTATTATTATTATTGGTAAAAAAAAAAATAAATTGCTTTAAAACATTTACTATAGTTTAGATACACTTGCAGTGGTTATTATTTGAAGAGATTGCAGGTACAATATAGTGGTAGCAAAGAGGATTTTGACCTACAACTGGAGGGGTGTTCATTAAAATTCCACCACCACCAAGCTAATCGCACACTTAATATGTGTGTAAATAACAAAAACTAAAGTTAAAATATATTGAAATAAGAAGGACTAAAATGCTGCCATGTTATATAATATACTGGGACATACACAACCTGAGGCTTCTGCATGTAAAATCAAATCTCGGGTCAATTTATGTAGAAATGTCTAAACAGAAAATATATAAGAGCTACTAGGTATAAAAATAAAAATGTATATTAGTCATGATATTT
The DNA here is from genome assembly GCA_005784505.1 of Bagarius yarrelli. Lineage (NCBI taxonomy): Eukaryota > Metazoa > Chordata > Actinopteri > Siluriformes > Sisoridae > Bagarius > Bagarius yarrelli. Next base: position 177,401 of record VCAZ01000073.1, on the reverse strand, counting down.
ACTGTTAAATGAAGGTAATGTGTATGGGTACAGTTACACCCATGGTGGATTTTATGTTCAGCCAAACGTGAGCTCCTTCTCACCTGCCCCATAAAGTCAGTAAAGAAAAGCATGTTGCAGAGAAAAGCGGTCCAGCCCAGCAGGTGGCTCATACACAGGCAGCGGTAGTGACTCGGCATGTTAATCATGGCAGACAGTAATGATTTCAGAGTCATCCTCTTCTGTACCTGCAAAACACCCCCCCACACACACACACACACACACATAAAAGGTTTCTTATTCAAACCCAAAGCTGGTGGTAAGACTTGAAACTTCTATTTGCAGTCATTTTTAAAGTAATTTTTTATTAGTTTTAAGTACAGTATATACAGTATATACAGTAAACATCATTAAATTTAGTATTTTATGTAGCACCTACAATATATATGTATATATAATTTTTTTATTCCTCATTTAGAATTTAGCTAAAAGTTCTCAAAAATGTAAAATGTAAACAAAAAATTTAGCCTAATTAGAAATAAAGAAAACTAACAGCAGTAAATAATGTAATAATTTTTTTCCAAATCTTTGCCTAAGTTCTGGTGAGCCTGTTGCCACTGTAGCCTATGATCTCTGCGTTTATTCTTGCCCAGGTTCTTTTATTTTTGGGGTCTGTGCTACTGAATGTTTGGCTACTATTTTATACTAAGATGTCGTTCTACTTTTCACAGTCATCAATTAATGTCATATTTTTTGTTTTATACACTATTTGTGTAAAGAACCATCGCAGAAACTGTCGCAGATGAATTTCCCAGGAGATCAACAGTTTCTGAAATTCAGAAAGGCAAGTCAGGCATAAACACCCCTGCTATGGATAAAAAAAAAAACATTTTACTTACTGAAAAAATAACTTTATTAAAGCTTAAATCAACTTAGTCAGAAATAACCTTATTTGTGTTTGAAGGTTTAGGAAAGAATCCACAGGTCAAGCAGATACACAAGACTCAGTGCCTATTTCTAACACCACTGCTAGGCTGAAGATATTTCTTTGCTAATCTCATCTCATGTTTTTCATTCATTTATTAGACCCTCTAGTTTTTGTCTAACTTCAAATGAGGATTAAAACAACCTGAAACCAAATACCATTGCAAAAAAAACTACCTTGACTCACTAGATACAAACCATTTTGCAACTGCAGCAGCACAAAAAAGGCATTTATAAAAACAGATCTCTGTTCTGGTAACCGATTGGTAGAATGACCTTGGTGGAATAAAACTACCTCTTTAATGAGACCATTTCTGTTCCTTTTTCTTGTCTTTTGTTGGCTTTTATGATGTACCAACCTCCTCTAACAGGGTTTTATCTTGAGTACTCTTAATCTCTCTTCTGACCCTATTAAAAAGGTAGGAACTGTTAGCAGAACTGCTTGTACATAAATCATAACGGAAGCGATTTGTCCCTTTTCCATCTATTCGATTAATAATGTATTTGTTTGTTTGTTTTTTAATCTCTTTCAAAGGAAAAAAAAACAATTCTACTTTCAAAGGAAAACCCCGAAAATCAACATACACTGGATATAAAAATCGCATTGTATTTAAACAAATCAATGTGTTAATGGGGAGAGACAAGTTACTATAAACGACTGCAGCTGCCCATTCTTATCTAATAATTCCTGTGACTGTGCTGAGTATTAAACCATCACATTCCTGATTACCTCAGTTCCAATGTAATTAGCATCAATACATTTTTTTTAATTTATCTACAATAACTGTTGAAAGCTGAATGTCTGTATATTAAAGGTCGACCAAGGTCTGTTGCTGGAGTGGCTGAGGAGGGTCTGTTGTCATTATACAGTGCCAACATATCCATGTCACGAGCTCCAAAAGATATGTACAACATGTGAATTACTATTGATACACGATACTTGGTTCTGCATGGAGAGTGTACAGGGCCAGGAGGAGCACAGTGCAAAGGCATTTCAGTTGAATGTTTTGGGTTTTTATCTAGTATCCACAACAGTAAAATCCAATATTGGAACTTCAAAATTACGTACACTTGTCCAAAATTATCAGTTATGGTAAAAGAACAAAAGACAGACAGACAAAAACATACAAATAGGGGACAATAGTGGCATTACCAAGAATAAAATGTCAAGATGGAACAAGATAGCTAATAATAGCTGTCAAGAGACCTAAAGCAACTTTAAAAGAAGGTACAAATATATCACTTCCAGCTTCTGACCAATATCTCTAATGTTCTTCATGTTATGGAGTAGAGAGGTTAGATAGGAGCCTTTTTCTCTGCCAGAAACACTCTCAAAATATTTTGTGCCAAATCTATCTTTGCGCAAAAACTGCAGGCACTTCTGAACAGCTGAACACTTTTGAACTTCAGAACAATCGTGACTAATTTAAACCGATAGTCAAACAAGAGCACCGATTTAAATACTATAAAACCTGTAGAATAATTCACATTAACATTTATGACTTTATGGAGAACGCTCTTAAGAGTGCTAACAAACAAAACCTGAATTTTTGTTAAAAACAATGGTGCTAATTAAATATTTTGTTTTGTTACCAGAAGTAAATGTGTTGAAAAGATAAGGCACTAAATAGCCTCACGAGTAGCTTATAGACAGAAATGCCCAAATATATCTGGTGCTATAAAAAAATCAGATTGAGGTGGTAAAGGAAGCATTATGAGGCATGAAGGACATCTGATCCAAAGTTGCATTTACCTTATGTTGGTGTGACCTAGATCTGTCCAGCGAGTATAGAGGGAGAACAAAAAAGAACCCATCAAATTGTAGAAGAAGAAATTAGCTCTGTTATGCCTTCTCATGCAACTGAGGGGAAGTATAATATAAAAGCAATATAATGGCAATTTTTGGAACTGTGGTTCTGGAAATAGTGGTTTCCGAGTGGGAAGAGCTGGGACCAGTGGTAAAATGCAACCCAATTTATACCAGGTACCCTGTAGAGACTCTGTCTTTTATTATTTCCAGATTTTACCATTTGCATCGTAAAATTCCCCCAACTGAATTTTGGCATTTACCTACTTAAATGGACCTTTAAATTAGTCAATTATAATCAAAGTGCTTTAAAATTACTTGCAAGTGTAAAGGACCCTTTGAGATCACAAGGCAAGCTAGAGAAGATAGGGGCCAGGCAAACAGACAGAATTTATGCACTTTAAATTTCCATAACCTGTGGAGACATACTGTTCCTGATTGTTTTGGACAGAGAAGAGAAGCCTGGAAGGAAATAAATTGTGGCCCAAATCACACTGGGTCCCCCTGGGAAGACAACCACTTATCATCCCAAAGGGCACAGGTTTCAGAAATTTCCAGATGTGTTTATATATCTTCCCAGTTGCATGGACCTCATTGACGACCACATTGACGACTCGGCAGCTCATACTGGTAGAAAAAATTGGTTTGGAATGAACTCAATAAAATGATTGAGATTATTCTAAAAGTATCTCTGGGAGTTTTTCCTTGTCACCGTAGCTACAGGCCTGCTCAGTGTGGAGAGAATTCAGTTTAATTTATTTTATTTATGTTTTCAAATTCTGTATTTTTCTAAAGCTGCTTTAAGACAATGTCTATTGTTTGTCTTTCGCTTTCCTTTAATCGTTATTCAAAATCACTATTTTTTTTTATTTATAGCTGGATTCACAAAATCTGATGGCTGGTCTGGGATTATTAGGATGGGTAGGTTTCACAGCAAAACCAAAAAACAACAGCAAACTAATAGCAACAACAGCAACCTAACAGCAACAATTGTTAGCTTACCACAACTGGTAGAGGGGGAATTGGTAGCTTAGTGGTTAAGGTGTTGAACTACTAACCAGAAGATTGTACATTTGATTTCCAGCACTACCATGTTGGCAGTGTGGGCCCTGCGCAAGGCTCTTAACCCCCAATTGCTTAGTTGTATAAAAGGGATAAATGTAGCCAAACATTTAAGGCAATCATAAAATAAGTATGATTTTTATTAGAGGTTTGTAAATAATCAGCCTACTGACTGACTTTACTAAAATTCCACCTGCGCCCTCACACACCAGGATCTACTTTCAGGTTCAATAGGTTAAATGTGAAAAAGTGCTTGCTAACATAACACACAAATATTCTAGGTGATTTAATGACAGAAGGTGTGGTTTAAAAAGTATATTTTCTGCCTAACTCTATCAGCAGTAAGTAAACCACTGCTTGCATTGCATTATTTTGGCTGAAGTTTTGCTGAAACTGGAGTATTATACAACGGTTAAACCTTTTCAAGCTTATTCATCCTCTGTGGGTGCTGAAACTGATAGAAGGAGTTTTAGAAAGCAGAAGAAGAGCTCTTGTGAAAATCTCAGGGACAGATGGTCTATTGTGTAAAAGAAGCAGCGAGTTAATCATTGAAAGACTTTAAAGCAAAAGGACTAAAATGCTTGTTATTTGTTAAATGCTTGATTATTGAAATAATTGAGTCCTTTTTTTATATAAATAGAAAATAATATAGCAAACACAAATGGTCCTTAGATAAAGTTACAGGCAAAGGAAATGTGCTTTGTGGCACAAATTGGATTTAAATGAAATAGTGAATATTCATGTAATGGTGCTTGAACAAAGAGTGTCATGTGACTCACTGGAAAAACATTCTGTAGGATGAAAAGAGATTAATTACAATAATTATATAAAGATGGACAATGCATTGCTTTTCCGAACAGGAGGAAAAAATGCTGTTCCTGGATGTCTAATGTCACCAGAATTATTCTGTACATAATAATAACACAATACAATCACACTCCAACTTCTGTCAGCCAGGCACACCGATCTTACACTATAATAAACACAGACCCACAACCTGAATTCCGGAAAACTAAAACACTTTTCTGCTGTGAATCAGTCTATTTTAAATGAGTTTTGGTCCACAGGACATGACGGAGCTTCTCAATCAAGTTCACATATGACTTCCTTTTTGGATGATAGAGCTTTAGTTTGTCAGTGCAGATGTTACAGTGGATTGTGTTGACTTCTGGTGTCCTTGCCTACCATTTTAGAACTTTTAAGTTTAAAAAAAAAAATTCAACAATAGTTTTTAAAACTAAAAAACTGTTAAACAGCCCATCTGGAACCAGCAAGTGGTATTAAAGACTCTGCTGCAAAAGAACTGGGTGACTTTCGTCCAGTCGCACTCACCCCAGTTATCGCAAAGTGCTTTGAAAGACTGGTCCTCAGCCACCTTAAAGCCTGTCTGCCACCCAACCTGGACCCTCACCAATTTGCCTATCGTCCAAATAGGTCACCTGAAGATGCCATTTCCACAGTACTACATCTCTACCCTGACTCACTTGGACAACCCCGACACTTATGCCAGGATGCTGTTTGTCGATTTTAGTTCAGCTTTTAATACAGTTAGCCCTTCTAAGCTAACCTTGAAGCTGAAACAGCTCGGCATCAGCACACACCTTTGCAATTGGACCCTGGACTTCCTTACGAACAGATCACAGTCTGTTCGATTGAATAACATCACCTCCTCCAATCTCACCATCAGCACCGGGGTTCCCCAGGGTTGTGTTTTGTCCCCTCTCCTATACTCCCTTTTCACCTATGATTGCGTGCCTGTCTATGCGTCAAACAGCATTGTCAAGTTCGCAGATGACACCACGGTAGTAGGCCTGATCAGAGGGTAACGATGAGACAGCCTACAGGGAGGAGATCCAGCACCTGGCAGCATGGTGTGAGGAGAATAACCTGGAACTCAACACTAAGAAGACAAAGGAGGTCATTGTGGATTTCAGACAAGCTAGCAATCACACTCATCCTCCAATACACATCAAACGGAGCGGCTGTTGAGCGTGTACCTAGCTTCAAGTTCCTAGGAATCCACATCTCTGAGGATCTCATCTGGTCTCTGAACCCTTTTTTCTGGTCAAAAAGGCACAACAGCGCCTATATTTTCTGAGGAGACTTAAAAAGTCCCATCTCAGCAACAGGATACTGGAGAACTTTTACTGCAGTACCATCGAGAGCATCCTCACAAACTGCATCTCAGTATGGTACAGCAGCTGCACTGCTTCAGACCGCACAGCCCTTCAGAGGGTGGTGAAAACCGCCCAACGAATCATCGGCACTCAGCTACCCACCCTGGACAACATACACAAAAAACGCTGTCTGCAAAGGGCGAGAGGCATAATCAAAGATCCCTCTCACCCCAACCACGGACTGTTCACTCTTCTCCCATCAGGCAGACGCTACCGATGCCTCAGAGCCGCACAAACAGACTGAAAAACAAACAGCTTCTTTCCTGTGGCTGTTTCTGCACTGAACAGCTGATATACAGTATTTTAATTACTACTGCACTGCCACTTCTGTACTTTGCACTACCTTATCATTATGCATCTTTGCACAATCTATAACTATCTATTGTTACAGCTCTATAGTCTATCCATATACCTCTGTACATTATTTACCCCCACCTCTGTAACCATCAACCCCATACCCTATTTATTACACTGATATTTATTGTAAATAAGCCACTGATGCACTTCTAGTTAGATGCTAACTGCATTTCATTGGCTCTGTACATGTACCTGGCACAATGACAATAAAGTTGAATTTAATCTAATCTAATCTAATTTGTTCTTCATTCTGATTATCTGAATTAAGAATTATCTGAATAATTACCTAATACCTGAATTTTTTGGTTTATCAATAATATGACAAGCAGAAGAAATAAAATATGGTGAGGAAACAATTCCTAATAGCTGCTATGCCATTTTATCGTCTTAGCCTCAGATATCACATCCATAAAACTTTGACCGAACAACTGTAGCATATGAAACACATCTGGAAATGCATTCAGAATTTTATAAGTTAGTCTAACTGATTAGATTATGCATGATGTTAAAAAAAACCCAAACAAACTGTATTTGGTTTAGACATGTTAGACAAATTCCTTTTGGCCAATCAAAGCTACGGTGCAAGACCGTTTGCTACAAGGACAAACATCTTTTATAGCAGGAATTGACTTATATGAAAATGGTATGTTATTAATATTTCTGTGATGTGAGATGAACAATACACTTGTTTTACACAGGCTTTACTTTTATTGGAAACCAGTTTGATTTGGTAATAATAACACTGCTTCATTCCAGAACTCCATTGTTTTATTAATTTCCTAGAAAAGCTCTTTCTTATAAGTTAAAATTCATTACACAAAGTTTTATAAACTACAACAAAAGGATCCTGTGAACCAATAAAGAGTTTTAACAGAGAACTCACCTCACTTTTCGTCTGTTTGGAGCTGGATGTGACAGAATTGCCCTCGCTTAAAGCTGAGAATGAGCGAGATCTCATGTTGGCTTCCTTAGTCATGGAACCATATGTGGAACCATTCTTTACTGATGATTGCAGTAGGGTTGTGCTGGGGACAAGGGGTTTAGTGGAAATCCGCTTTTTCAGAGGCTTTTCAGGAATGCTGAAGAGGTGAACAGTAAGGAAAAAGCCCCAGGTGAGTGCCGAGAAAAAATAAATGACCTGGTATTCTGAACCCAGCAGGGCTCCCAGTGCAGAATGACCCCAGTCCATCGCACCTGTCAGATACCCAAACGCTCCACCCAGACCTGCAAAAAAAACACAAGAGATGTCAAGATCAACAAAAAAAAGGTCTCAAAAAGCCTCCCATTAGTGCTTTTATATATTCGTTATGTATCCATATTAATAAATGCTGAATTTATAAGTATACCAAATATACCTCATTTTGCTTTGTATAAATCTTCAAGTACAGTAATTTTTCAACATACACACCCCTATTGCAGTCGCAGGTTTTCGTGATTGAAAAAAGAAACCCAGATAAAACTGACCCTGACACTGTTTTCCCTCCTTAGATCTTTTGTATTTCTGCACACCAGGAACCTAATGTTTGGAAAATTCTCTGATCCAGACATCCAGCTATCCAAATTGTCTTGTTAGACTTACAGGCACCCAAAGATCATGGTTGTTCAAGGAAGGTACGAGGGAGCAGGTTTGGTCCGGTCTCACATAGGAGCTACTATAGCAGAAAGTTCTAAAAAGGAAAGGTGTTAAAATTATCCACTACACATCCTGATGCAAATGGGGTGGTGTAGCTGCCAACCAGTAGGTGTGGCCATTATTTGAGGATACATTACAGGATGTACAATATCAATTGTGATTAGATTTGACTGCGTGTGTGTGTGTGTTTGTGTGTAAAAAAGGAGGAGATCAGAATAAAAAGTGACAAACATGCTTAATAAATGATCTTAATAATAATCAATGCCCTGACTGGGACCTGCACATGTTTGCATCTTTATTATATAGACAGTAATGAGATAGCTGTGAATAAGAAATTCACAGCTTGCTGCACTAAGCTGGAAAAAGATTGCAGGATACACTGCAAAAATAAAAGGACTAAAACAATACCAACAATAATGGGAACCAGGGAATGCAAAGTCCAATAGACCACAACCACCCCCACCCCAAGGAGAGGTCAACCAGCTATTACCTCAAGCAAGTGATAAATAACAGCAGTGACATTACGAGAGTTGTCAGGAAAAGAGGCATTTTTGGTGACATTCTTATAAAGGTGATTTTTATTGTTATGGCTCATTAGAGGTGGATAAAATACCTGAAAGCAACACTTCCAACAATCCACCCATCCATCCATTGTCTATACCTTTTTATTCTCAATCAGGGTTCCAGGGATCTGCTGGAGTTTATCCCAGCTGTCACTGGATGAAAGACACACTCACTCCTATGGGCAATTTAGAATCACCAATTGATCACCAATACACAATACTAAACCACCCTGCTGCCCCAGCAACACTTTACAGGAAATTGACTTCCTGTAAAAATCACAATTTAAAAATGTTACTTATAATTACTGTACTTTAGTAAATGCAAAATAGAAAAGTGAAAAAGATTGTGTTTAATTTTAACTTTCATTTCTTTTTTTTTTTTATTAATGCCAAATGTTTATGTTTTTAAGTACAATATTAATATTTATTTATTAGAATTTTTATTTTATTTTAATAATTGACAGAAATGTCATTTGTCAGTGGAGGATCAGTTTCCACCGCTATTTCTGCATCCATTATGAAATCTATCTTAGCATCGAATGGAACTGAGTCGCTTGCTAACTGTGGCTTGATTAGAAAAAAACTAAACGAACTGTTGCTCTGCACTCACTTGTTTGCATGTGTGCAAAGAAGTTTAATCAATAATCTGATTAATTAATTAAACACCAGACCATTGATTAGTCAAACCCCTCCGATTGCAGTCTGTGCTCTTCTTTTGTAGTTAATAATAAATTTGCTTTGGAGACAATGTATAGTATACATTTTGTTTAGAAAAATGTTGTGGACTAAAAGCTGACAAATAAAAAACAGATTCTATCAAAAAATTCTCAAGTCTGTAAGGGTGGTTTGCCTTCAGTGGTTTAGGCTGTTATGTCTATTACCCCCACAGCTACTTATACCAACAACGGAAATACAGTAAGGATATCATTTTTATTTCTATAAGATGCTTTTCATGACTAGCATTGTTTTGAAAACACATTTGGCTGCGGTTTCTCCATGCTGAAGAACATGCATAAGCACAGCTGGAGTTCTGCTTGTAGTGGTGTTAGTGATACGTTCCTTGAGATAATTTATGTTTTGTATCTTATCCTGATACACCATGACCCTCACATGCTCCCAATGTATCCCTTTTTATACCCATCCCGAGGCATAGAGTGATTGTGCTAGCATTTACGGTATATGATTATAGAAAGGAAACTAGTCATAATCACACTACCCCGTGTTTAAAATAAAATCATTTCTAAAACACACTCTTCAGTAAAGAGTCACCCAGACGAGTTTGAAAGTAAACCTCATCGTTAATAGCCTTATTTTTGTATAGAAAGAAGCCAGAGTGTTCAACAGATTCCACCTATTACCAAAAAACAGATTAATTATGCAAGCCTGCGTGCTGCACGTGGAGATCAACATGTGTTAATGTGTAATGCACGTGGTCCTCCTTCTGAACGCACGCATGGCTGTAAACAGCATTATGTTAAAATCCTTGTGGCGTTTAAAAAAAAACCTTCTTTACACAAAGCTTCAAAATTGTAAGGAGGTGTTGAAAGTTTTTACAGATGCATTTTATCTGCTAATCAACATCACTGCATCAGTATTTCCTTTTTTAAAATAAATCAAGATAGAAAAAAATAATGATTCTTAGCAGAATTTAACAGTATTTTAATTGGCAGAAAATCTGAAATTTCTGGGTCAGAAATCTAACTATTCCAGTACATCTCAATTATCACTTTCCTTTTTCTGCAGGAGACATAATGAAACTGTACAGTGAAAATAACAGGTTAGAGGATGTTGTGTATCAGACCCTGCTGTTCATTCTGTATCACTGTTTACCTTTAGTTATGAGAAGAATAAGACGAACAGACACGATGGATGGATAAAACCCATGGACAAACAAACATGATAGATAGACAGACAGACAGACAAACAGACTCAATAGATAGATATAGACAGACAAATAGACACAATAGATAGAGAGACGGACAGACCAACAGACTTATCAAATAGGGAGACAGACGGACAAACAGACAATATATATAGACAGACAGACAAACAACAAACATGATAGATAGACAGACAGACGGACAAAACAGACTCGATAGATATATAGACGGACAGACAGACACAGTAGATAAAGAGACGGACGGACAAACAGACTTAATAAATAGAGAGACAGACAAACAGACAATGTATATAGACAGACAGACAAACAGACATGATTGATAGAAAGACAGATGGACAAACAGACACTACAGATAGACAGACGGACAAACAGACATGATAAATAGACATATCGATGGACAAACGGACATAATAGACAAATGGATGGACAAACAGACACGATAGATAGACAGACAGACGGACAAACAGACAGAATAGATAGACAGATGGACAAACAGACGACATAAAATGGATGGATGGACAAATAGACACGATGGAAAGATAAACAGACATGACAGATAGACAAACAGGCACGATAGATAGATAGATAGATAGATAGATAGATAGATAGATAGATAGATAGATAGATAGATAGACAAACAGACACTATAGACTGACAGATGGACAGACAAACAAACACAATAGATAGACAGATGGACAGACAAACAGACACGTATAGATATACAGATAGACGTACATGATCGACGTTTGGATGGACAGACAGATAGATGGATTAATAGATAGATTAGTAGAAAAATAGTAAAGTGAGATTTACAGGGTTGAGCAGGTTGTGTATCTATGGTATCTATTCTGCTACCCACTAAATAATAATTATTGCACATGGAATACAGGTGCAAGATGAATGTGTGCAACAGGCTTTATACAGAAATCAGTCACATACCGCAGTGAGCTTACGGAGCAGAATCATGTTCACGCCTTAGGCTAGTAATTTAACACATCTGAAGCAAAACCTGCTACAACAAAGTCTGACTCCCATTTAGAGAAGGATAAGACAGATAGATAGATAGATAGATAGATAGATAGATAGATAGATAGATAGATAGACAGATAGACAGATAGACAGATAGATAGATAGACTGATTTTTTTCCACCCTCAGTTCCCTCCCCCGATTACAACACAGCTGCCGACTAGACCTGCCTCTCCTCAGACAGTTGAAGCCATCATACTGCTCTCTGCAGATAATTAAAAGCTTTCTGCTTTTATGTTCATGCACAAAAGAGTAAATCAGATGGTGTGTGTCAGCAGGATTTCGAGGCAATCAGAAACATAGCACTGTTAGTGTGTTTAGTTCCAGTTTTGCATGTGCTGTAATCATGTGCTGTAATCATGTGCTGTAATCATGTGCTGTAATCATGGGTTAAAGCCGGGAACAACTGCAGTAGCACATGACCAGAGCTCATTAACGTGACTTAGTGGTGTGTGTGAGTGTGTGTGTGTGTGTTGTGTGTGCGTTTGCACATGTTCGAAGGGTTCAATGCTGCTTTAAAAGAAAAAAAACTAAGAAATAGTTTATATTAATTCAATTAGTTGGCAGGATTTTGCCAATTAGGGTGTGATCCTGGAATCAACCAATTAACCAATGATAATCATCGTATGTCATCAGTGTGTGTCGACCAAACCCGCCTCATTCTAGTTTTGAATCTTTTCCTACTTGTAAACTAAAATGTCATATTATGAATGTATTTATAAAATTTAAAAAAAGGAATATATAAATGACGGCTGCACTGAACAGTTGTATATAAGATGTGTGTGCAGTTTAGTTAATGTGTGAACATTTCCCTCACCTTTAGGACCAAAAATAGATGTGTGTGTGCAGTAAAATAGATTTAGGTGTGTGTGTAGTAATAAAAAGTAAATTTATAGATATATTTGTAATTTATGGTTATAAAATCAGTCTTGTGATTGTTAAATGTTTAAAGGTTGTGATTTAATGTAATAATGTTGAACCCTGTTTTATAGTAAGAATGTTGCTCTATTGCGGTTCTACAGGTTCACCGATTCAGAACATTTTACACTCAATTGTTCATTAGTTATTGTTTATGATTCACTGAATCAATTCATTCATGTTTATTTTGGATCATTAGAATCGATACAGTCTAAATTCACTAATGTTGTTTCCTGATTATTTTGACGCAGATTTAAACTGTGGCTTGGTAAAGACCTTATGATTTTAAATGATTCTATTTTCAGCTCCCCGATTGAGTCAACTGTAAAAAATGTTTCAGTCTGTTCCAAGACCTATTACTCAATACCATTGAGACTTACAGTGATTCTGACTGTTTAGGAACAAACCCCAGAGTGTCACCTTTCAAAAGACACAAAATGTATGCATGTATTCTAAATTCTTCAAGTACTGTTTTCAGTTTACTTTGGGTATGCCTGTTTCAGCCAAATTCCCCAAAGATGCTAAGTAAAATTGTTTTAGAATTATTTGATTTTGCTTTAAACCTATACCTTAAATTAATTTTAAAATCTAAACAGGTCATCTGCTGGGAACAATAAGTTTAGAGTTATGAGACGGGTCTAATCTTTTTGTCACTTTTCAATTGCTTTTATTCATACCATCGTTCCACAAAGTAACGAGGTGCTGTGTTTTTTACAATTCCTCCAGCATCACTGCCCTTGCACTGTATAGCATTACTCTTCCTGGTCGCAGAAGTCACCTTCCAGTGATGTAATGCATATCATTTAGATGTAATGCTTTTCTTATATCTCGTTACCTCAAAAAACCAAGGTTACATATGTAACCTAAAAACATTATCTGCTATGCTTACCTCTCATTTTATGATAAAATACCTGCAGTGGGTATTTTCAAGCATCTGCACTTACCAGTAAGCAGGGCATGGTAATGCAAGCCTCTTTCCTTGTCCTGGTAAGAGCACACATCAAACAGGTAGGCCTTTACTGGCCCATCTATGAAATCCGCTGAAAAGTCAAACATGACAACCCCAAACATGACCACCACTATGGAGCCGGTTCTCTTCCATTCCATGTTTTGCACCAGAACTGAAACATAAAACAAAATGATACATATTAATATCATCATCATCATCATTGTCAGGGCAGTGTTAACCTTTTATACAGATTCAATGGCTTACTGGTAAACTGTTCAATAGCTTATTTTACTGTACACCGGATTTGATACAGGTGTCCCTGATGCTTTTGACTGATGAAAACATTTTTCCACTTCTACTCAGATCACACAGATGTGCCTTTCGACTCAGTATCAAAACACTGGTATAAAAAAAAGCAATTCATTCATTTTTTATTTACTGCACATGCCCAACATTCTATTGGTTCTGTAAGGGGAAACATGATTAGTTTATCTTTATAGCAGTTTGTTCATTATTTCATTTATTTTTTAATGAAAAAAGTTATTAATTAATAGTTACATATCTATTAAACTATTCTAATGAGCTGATATATACAATTGCTTAGTAGCAGCACTACGTTTCAGTATCATAATAAAATCTAAACTGTTCAGTAAACAACAGTGTCCTAACATTAGCTGAGTAGACAAAACAATTTAATAAAAATGTTAGGAAATCAGTGAAATCTTTTTTTAAAATGTAGGGGTGATTTTTGGAGTATGTAGATTCTCTTACTGCATTTAGGATATTTGTTTCTTCATTCATACATACATTTTATTTTAACGACTAAGCTTTAAGTTTCTTTGTTTATTATTACTTTGCCTCCTTTTGTAAAAGAGAAATGATGATTGAAATGTTGTACATACAAGCTACATTTCATTTCACATTTTATTCCTCAAAATAAAACAGTTTTAAAAATCTGAAGCATTTCTTTCACAAGATGTTATTAAATCAGTGGGTTAAGGCTCCAGCCACCCGGGTTCGATTCGTGCTGGGGTTGTTTTCCAGACCCCCACCATAACCCCTGTTTCATCTCTCTCTTTGTCCTATCAACAAAGGCAAAAAATGCCCCCTTTACGAATCTTTATGATTTCCCTTCACTGGAATGAACAGACATAAACACCTTTTCTGCTTAAATGCTGCTAAACAAAGGAAAGTAAATAAAAAATAAATAAACAGCTTTGCAAGGATTAGTGTAGAACTCAAGTGTGCTGGAAAGCCCAGACCTCCACCTCACTGAATAACAACAGATAAAAAAAAAAAAAATTAAAGATTTACAGATTACTTTCAGCTCATTCCGAGAAGAATTATGTAACTTCTAATCACACATAAAACACACACAGGAGAGTTCACATTCCCAGTGCACAAGACTGTAAAAGTACAAACAGGGTAACAGCCGACAGAAGTTCATTACATTTAATCAACCAGTGGCTAAATTTCACTTTAATACCTAAACCTCGTGCTCAGCTGCAACTTCATTGCCATTTAGATTAAATGGAACATCTAACTTCAGCGTCTAACTTTACAAAAGTTTTATGGCTGAATTCTTAAAGCTGTTTTTTAAGGCTAACTGAGTGACAGTTACTTCTGGGCCAAAGAATATTTTCTAGGGATTGTTTTTAATGCCCTTTAACACAAACACTCTAAATCATTATAAAGAAATTCTGCTTGAGAAAAAAATAATTAAAGGACTTTTTAATTATCTCCAGCTCATGCATAGAATTATCTAACACACACATATGCACACACACAAAAAGAGATTTCTCACTCCTGGAGCACATTTAAAAGAGGTTTTATAAAGTGGTATAGTTACTGATATGAGGCAATTTCTTTAACTTTCCAATTATTGTGAGATTTACAACAAAGCTAAACCAATCAGCATTTTAATACCAATTATAGAATGGAAAAGTAAAACGAGGTCCTCTGAAGATTAATTATTATTGGATGAATTAACTCAACTTCATTGCAAAACTTCATAATTAAAAGTTTTACCTGAAATCACAGCGTCCCCGTTGAGAAACAGACTAATTCCAATCAGCATCATGACCCCCAGCGTGAGGATGTAGGGTCTGCGGCGTCCCCATGGTGAGCGGCAGTAGTCACTGGCTGAGCCTATGACTGGCTGGAGGATAAATCCCAGGACAGGACTGATGAGCCACACCAAACTGTACAGGCTTCGTGGGAGTCCCACACTCAGCAAGACCGGCGTGACAAATGCAGCCTCCACAGCGTAGCAGAATTCTCTCCCGAACATCACCATGGCGTGCATGATCAGACGTCCACGCGACCACCTTGGAGACTCTACAGCTCTACAGATGTCTCCGTTTTCGGCATCCGTATAGTCACCATTAGAACTGCAGTCAAGGCAGGGGTGCTTCACAGTGGTGGTGGTGCAGCTTTCCAACTCCTGTGGAAACTTGTATGTCTTTTCTTCCGTCAGTAAAGTCATGATTTGTGCTTTTAGAGAGGCTCAAACTTCTAAACAAAATCTATGTAAGATCTGCTAAAATCTACTGCATAACTGGGTAAGTGGTGTGATAGAGGAGGACTTGATACGTGATCAGGACTGACCAGGAAAAAAGCTTCCTGTTGGGATGAATAGAAGTCTGTTTGGTCTCATGTTTCCAAAACCCTACAGTTTAAGCATGTGACAGATAATAAGCTTAGATTTGCCTGCCTCTTTCTCTCTCTCTGTCTCTCTCTCTCTCTGTCTCTCTCTCTCTCTCTCTCTCTCTCTCTCTCTCTCTCTCTCTCTCTCTCTCTCTCTCTCTCTCTCTCTTTCTCTCTCTCAAGATTCAAGATTCAAAGGTTGCTTTATTAGCATGAGAAATATGTACATTTGTATTGCCAAAGCGGCTATAGGGGAACAGAAAATACAGAATAAAAATCAAAAAGTACAGTATCTTTATAAAAGGTGCTAAAATTAAAAAAGAAAGTGAAATGTACATAATTCTTATAAAGTGAATATGTACATGTCTGTGTGTTTGTGTGCGTGTGTGCATGTGTGTGTGTTTAAAGACCTAGTCCCCCACTGTTCCTCATCAGGTGACAGGTGTGTACATATTGTGCTGCTAATGTGCAGGTGTCCCTGTGTTCCCCCAGTAGCTGGGGCAGTTTTTCGGGGCTGAAAGGGAGTTAAAATTGGGGAGGATTTGGTGTAATTAATTAAAGAATCGAGTTGGAATATTGATATTGCTCTTGTTTGTATGTTTAGTATTATGGGATATCGGCCTAATTCTGCCCTGCATGCATTGTTGGTAGTGTGTCTGTGCACTCTTAGGATCAGTTTGCAGAGTTCCGCATGCAGGATCCCAATCGGAAGTTTGTCCAATTTGTTGAGTTGTTGTTGTGTAAGATGTCCCCACACTTCACTGCAGTACAGGATAATGGGTCCAATCACAGATTGGAATATTTTAAGCCAGATTGGAATGGGGATTTCTAAAACTAAACTAAAAAAACCAACTAAAAAAAATTGCAAAATGAATAGAAGTATATGAGACAAACAGTGCTGTGTTTGTTAAGGGGTGTGTATGTGTGTGCGTGTGTGTGTGAGTGCGTGCGTGCGAGCATGCATGTGAATAAATGTGTATATGTTTGAGTTCAGTTATGTGTGTGTGTTTCATGCGGAGACATACTGCCTTGCTAGCACACAACTCTCTTTTTTTCCCCTTTGCAGGAGGGGCAGTTTGTGAGTGTGGGGTAGATTGATGAACTGGGGTAAATTAATTCAAGTTTATTAAAGTATATTTTTTGTACTGGTAGCTTTGTGGGTCACTGTGTTTTAGTGTTTTGTACTGTTGCTCTGGGGGTCACTGTGTTTTAGGGTTTTGTACTGGTAGCTCTGGGGGTCACTGTGTTTTAGTGTTTTGTACTGGTAGCTCTGGGGGTCACTGTGTTTTAGGGTTTGGGGGTTTGTTTACTGGGTTTTAGCTTTGGCGGTCAATGTGTTTTTCAGTGTTTTGTACTGTTGTTCTGGGGGTCACTGTGTTTTTAGGGTTTTGTACTGGTAGCTCTGGGGGTCACTGTGTTTTATGGTTTTGTACTGGTAGCTTTTGGGGTCACTGTGTTTTAGTGTTTTGTACTGGTAGCTCTGGGGGTCACTGTGTTTTAGTTTGTAGGGTTTTGTACTGGTAGCTGGTAGCTGTGTGGGGTCACTGTGTTTTAGGGTTTTGTACTGGTAGCTCTGGGGGTCAGTGTGTTTTAGGGTTTTGTACTGGTAGCTCTGGGGGTCAGTGTGTTTTAGGGTTTTGTACTGGTAGCTCTGGGGGTCAGTGTGTTTTAGGGTTTTGTACTGGTAGCTCTGGGGGTCAGTGTGTTTTTTTATGGTTTTGTTTTACGTATGGTAGCTCTGGGGGGTCACTGTGTTACTGTGTTTTAGGGTTTTGTACTGGTAGCTCTGGGGGTCAGTGTGTTTTTAAAGGTTTTTAGGGTTTTGTACTGGTAGCTCTGGGGGTCACTGTGTTTTAGGGTTTTGTACTGGTAGCTCTGGGGGTCACTGTGTTTTAGGGTTTTGTACTGGTAGCTCTTGGGGTCACTGTTTTAGGGTAGGTACTTGTACTCTGGGGGTCACTGTGTTTTTATGGTTTTGTACTGGTAGCTCTGGGGGGGTCAGTGTGTTTTAGGGTTTTGTACTGGTAGCTCTGGGGGTCAGTGGTTTGTGTTTTAGGGTTTTAGTGTACTGGTAGCTCTGGGGGTCAGTGTGTTTTAGGGTTTTGTACTGGTAGCTCTGGGGGTCAGTGTGTTTTAGGGTTTTGTACTGGTAGCTCTGGGGGTCAGTGTGTTTTAGGGTTTTGTACTGGTAGCTCTGGGGGTCAGTGTATTTAGGGTTTTGTACTGGTAGCTCTGGGGGTCACTGTGTTTTAGGGTTTTGTACTGGAGCTCTGGGGGTCACTGTGTTTTAGGGTTTTGTACTGGTAGCTCTGGGGGTCAGTGTGTTTAGGGTTTTGTACTGGTAGCTCTGGGGGTCAGTGTGTTTTAGGGTTTTTGACTGTTTACTTAATTTTTGTGGTTCAATGAATTCTGATAGTTCTGATTTAACCAAATGATGATTCCGCCTGAGTCTCTCCCTTATTTGACGTTAGGGTGTTTAGTGGATGGTACGATTAATTCTCTATAGTTAGGGGGACAGTGAGTGAGTGATCTAATCCAGAACCCCTGAAGAATTATAATGTCAGTATTTTAGGTGTTTTGTTAAGATTTATGGGTGTTAATTTTGCAGCCAAATGGTGTAGATGTGATATCCGGAATGTTCCACATAGAAATTGACAACAGTTTCATTTAAGAGAAAGAAATTGAATTTACAAATATATATATCTTTAAGGCAAAGAGAAACCAGCATTAATTACTTTTATTTTTGTTTGGTTGTTGTTTTGAAGCATATTCTAGAGCATATAAACAAAACTTTAAAACTATAAAAAAGTTTATAAACATACAGTATCTACCACATATACACATATATATATATATATATATATATATTCGCTGTGTGTGCATGAGCACTTAGCTTATTAGTCTGGTGCATCTGAGGTTGAGCAGGTGTTTGATTTCACCCAGGTCTGCTTGACCAGAGCTGCTAGGTGTGTTCACTGCAGCAGCATGGCTCATTCTCTGTAATTGTTGTGTAAGTCTTGGTAGAGTCATCAGGCTGGTCCTGGGTTGCTTAGGTAAGATGGTGGGTCGTTGCACTGGGGTCACCCTGGATGTGTGTCCATGTTGTTGTTGCCATTTGGGTGGGTAGTGATAATAGTCCATAACCTGATAACCTGATCTCTCTCTCTTTCGGATTTATATTAGTGATATATATTCATACTCAGTTTCTGCTTGTAACATATATCACCGACATTTACTAACTATCACAAGACTCCATGTCTGCAGGGAGATCATGTGAGACCCATCACTCTGCCTTCTCATGGTTCACTGCCCCTAAAGGGTATGCATGCAGGGCAGAAGGACATGATCTGGATTTAAACGCCACATTCCTTGTCATGAGTTTTAAACGCCGCATTTGTCATGAGTCAGGAAGTTAATTCAGATGCAAGTGCAGTTATTTATTTAGTGACGAAAATAAAAAGTTTAACACCAAACATTTACATTTACAGCATTTGGCAGACACCCTTATCCAGAGCGACTTACATTTATCTCATTTGTACAACTAAACAATTGGGGGCTAAGGGCCTTGCTCAGGGGCCCACAGTGGTGGCTTGCTGAAGCTGGGAATCAAACCCACAATCTTCGGGTTATGAGTCCAACATGTTAACCACTGTGCTACCACTTTAAGGGAGGGTTGAATAAGGACCAAACATACATTTACACTTGCAGCATTTGGCAGATGCTCTTATCCATATCTTATTCATAACTAATCAAGTCAGAGGCGACAGCAGCAAGAAGCCAAAATTCCATTGGTGACAGAATGGAAAAAAAAACTTTGGAGAAACCAGGTTCAGTCAAGGGGGTCAGTTCTCCTCTTATTAGATAAACCAGTAGGTTACCCATACTGCAGTAAAGTTTCCATTGTCTTGTCCAGATGGCGGTTATTGTCTCCAAGTGATGGCGGCAACGGTGAGCTCAGAATAACAAAGAAGAGACGTATGTTAGTGTACGATGCCATTCGATTTATGATATACAAAAATAGTGTGTGTTATTGGAGGTGTTCCCGGTTTTGGTTGACATGATTATTGCAGCCTTTACAGATTTGAATAATGAAAATGTGTGCATTATGTGTAGTTTAGGTTAAAGAGATGTGTCTTTAATTTAGTTTTAAACTGGCAGAGTGTGTCTGCCTCCAGAACAGTGCAAGGTAAATTAAACCAGAGTTTAGGCGCTAGATAAGAAAAGGATCTGCTGCCTGCATCTGATTTTGATATTCCAGGTATTGCCAGACTGCCTGAGTCCTGAGAGCGCAGCGGACGTGGAGGACTATCATAGGATACAAGTCTCTCAGGTACCGAGGTGCTAAACCATTTAGGGCTTTATAAGTAATTAACCAGATTTTAAAATCTATTCAATTTGTAATAGGGAGCCCGTGCAGTGTGGACAGAACCGGGCTAATATGATTATATTTTTTGGTTCTAGTAAGATTTCTAGCTACTGCGTTTTGGAGAAGCTGTAGTTTGTTTATTAGGAGTGCAGAACAACCACCCAGTAAAGTGTTACAATAGTCTAATCTTAAGGTCATGAACGCATGAACTAAAATTTCTGTATTTGACCTCAAGAGGATAGGACGTAATTTAGACATATTTTTAAGATGATAAAATGCAAGGCTAGAAATGTAAACCCAAAGGAAAAAAATTGGTGTCAAAAACCACACCTACGTTCCTAACTAAAGATGTTAAACATTAATCTTCCTAACTCTTCCTAACTTAAATGTTAGACATTAATCTTAATTATTACAGGCAGAGGCTTTATATCGGATATTTAACACCTCTGTTTTTTCAGGATTCAGCAATAAGAATTATTTGTCATCCAGTTTTTTATATCAACTATGCATCCAGTTGCATATCTTTATATGTAAAAAGTAACAGTCCTAGAACTGAGCCTTAGGGAACGCCATACTTTACTTGCAATCGATATGATACCTCTTCATTTACTGCTACAAATTGTTGGCAGTCAAAAAAGAATTATTTAAACCATGCTAACTCACTTCCGCTGATGCCAACAAAGCTTTCTAACCTATTTAAGAAAATGTTGTGGTGACAGTGTCAAATGAGGTTAAATTGCACTAATAGGGAGAGACAAGCATTATCAGCTGATAGCAGCAGGTCATTTGTAACTCTATTTAGAGCAGTCTCAGTACTATGATAGGATCTGAATTCTGACTGAAAAATCCTCCCAGATATCATTTTTCTCTAAGAAATAATTTAATTGTGATGATGCGACCTTTTTTAGTATCTTAGACAGAAATGGGAGGTTTGAGATCGGTCTTTAATTAACTAGATCTTTGGGATCATGTTGTGTTTTTTTAAATGAGCGGCTTAATAACAGCCAATTAAAATGTTTTGGGGACATATTCTACTGACAATGATAAATTATTTATATTTAGAAGAAGACCAATGAATTCAGGAATTTTCTTCTTTTAGGAGTTTAGCTGGATTAGGGTCTAACATATACATGTTGTTGGTTAAGATGTTTGATGAGTTTATAAAGTTCTTCCTCTCCTATAGTAACAAATGAGTGGATTGATCTACTCGTTTAGTAAAGACGTGTGTGTCTCTTAACTGTTTTGATGCTGCAGGTACCAGAGTTAAGGAGTAATGATATTTAACTGTAACTGCATCCAAACCTTTATTTTTGACAAAGCAGAAGCCAGTGGCAGCAGATAACATGGAAGGAAGAATGAAACCTGAAGATAATGCTTCATCTACATAAGCTTTCCTAGCTTGGATCCCTAGTTGAAAGAGTGGGTATTTCCTTTTTAGAGTAGAGGCGTTAGAGAGTAACTTGATTGCATAATCCCAAGGTCGAAGTGGAGGCAACTCTGCGTCTTACTAAACACCTCAAGGTGGTCAATATAATTAAACAGGTCTCGTCAGTCAGAATTCTGGACCTGTGTGGTAAGGCAAGGCATAGTGGTGACGGGACACAGGCAGTGAGCATGACAGTGAAAGGACCATTAGAGTGTGTCCTTAATTTTCCAAGAAATCCTAGGGTTGTGGGTCAGCAGCCAGGGTTAACCCAGAATGACAGGGTTCAGGGAGAGGACATAACATGAAACAAAATACTTGTTACATGGAGGGCCCCAATGTAAACAGTGAGGGGAATGGTTTGGTGGGTGATGTCCCTTACGATGGGTCTGCCACCCACAGCCAAATATTTATTGGGGAATTACATAGTGGGGTTTAGATGGGGAGCTCATCAATGAGATAGTGGTCAAAACTCAAGGCTGGAAAAAAAAATGAGGTACATGGTCAATATTAAAAGATACTGCAAGAGTTGGAAACATAGGAGACATTAGTGGTGTAAAGGAGCTTACTTTATCAGAGTGGTTCCGTGTTTTTTTCGGGCAGGTAGATTTTTTACTACCCACGGCAGTAAAAGCACAAGTTCTTCAGTTGCCGGTGCAGTTGCTCTTGTTGAGAGGTCTGGACTGTTACGCAGGAGATTATTCCGGTGCACTGGCATAGCCACATACCGTGAGAATGTCCCAGTGTCAGCGCGACACATAAGCTCAGCTCACATATGAGTATTGCGTCCTCCTTTAAACACGAATTTTAACAATATTCTATATTCGAGTATTGGGCTTACTTCTGGTATCACTTATTTGAGCTGGTGCCTTTAGATAGCACATTGCGAAGTATTGTTAGCTAGTCTACTTACTAAGCGTTCTCATGTCTTTTTCAAGGTCTGGTTTACAACTATGCTTTCCTTTGTCTACAATTTAGTCCTGCTGATTTGGATTTGTTTGCTATGCTATTTCAGGATTACCATGTACCGACCTCTGCTTGTCTTTATTTATGTCTTTGGTTTCGCTTCTGCACTTCTATTATCTATTAAGTTTTAACATCGATTATGGATTCTTCTGTGTCTGGTTCGTCACAGTTGCTTGGTTAGCTGGGCTTGGAAAGCCTGTAGTTCCTGCGCTTGTACCTGTACCATAGTACAACATAGTACACCACTTGCAACTGAGCAAAAACTAAGCAAAGCTGGATCTGGGTTGGGCTGCGAACTAGACGCAGTTGGATCCATAATGGTTAAAACTTTATTGAAGATAGCAGAGTAGCAGAATCAAAGCCAGTGTTATCAACTGACAGGCAGAAGTTTACATACAAGAGCAACAGCAATTTGACATACAAGTAAGTAGTGCTCAGTAAGTAGACATGCTCAGACGCACTAGCTCAAATAGCCGGCTTTCGGAAGTGACACCGGAAGTGAACTCAATATTCGTCCAGGGGTGCCCTCTGGTGTTTTCCTGATGGTGGCGTTACAATATGTAATTAAATAAAATCTTAATCATAACTTAAATTAAATTTTGTTAAAAGTAATTTTCACTTATTGATCTGCTGTAAAATAATATAATTAAGTAAAATCATTTATTTTTATTAGTTAATTCTTTTAAGTTAAAGTTAAATGAGTTATTGTTCTAATGTGCTAATTGTTCTAATGTAATTGTTCTAATACTGTAAAAATGTGCAGTTAAGAATCATTTATTATGAACATCTTGCATTTTTTTGTGTCAGTCAGCTTGATAAAATGCACCTACACAGACCTACAATGCTTAAGATCAATTTAAAAAACAACAACTTAAACGTCTATGTAAAATTACATTGTCTATAAATCATTCTCTTACATATTAAAATGATGTGAGCTTAGCAGTTCTATGCATAGATATCACAGACAGCTTCTTACCCTCATTAAAATCATAACATGGACAAACTGCTGTTAAATAAATAGAATGTTCACCTTTTTGTTTTTTACAAAAACTTAAATTTCATACCCATGTGCTCTGCAAAAAAATGTTTTAACTGAAACATTTGTTCTGGAATATAATTCTTTTAATTTATTTTTTATTTTTATTTTAAATCTGAAAATTCCAGACCAAAACTGTTTTATAAAATGATAATTGCAGTGTGATAATGTTTGATAATACAACAAAAATGTTGTATGTTTCAGGGTACAGGTTCACAGTGAAATAAAATGACTTATCTAGTCATTTTATTTCATTTATTTATAAATAGCTTATCTAGTTTGAATATTGGAAAAGAATAAGTGTGTCAACAAGGCAGAAGTCTTTTTGGTAGCTATCCTTATATTTGAAAAAAAAAAATAAAGTTTTAAATGTTAACTTTATAATCTACAGTGTACAACTAACATTATACATATACAACACAGGTTGGCACAGTATACCAGGCTTTGCAGTCTTATGTCATCAATGAGATTTACTGAAATTAAGTGATTAAGAAACTAATATTTAACTTTAGAATACATTCACATAGTTCATAAAACATAACGAATGTGATACTTATTTACTCACTGGTGTTTTAATCCATTTTTTGTGCTATGTACAATTAGAATCCATGTCTCACAACAGATAATAAGGCAACAAGCCCACTAACAGAGTTACACACAAACTGACCAGGGCCACTGGGTTTTGTGGGATTAAGAGTAATTTATGCTCAAAAGATCTCTTAACATCTCCTTGTCTCTGCTTCAACCAAGAAAAAGTTTACAACAGTTTATTACAAAATATTAAGGTTTTTGTCACAGACTGTGTGTGTTTCAGCATCTCTGGTTAGGTCTAAATATGTCTAAGTATTGGTTCTTAAGTCAAGCTACTGAAAACACATACAGTAAGATCCAGTTTTGTAAAGCAATAAGCCAAGTATTAGTTTTCCATTTTAAACATCTTTGTTTTTTTGGAAATTACCAGAAATCAATTGGAATCAACTAAGAATTTACAATAGCAGACAACCAGATTTAATCCAATTTCAGTTGAATTTCTAGCCTCAATTACACAGGGATAATATTCAATTTCAATTCAGTTTAATTTTGTATGGCGCTTTTTACAATGGTGATTGTCACAAAGCAGCTTTACACAATCGAAGAAATTATGAGATAAAATGAGACAGAAATCAGTTTGTCCCTGATGAGCAAGCCGGGGGCAATGGTGGCAAGGAAAAACTCCCTGAGATGGAAATAGGAAGAAACCTTGAGAGGAACCAGACTCAACAGAGAACCCATCCTCATTTGGGTGAAAAACAGGTAGCAGGAATTAAGTGGTTACACTGTGTGTGTGTGTGAGAGCAACTTAAATCATTAGTCCTTAAAGAACAGCTGGAACGTCTTTATGGCGGAGTGGGACGTCCTTGGTCACCCTGGTGATGTATCATTCACTGGAGCAGGTCACAGGGAAGGGTCCAACAGGTCCAGAGTGGAGATGGGGTCTGGATCACCGGCAGCTCCATTGTGGCATATGTAACTCAACAGTGAGAGAGAAAGACAAAAAAGTAGGAAAACAGTTAAGTGACAATGTAATCACACGGTTTGGATTGATTAAGTGAATAATGCAGAATAAAGCATGAACTCCGGCAAGACTAACTAGGTCAGGATAACTAAAAGGAGAAAAAAGAACCAAAGGGAAACACAGACATGAGGGCTCCCTGATATGTTAAGCAACCAGCCGCTCTCATCATCAACACCGTGATCAATAAGAGAGGGGAAGACATCTAAACATCCCATAATACTCAACACCCATGAGTCCCCCCAGATCTGCTCCTTTATCTAAGGGGAATCAATACAAAATGCTTGATTAAATAAGTATGTTTTTAACCTGGACTTAAACACTGAGACTGTCTGATTCCCGAACATACATAGGGAGGTTATTCCATAGCATAGGGGCCCTGTAGGAAAAGGCTCTGCCCCCTGCTGTAGTCTTTATAATGTGCAGTACTGACAGGCAGCCTGCATCCTTTGATTGAAGAAGGCGTGGCAGAACATAAGACACTGGAAGTTCACTTAGGTCCTGCGGCGCGAGACCATTTATAAGTTAAAAGTAGTATTTTAAAATCAATGTGGTGTCTCACTGGGAGACAATGCAGTGTGTATAAGACCGGCGTGATGTGCTCGTATCTGTTAGTTTTAGTGAGGACTCTCGCTGCTGCGTTCTGGACTAGCTGAAGTTTATTAATGCACCTAGTTGAACATCCAGACAGTAAAGCGTTACAGTAGTCCAGCCTGGATGTGATAAATGCATAAACTAATTTTTTATTTAGTGACAGGATATTTCTTATTTTAGCGATATTTATGAGATGATAGAACGCTATCCTGCTAATATTGTCGACATGGGCTTCAAACGAGAGATTGGAGTCTAAAATCACACCCAGATCTTTTACTGTTGCACTCGGTGAAACAGAAAGACTGTTCAGAGTTAAGGTGTGATCAGGAAGCTTACTTTTAGCCACCTGTGGTCCTAGAACCAGAACCTCCACCTTGTCAGGGTTAGAAGAGGAAATTGCATAACATCCAATCCCTTATTTCCTTCACACACTGCAAAATTTTATTAAACTGGCCTTTTGCATCAGGCCTTGAACTGTGTGTCATCAGCGTAACAGTGGAAACTGATATCATGCTTACGAATTAGGTTTACCAGAGGCAGCATGCAAAGAGAGAAAAGAAGTGGGCCTAAAACCAAGCCCTGTGGAACACCATACTTTACAAGAGAGCACGCAAAATAACACCATTTAAATCTACAAACTGGTAGCGATCAGTTAAATAGGACCTGAGCCACGCAAGAGCTGTTCCTTTAATTCCTACTAATTTTTCTAATCTGTGAAGAAGAATATCGTGATCTATAGTGTCGAAAGCCGCACTAAGGTCAAGTAATATAAGCAACGAGACACAGCCTTGATTGGACGCCAGTAAGAGGTCATTAGCTACTTTGACCAGTGCCATCTCTGTGCTGTGATGAGGCCTGAATCCTGATTGATAAAGTTCTTGTATGTTATTTCTATATATGAACATAACTGCTGCGCTACTACCTTTTCTAGGATTTTGGAAGGTTAGATATCGGCCTGTAGTTCGACAGCTCATTGTGGTCAAGGTCAGGTTTCTTAATTAAAGGTTTAATATCTGCTTATTTAAAAGATTTCATACCCACAGCTGAGTGAAGAGTTAACTATCAGTCCAACACCTTAATCACTGAGCTACCACTTCCACACACTTGCCTTAACGCACCTGCCTGTTTAAAGTCTACCTAGCAAGACCCTGATTCGCTAGTTCAGGTGTGTATGATTATGTATGCTATTATGTATGCTATTTACAGCACATAAGCTGTCTTTTTTACGAATGAACTGCTGAGCCAATGACCCACCTCTTTCTTTTTTTTCTCTTATCAGTTTGATCTATTCTAATTAATATGTGCTCTTAACAGCATTTATGCCATAAATGTAAAAAGTAAATTTAAAAATGGTTTAATGCTTCTAGGATTTGTTACAAATTTTTATTGCAACAAGCTAAATTACTGATTGCAGTTCAGAACTGATCCAAAGTCAGCAAATTATTGGCAGCGGAAAAATAGCATGGATGTTGGATCTGCTTTAGGGAAAGTTAACGCTAATGAAGTAGCCTGCTTCGCAGCTAACACATCCTGCGGAGACATTCAAATGGTTGCTATGTAACGTCACTAAGTGCAATTTCTAAAAGTGGTGTCTATTAGGGAGAGGAAGCAATGCAGTTATTGTGAATAATGCTAATAACACCACAGTAGAACTTGTATCATTATTAAGTACAAAAAAAACACTTAAGGTTTAATGCAGCTCTAAACAAAATGATGAGATAATTGCTGATCTTCCAGAATAAAATGAACAACATCATTAAAGACAAAAAAGACACAAAGAAAAGTATTTAGACAAAGGCTGAGAGACTGAAGGTCATTTTACTTGTGCCGGTTCGATTGAACATCTTTATTGTGCTGTGGAAAGGGACAATATTAAACATCTGGGAGCAAAATTCCCAGCAGTAAACTAAAAGTACAATAACAATGATTAAAAAGACTTCGGATTTCAGTGTATTTAGATTGTGTGTCTTTAAAAGAATAACCCAAATTTTAGCCATGTGCAAACAAGATAAATCCAGTGCATCAATAGGTGGCTATTTCGAGCTGTGTGTGTGTTTCACCAGTGATGTTTCTGTTTAATTGTCCTAGAGCCGTGCTTTAGCTTCATTGCATTCCACCACACCAGCTGACAGCAGATGTTCGATATGAGCTGGATCAAAGCCGTACTCCTCCAGCACCGAGCGAGTGTGTTCCCCTACGACAGGATCACGAGAGAGACAAGGCTGAGCTGGAGTGCGAGACAGGACGGGGGCCGGACGAGGACTGACCTCGCCTTGGGCGTCAGTTAGAAACGATCCCCTCTGTCGATTATGAGGATGTGATCCGACTTCATCCAGAGATAGGACCGGGGTCACGCAGGCATCGGTCCTGTCAAAGATCCTGCTCCATTCTGCTTGTGTCTTTTGTGCAAACACCTGGGTAAATGTGCGCCTGAGATCAGGCCAATCAGAGGCGCTCATCTGTGGCGGAAGGGAGGCAGTGTCTAATCCGAGGCCTGGGTCAACAATAATTGACAGAAACCCAAAAAAACATACATGGTAAGATTTTAAGGAGAAATAAATCAACCAACAAGAAACAAATTAAAAGCAATTAACAGTTAGTAACAATCCAATCAATTATATTAATTGCAGGCCAAAATGCAAAGGCAAAAGATGATGTGTGTTTGTTAACAATCCCAATATAAATTCTCTTCATTACCACTGCCATTTTAATGCTCTTCAGGACGGAAAGAACTAAAAACCGTCTTTGACAAGTAAATCATTTCATTTTAACAAACATTTCATTAAATAAGAATAACAGTTTTTGTACAGATTCTTGCTATACTTACTTTAAAAATCTTAATCACACAGAGTTATTATTCTTTAATACTTCATGAAAACTTAGGATGCACTAAAGGATGCTTTATAATGCAAATATCAAAATATCACAATTAAACAGCCTTGCGTTCACTGAAGACAAAAAGTTTAAATCAACACTTACCTTGGATAAACTGGTTATAGAACTGAGGTTCAATGGCCCCCACAGCCATGTACTTCCCATCGGATGTCTGATACGTGTCGTAGAACGGAGCGCCACTGTCCAGCAGGTTCTTCCCACGAGGTTGGTTCCACAGACCAAGACTGCGAGACTTCCACATAAAGGAGCCCACATAAGCAGCTCCCTCCACCTGCACGCACGCACGCACGCACGCACGCACGCACGCACACACACACACACGCACACAGAAATTAATATAAATACGTTGACTAAGAGACATGCATTACCGTAATTAAATCAATTCTAATGAATCATTAATATTCTTTAATAAATAGATCCTCGCCATTGGGTAAGTTAAAAAAAATTAGTAAAAAAAAACAAACAACACTGAAGGTCTAAAAAATAATTAAGCATGCATTCATTAATTTAATGAACATTCAACTGGGAGTTAATGCTGGCTCATGAATTTAACAGAAACACAAACAAAATGAAATATCAAGAGGATAAATATGTTAACTATTGTGCATGCTTTCAAATGTTTTTTATTATTTATATTTGCACATTTTAATTACAATACTTGTGCCTCCAAAACTCTGACCCATCTTTATTAGTTGATTACTCAATGATTTGGTCAGAATGTTGTTTTGCCTCTCACAGATATCCAAGATCATTTTAGTGTTGACAGACGATTCCAGATTCATCGTTGGTTCCCACATCATTTAATATATCAATTATACCAGATTATCTCAGATGATCTAATTTCCTGCATTATTTTGGATTCACCTGGTTATAGGACTGTTACCATTATAACATTTGGGTAACGATTAATTTTCAATTAAATAATTGCAATTATGATGATTTATTGCCTGTTTTGGGGCTTTACATTTACAGCATTTAGCAAATGTTCTTATCCAGAGGGACTTACACAACTGAGCGATTGGGGGTTAAGGGCCTTGGTTAGGGGCCCAATAGTGGGCAGCTTGGTGGTGCTGGGGATCGAACACAGATCTTTCAATTAGCAATTCAACACTACTGCGCTAACCCAAACCCTAACACAATATTTTTTTGGCAAATAATTAATAGGCAGTAGTGGCTCAAATGGTTAGGGTGCTGAGTTGTTAATTGAAAGACCAGGAACTGGGTTTAAATCCCACTGCTGCCGGTCTACTACTGTTTAGCAAGACCCTGTGCTCTGACCCCAACTTACAAATTTTACTAACAAAGACTTGAGTTGGAAGTAAGGAGCTGCCAGTACTATAGCTCCCCCTTGTGGCTACCAAAAGTGTGCAATACTCGTGTCTGGATACAAAAACAGAGATTGTCAAATAATTGCAATCATATGGGTTTTTTTAATGATCACGACAGCCTTACTTGGTTATTTCATTTTTCAAATTCTCTTTATTTACCTTCTCAGGTAATCTTAGGCCAGTTTATCTGTTCAATTACGGTTTACCTGCCCCAAGATTCAGCTACTTTCACCCCGAGCAGCAAACAAAAGAAATGAAGGTTTTTGTGCTCAATGTCAAGTTCTATGTAGAAAAGAGAGAGAGAGGATAAAGAGTGGGATTTGTCTTAAATACTGCAGTTTACACCGTTATCAGCATTTCCATGCTAATGTGAGTGTCAGTCAGACTCTCTCTTGCTGAACCAGCGTCCCGTCTCACAGGTGCAGGAAATGATATGACGAATGTCAATATTGCTTGTCTATGTATATAGTTAGGTCAGCGGAGAAACCCTATATATGTACTGTATATTTAATATCAAACAAACCAGTATCATCAAAATGTGTGCATGCTTAGCAGCCTGGAAGTGCCCTGAGCCAGAACCAAAACCGGGTCGCCCAGAGTGCAACAGCCATTGTTTTATTTCTGAGTTTAAAATCTACAATGGCATATACAGAGACTCAGGAATGTGATCCATAACGGGTTATCTGTGTTTTCAATTGTTAGTATCAGAGTATGTAAGCAGAGCGGAGTGAAGCTGCACGATTTTGCCTGGGGTTTGAAGCAGGTTTTTTTCGTAGTCGGAGCGTCGACTCATGTTAACAGTGCATAGAGCATGAACAAACACTGTCAAGTCCTGCTCTGTTACTACACTGTTGATTCCACAGTTTTAACCTCTCCTCGACAGCCCCTATGCGATACAAAATGCACCTGAATGCTGTGTTCTCTGCTGATTACCGGCTTAAATAAGCAGCTTGTTTAGCCCTTTATTGCAGGTCCATCGTGTTTCTTGCCTCAGTATCCATGCGCTTGAATATTATGACTTTTGCCTCAGTTTTCAAACTTGTTATGCCCCTCGACTGTTGTCAGCAGCTCAGATTTGCGCTTTGGATTACCAGATGCTCTTTTGACCTCACTTTACTTTGCACTCTGTTCTTTTGGCTTCCAGTAACACTACTTAAACATGCTAATAATTTAAAACGTTAGTAATTCGGAGCGCTTTTAGAATCACATACAATGTTGCCAGATAGTTGATGGTTTCTGGGTTTTGTTAAATAATTAGACTTTAATTAATTATTTAATCTAGCCACAGAGGTTACAAGCCAGTAACTTTGGTGCCAGTCCCAAGTCTGAATAAATAGAGAGGGTTGTATCAGAAAGGGCATCTGATGTAAAACTTTGCCAAATCTAAATACACTGCCCTCCATAATTATTGGCACCCCTGGTTAAGATGTGTTCTTTAGCTTCTAATAAATTCAGTTCTAAATAACATAGGACCACAATGAAAAAAAGAGGAAAATCCAACCTTTAATTCAAGTGCATTTATTCAGTGGGAAAAAAAATCCCACATTAATAAATAATTTTTTTTTACATCAAATCATGCCACAATTATTATCCCCCCTGATGTTAATACTTTGTACAACCCCCTTTTGCCAACAAAACAGCACCTAATCTTCCCCTATAATGTTTCACAAGGTGGGAGAATACAGAAAGAGGGATCTTCGACCATTCCTCTTTGCACAATCTCTCTAAATCATCCAGCGACCTGGGTCCTCTCCTCTGCACTCTCCTCTTCAGCTCACTCCACAGGTTTTCAATGGGGTTGAGGTCTGGGGACTGAGATGGCCATGGGAGGAGCTTGATTCTGTGTCTGGTGAACCGTTTCTGTTATCTTGCTGAAAGACCCAGCGACGACCCATCTTCAGCTTTCGGGCAGAAGCCACCAGATTTTGCTTTAAAATGTCCTGGTATTTCAAAGCATTCATGATGCCATGCACCCTAACAAGGTTCCCAGGGCCTCTGGAAGAGAAACAGGCCCACAGCATCACCGATCCTCCCCATACTTCACAGTGGGCATGAGGTGCTTTTCTGCATACTCATCTTTTGTGTTCCACCAGACCCACTTAGAGTGTTTGTTGCCAAAAAGCTCTATCTTGGTCTCATCAGACCAAAGCACATGGTCCCAGTTGAAGCCCCAGTACCGCTTAGGACTTTTTATGATTGTGAGTGAGAAAAGTTTTTTTTCCGTGCATGCCTCCCAAACAGCTTGTTGGCATGTAGATGGTTGCTGATGGTTGTTTTGGAGACTTTGTGACCCCAAGATGCTATCATTTGTTGCAGTTCTTTAACAGTGAGCTTTGGAGAACTTTTTATTTCTCTTACCATCCTCCTCACTGTGCATGGAGGCAAAATAAACTTGCGTCCTCGTCCAGACTTGTTTACCACTGTTCCAGTTGTGTTAAACTTCTTAATGCTTCCTCTGACAGTAGATATGGGCAGGTGCAGGCGAGTGGCTATTTTCTTGTAGCCATTGCCTGACTTGTGAAGGTCGACACACATCTGCCTTACTTGAATTGTGTGTTCCTTTGTCTTTACCATGTTGAAGAGTGGATAAGAGAAATGGCCTCTGTGTCACGTTATATTTATACCCCAGGGAAACAGGAAGTGATGAATTACTAATTAAATGTTCCTAGATACTCTGATCAATTTTGTAAACTACTGTAGAAATGACAGAAATACTTCAATTACCCTAGGAATTGTTAGGGATGCCAATAATTGTGGAACAGGTGATTCTATGAAAAATAATTATTTCTTAGTCAGGGATTTTTTTTTTCCCTTAAAATTCACTTGAGTTGAAGTTCACATTTTTCTACAATTTTCAGTGTGAGATTGTGCTTCTGCAATAAAAATTGAATTTATTTTAAGGCTTTTAACACATCTTAACCAGGGGTGCCAATAATTATGGAGGGCAGTGTATGCAAATCATTTATCGTAACTTTATACCAAATCGGTCGAAGCCCGGGTTCATAAGGACCGCCACCGGCGCTGTTGACCTACAGGGTGCTGCCAGATTTTGGGCTACTGTTGGTCAAAGGAGAAGAGGAGGAGGACACGTTATTAGACAGAAAGAAAGGAGAAAAGGCAAAAGTGTAGGACTAAAAATAGGGATGCTGAATGTTGGGACAATGACAGGGAAAGGTAGAGAGCTGGTGGATATGATGGAGAGAAGGAAAGTAGAAATATTGTGTGTACAGGAGACCTGGTAGAAGGGTAGCAAGGCTCATAATATTGGATCGGATTCAAGTTGTTTTATCATGGTGTGGATAGGAAGAGAAATGGGATAGGGGTGATCCTAAAAGAGAATGTCCTGGAGGTGAATAGAGTGTCAGACAGGGTAATGAGTCTGAAGTTAGAAATTGAAGGGCTGATGGTGAATGTTGTAAGTGGTTATGCCCCACAAGTAGGTTGTGAGTTAGAAGAGAAAGAGAGGTTCTGGCGTTAGTTAGATGAGGTAATTGTACGTATTCCCAGAGGAGAAAGAGTAGTGATAGTCGCAGACTTTAATGGACATGTTGGTGAGGGGAACAGAGTCGACGAGGAAGTGTTGGGCAGGTTTGGAGTCAGGAAAAAAAACAGTGAAGGACAGATGACAGTAGACTTTGCTAAGAGGATGGAGATGGCTGTGGTTAAAACCTTTTTTCCAGAAGAAAGAGAAGCAAATAGTGTCTTATAAAAGCAGAGGTAGAAGCACACCAGTTATTGAGGATTGAGATGGAAAGGTGATTACAAATGAGAAGAGTGTCAAAAGATTAGTACATAAGAAGTTAAAATGGCACTAAAGAGGATAAAAGGAGGAAAGGCGATTGGTCCTGATGAAATACTGGTGGAGGTGTGTAAATGTCTAGGAGAGGGCAGCAGTGGAATTTTTTTACTAGATTGTTTAACAGGATTTTAGTGAGAGAGAGAAGATGCCTGAGGAATAGAGAAAGAGTGTAATAGTGCCTATCTTTAGGAACAATGGGGATGTGCAGAGTTGCAACAACTACAGAGGTAAAAAGTCACACAATGAATGTATGAGAAGAGTCACACAATGAATGTATGGGAAGAGTCACACAATGAATGTATGGGAAGAGTAGTGGAGGGTAAGTTAAAGGGGGTAGAAGGTATTTGTAAGCAGCAGTATGGCTTTATGCCAAAAAGAGCATTACAGATGCGATCTTTGCTCTGAGAATGCTGAAGTACAGAGATGCTCGATGGTGTTTTTGTAGACCTGAAGACAGGGTGGCATATGACAGGGTACCAAGAGAGGAGCTGTGGTATTGTATGAGGAAGTCAGGAATAGCAGAGAAGTATGTCAGGGTGGTGCAGGATGTATGCGGGAAGCAGGACAGTAGTGAGGTGTGCAGTAGGTCAGACAGAGGAGTTTAAAGTGGAGGTGGGACTGCATGAGGGACTAGCTCTGAGCCCCATCTTGTTTGCTGTGGTGACAGACGAGGTCAGACAGCAATCTTCCTGGACAATGATGTTTGCAGATGACATCGTGATCTTTAGTGAGAGCAATTAAGGGAAGTGGAACAGTGAGATTGCAGGGTGAAGAGGTAAAGAAGGTACAGGAGTTTAAGTACTTGGGGTCGACAGTCCAGAGCAATGGAGAGTGTGTAAAAGAGGTGAAGAAGCGACTACAGGCAGGTTGGAAAGGGTGGAGGAACATGTCAGAAGTGATGCGTGACAGGACAATATCAGCTAGAATTAAAGGGAAGGTGTACAAGACAGTGGCGTGTGAGACAGTGTGACCAGTTATGATGTATGTTTCAGAGACAGTGGTGAGACAGCTATGATGTATGGTTTAGAGACAGTGGTGAGACCAGCTATGATGTATGGTTTAGAGACAGTGGTGAGAGCAGCTATGATGTATGGTTTTGAGACAGTGGTGAGACCAGCCATATTGTATGGTTTAGAGACAGTGGCGCTGATGAAGAGACATGTGGCAGAGTTGGAAGTCGCAAAGCTGAAGATGTTGAGGTTTTTTTTAATATATTTTTTATAAGACTATAAAAACAACTTTTTTTCAGCAAATATGAGACATACCAAAAAGACACAGGAAAGTGTACCCGTGGTGTAGCTGTTTATGCCATTTACGCCACCTAAGTGTTTAGTTGTGGTGATATTATAAATTAAGATTAGACAGGCGCAGTCCAAGCCAGGAATTTAAATATATACTGAATGTGGGAAATGTTGTCCCAACTGAAAACGAAGAAATTTAAGGTACTGATTTTTTTAAAGCAAAGAATTTAAAAATTCTAGCATCCCTTTTGAAAATGCTTTGCAAAGTGTCATACAGCATATAAACCAAACAATTGACCTCTCAGAGCTTTAACTTTTTCTGCTATTGAGAAAATACTCCCCTCAAACATTATCCTGATGCTGACATGTCTACGGCAAAGGAAATACTAAGAGCATACTAAGAGAACAATGTCCCACTGGAACACACTTAGAAAGAAGGCTTCTTGTTCATGTTCTGTTGTCCTGTTACATGCTACAAGAATTTAAAATTTAAGAATTATTGTTGCGTTCTTAAAATGCCCCAGATGTTGTTAAACAAAGACGAAATAATGGATATAATCGATGATAATATTATCCATGGTTGCACTGTCTTTGGAGATATATTCAAAATTAGGTAATTCGAAATGAATCCTGTATTACAATGGTAACAATGCAAAGACAGAAATACATTAGTAATTTTACATTTACATCATTAAGCAGATGCTTTTGTCCCGTGCTTTGAGTCACATCATTGAACAGCTCAGTAATGGTACAATAGATCACAAATGTGTAACAACCACAAAAACTGTTGAAAGAGCAGCATGGATATCTTTTGTTTGTTTGTTTTTAAAAGTTAAGTGCTAGGTACTTACAATATAATTGGGTCTTCAATCGCCTTCTGAAAACAACCAAGGAATCTGCTGTATTGACATTGATAGAAAGTTTATTCCACCTGAACAGCGAAAAAAGGAAGACCTACCTTTTGTCCTAGGGGATGGAGGGACTAGTCAAGCAGTGCTTGTGGATCTGAGGAAGCGGCGATATGCGAGGAGTGATAAGTGCTTGAACGTAGGAGGGTGCTGCTGAATTTTTGGCTTTGTATGCAAGCATCAGTGAAAAGGATAATTAATTGTCCATAGTTACCCCAGGAGTTCGAGCAGTGGTCGAAGAGGAGATTTGTCTATGGTGATTGAAGGATTTTGGCATGGGGATAAGTTAGCATTGGTAGTAAACACCCATATACTATGCATTTGTGCTCCTGTCGGGATTCATTTTGAACTATCTGAAGGCATCTTAAACAAGACTGACTAATGCCAAAATAAAGAGTGACACAGCAATCAAGCCATGTTATGATAAAAGCATGGCTTGCTTTTTCAAAATAAGTAAAAACTGGTTGACTTGCCTATCAAAAGCTTTAAAGGCCCATCCACTGCAACTTCCACTTTTACAATTGTTTAAAATGTGTGTTGGTAGTGTGTGTGTGCACAAGCACCCTATAATTATAAATATCCACCCAGTGTTTTTTTTAAATATTGTTAAGTCATTTCTCCTCTCTTAAATCAAGCCATTTTCAGATGTCTTTTTTGTGACATCAAAAAGACCAAGGCCGCACCCACTATTGGTGACAGACATTGCCCACACTGCTGTTTAGCATAGACCCGGGTGGCTGATAAAATTTTGGCTGCTATTTGATACAATGGGCAGGAGTTTATATATATTTATTTTTTCCAGTTAAGGCTAGATACCAGGCTGGCATTTTTTTAAAAGAGCGTTTTTTACGCTGTACCTGGGCTGGGGTTTTTAATCCAATCTCTTCCAGAGTAAGATGTTAAGTGCCCGTTAATGCTTCGACGCTTAAACACACAAATGCCTAAACCACAATCTACTTAAATTGCTTCATGCGCTGCAAGAGGAAGCAGAAGCAAGGAAAACACGGAGGCATCCAGACCAGGCTAGCAGCTAGCCCACACAGACCCACGATACCCACCTCTCATTTTAGCAAATGTAAGATCACTGGATAATAAAATGAACCATATACAATTTCTAATATACAAAGGTCTGCGCAGCTTGAGGTGAGAGAATGCTGTGTTTACATCTTTATGGAGATATTGTTAAATAACAACATACCAGACTCCTGGGCTAAAAAGTGTGTTAAGTCTCACAGCGGGAGTGTCTGTGTTTATATCAGCGATGCTTGGTCCAAAAATGTTGAATCAGGGAAGCAAAACAATACAGCACTAAAATATCTAGACATTTCAGGAACACCAGAGACATAAAGAGTCTCTAGAGAGGCATCCAATTTCTAACAGACTTTAAACCCCCTACCATGGACCTGTGGCTATGAAATATCTCTGATAAACAGCCTCAACGAATTCTTAGGCCGATTTGAGACCTATAACAACACACAGGCACAGAAGATCGCAACCTCCCTAAACAAGCCGGCTGCGTGTATGACCCCAGTCAACATGAAGAAGACCCTCCTGAGTCGTGTACTTAAAAATTGTGCTGAGGAACTCAAGGATGTACTAACTGACATCTTTAACATCTCAGCCCGCTGCTTTTCACCCTGTTGACCCATGATTGTGTACCTAGTTATGGTACCAATTAACTATCGTCATGTTTGCAAAGGACACGACTGTAGTGGGCCTCACCAACAACAACGAGACCTAATATAAAAGCGAGGTGAGCCGACTCTCTTTTTGAATGTGGGGAAGACCAAAAAATTTGCATTGATTTCAAAAGAGGACCTCCACTGCACCCCCCCTCTTACCATCAATGGTGTCCCAGTTGTGTGCGTGAACAGTTCCTAGGGGTGCATATCTCCTGGGCGACAAACACATCGCTGGCCAAGAAAACTCAGTCACGCCTCTACTTTCTTTGCAAACTGAGAAAAGCACAAGTCACACCTCCTATCATATGCTTTTTCCACCAGAGCACCATTGAGAGCATCTTCACCAGCTGCATCACTTTGTGGTACGAAGGCTGCACTGCTTTTTGTCGGAAGACTCTGCAACGCATTGTAAATCCAGCCAGCAAGATCATCCACTTCACACTACTGCCTTTAGAGGGTAGGTAACAGAGCCTTCAGGCTTGTTCTACAAAGCTTTATAATAGCTTTAGCCATTAGACTGTCAGGATGCATTATCTTCCCCCTTTCGTCCACCCACTCCTTTGTTGCACATAAGACACTTTATACTTCTGTTGAACACTGCACATATAGACAAACACCTATTCAAAATGTACAAACTATTTCAATCTGACACTGTTTGCACCTTTCCACCTAAAGTCTTTTTGCACCACTGTAACACTGCTGCTACTCTGTATTATGCACCTTTGGGAGTATTCCTCCAAACAAAATTTACTGTTTACATTAACACATGAATATTCATATAGATGTTTAAAAAAATTTTGCTCTGTTTATTTATATATATTTATTGCAACTCCACTAGTGCTGCCTTCATACAAATATCTTTTCTATATTGCAATGACTGCTTTGACTTGTTAAGAGAGAAGATAAATAGCATTTAGATTGCTCTGTATGTTTGCACATATGGTGGCATTGAAAAAGAACCTTAAACCACGAACCAGGGTCAACCGTGGCATAGGCGACATAGACAGTTGCCTAGAGCGCAAAATGTCTGGGGGAGCTGACACGAGAGGGTTTTTTTTGCTGAAAGTGCGCCCTTGTGTGACCGCTATACACCAATATATTAAGCAAAAATATTTTTGGAAGTTAACAAAATTTTAGTTCTAATCTTTTAGCGAAACTTTGTACTGATTAAAATATTGTTAAAAGAAAATAAAATTGGCGTCAACAAAAAATCACGATATTTGACAACGTCATGTTGAACTAATTTATACCTGCGCATTTGCGTTATGACTTTTTGGACTTTTTTGTTGAGTTGCACTTGAACTGTTGTGTGTCTTCTAGTGATTGTTAGTCAAATTTGTATAGCAATAGCAACCCATATTTTTCAAGAAAGATCCAAGCGGCAGCATATTTAGAGAAAATGATATGGGAGCTAGTGTGAAGCCTTGGGGGACAAAAGCAGAAAGCTTTTTGAAAAAGTCTTTCTCAGGTTTTTTTTTATTCCATGGCAATATTAACTGAGAACCTCCTGTTTGGGGGTTTGGTGCTGGACCACTAGTGCCCACTACCTGTTTTAATCTGGACAAAAGAACATTGTGGTCTACAGTGTCAAAGGCAGCGCTTAAGTCCAAAAGTACCAGTGCTAGAGAATCTCCAGAGTCAGTAGATAAAAGAACTTAATTAAACACGTTTTTTAAAAGACTTTTTTTAAGTCCTAGTAATATGAAATTTTTTAACTTTGGAGTTAGTAAAGAACCACTTTCTGTAGAATTGTAGCTAAAAATGGGAGGTTGGAAAAACGTATGAAACGTCATTAAAATCGGCCAATAAGTTTTACTGAGGCATGTTTAAATAAGACACCGCTCCTAACTTAAGAGATAACTTACTATAATAGACACTTGTTCAAGAAATTGTAAGAGAATTTATCTTGTGATTAAAAATGCCATTGAAAAAAGGCTAAATGGATGTAAACTGACTAAAGACACCTGTTAAATATATATTTTTTTCTATCAAGGGCCACGTTTTTGTAACATTCTTTAAGGGCCATACTTAACTATTGAACAGATATCATTAACCTTTGTAATGCAATGGTTGGAGATGCTTCTCCTTGTCCATGTCAGATGGCAGTGATGACGATGGTTTTTCAAGTTTGTGTTAGTCAGGCTTAAGTGGAATCGGGTTTTTGCAAAAAAAAAAAAATTCGAAAAAAACTGCACACAGCAGTAGGTCTTCCCAAACAGAGCTGCAAACATCAGTGCATCTGTCTCTTTAGAATGGAAAAATCCTTAGAACCTACATTCAGTTCAGTAGAACTCAAGCAAAGAGAGAGCGTGTTTCACTTTACTTTGAGCTCGTCATTGTTTTGCAGCTCAATTATTTCATGTCGTAAGTTGTCAGGTACTTCAGATGATTCAACATTAAACAATGCAGCAAATATTTTTAGTTCATTTCAATGTTTAATTTTCACATCCTCCAACCAAATGCTTAAAGCAGTTTTGCACACACGGCAGCATTTGTATTTGTCAAAGCATGCTTCTGTTTTTGTAGAGTAGGAAAATGCACAGTGTTACCCTTTTTCAGTTTTCAGTGCCACAGCTTTAAATTTGCCTCAAACGATTTGGAAAGCAAAGATCTGAGATAAACAGGTGCATCTCAATAAATTAAAACGTTGGGAAAAGTTCACTGATTTTAGTAATCCAACTCAAATTGTGAAACTCGTGTATTAAATAAATTCAATGCACACAGACTAAAGTAGTTTAAGGCTTGGGTTCTTTTAATTGTGATAATTTTGGCTCACATTTAGAAAAACCCACTAATTCACTGTCTCAACAAATTAGAATACTTCATAAGACCAATAAAAAAACATTTTAATAAATTGTTGGTCTTCTGGAAAGTATGTTTATTTACGGTATATGTACTCAATACGTGGTAGAGGGTCCTTTTCCTTTAATAACTGCCTCAGTTCGGCGTGGCATGGAGGGGATCAGTCTGTGGCACTGCTGAGTTGGTATGGAAGCCCAGGTTTCTTTGACAGCGGCCTTTAGGTCATCTGCACTTTTCGTCTCTTGATTCTCATTTTCCTCTTGACAATCCCCCTGTAGATTCTCTATGGGTTTGCTGACATCAAACATCATAGTCATTTAACAACCTTTTGGCAGGTGCCAAATCCTGCTGGAAATAAAATTAGCATCTTTAAAAAGCTGGTCAGCAGAAGGAGACATGAAGTGCTCTAAAATTTCTTGGTAAACTGGTGCAGTGACTTTTAAAAAAAAAACACAGTGGACCAACACCAGCAGATGACTTGCACTCCAAATCATCAAAGAGTGTGAAAACTGGACTTCAAGCAACTTGGGCTATGAGCTTCCTTCCTCCAGACTCTAGGACCTTGGTTTCCAAATGAAATACAAAAATTGCTCTCATCTGAAAAGACGAGTTTGGACCACTGGGCAACAGTCCAGTTCTTCTTCTCTTTAGCCCAAGTAAGATGCCTCTGACGTTGTCTGTGGTTTAGGAGTGGCTTAACAAGAGGAATACGACAACTGTAGCCAAATTCCTTGACACGTCTGTGTGGTGATGCCTTGACCCCAGCCTCAGTCCATTCCTTGTGTTCTCGCAAATTCTTAAATTGATTTTGCTTGAAAGCCTCTCAAGGCTGCTGTTCTCTTGGTTGGTTGTGCATCTTTTTCTTTCACACTTTTTCGTTCCCCTAACTTTCATAACTAACATAACTTAAGGCGATGGAAAACTTTTGCAGGTGTTTTGAGTTAATTAGCCAATTGACAATTTGTTGAAATAGTAACTTGGTGGGTTTTTGTTAAATGTGAGCCCAAATCATCCCAATTAAAAGAACCATAGACTTAAACTACTTTAGTCTTT
Source organism: Bagarius yarrelli (assembly GCA_005784505.1). Lineage (NCBI taxonomy): Eukaryota > Metazoa > Chordata > Actinopteri > Siluriformes > Sisoridae > Bagarius > Bagarius yarrelli. Next base: position 135,754 of record VCAZ01000073.1, on the reverse strand, counting down.
ATGCATTACATTTATTTAATAGACAACTTTCACAATTTGAGTTGAATTACTAAAATAAATTAACTTTTCCAAGACAATCTAATTTATTGAGATGCACCTGTACGTACTTGATGTTCAGCTTTGACAGGTGCTTGGTTATAATCAATAAAGACCAACTTGCCACTTGTCATCACAACAAGTTTTTCTTTAATCTCTATGATTTTTTGTAAAGCTGTGACAGCATATCTATGTATCTTAGCTGTCGCACCTTACAGTAGATAAAGGGCAGTGGTGGCTCAAACGGTTAAGGAACCGAGTGGTTAATTGAAAACCATGAAGACCTGGGTTTAAGCCCCACCACAGCCAGTCAGCCACTGTTTGGTTCTTAACAGATAAAAACAGATTCATTAATGTCCCTTTCTTGTCACATTGATAATAACATTTATGGCATTTGGCAGACGTCCTTATCCAGAGCAACTTAAATTTATCTCTTTTTATAAAACTGAGCAATTAGCGGTTAAGGGCCTTGTTTAGGGGCCCAACAGTGGCAACTTTGTGGTGCCGGGAATCAAAAGAAGCAGAAATAGCCGCAGTGATCCTTTGCTTCAGACGAGCCATTCCTCATCTAATTTTGAATAACAGAACTTTACAAGTGTCACAAATTAGGACAAAGGACCTTTATCTTTATTGTAAAAAGCAATGTTTTATGTTCGCTGTGTAAGTTAAACAACACAAAAAGAAATATTTTGAGTTGCCCCCTCTCTTGCCTCAAAGTTCTTTGGTCCAAATCATAGACTGGTTCGAATCCTAGTTGTCTTCCTCTGTTACATCACTACACACACACACACACACACACACACACCTCATAATTGTTGATCAGGCCCATTACCACAGTATCGTAAGCAAACTTGATGATAGAAGTGGAGCTGGTCGTGGTTGAACGTGTAGAGAGAGTACAGCAGGGGGCTTGGGATGCATCCCTGGGGAGGCCCAATGCTGAGAATAATGGATGTGGCGACCGCCTGTGGTCTGCCAGTCAGGAAGTCTGCAATCCAACGAGTCCTAGGTCACCCAGCTTCTCTGGTGAGTGTGAATGCGGTGATGGTGTTAAATGCTGAGCTGTAATTAACAAACAGCAGTTTAACATAATCTCCTCTTACTCTCCAGGTGGCTGAGTGTATTATGTATAAGGTGTGTGATAGCATCATTTGTAAATCTCTTTTGTGGCGGTTAGCGAGATGTAGAGGTTCCAGTGTGTCTGGGAGTCTTTTAACGATGAAGTCCCTGATAATCCTCTCAAGGCCAGGGCTACCAGGCGGTAGTCGTTGAGGCTGGCAGGATAGGTCTTGTTCTGAACGATAACAATAGTGGACTGCTTAAAGCATGTGGGGACCACCGATTGAGTAAGTGGACACTGGCGCTAGCTGGTCAGCACAGGCTTCCAGGACCTCCCGTAGAACTTTTTACCTTGGTCTGTTCTTTCACTAAGCAAACCATGTCTTTTTAGCCAAATTTCAGCAAAGTTAACAGAGACCTTGACATTTGATATCCCGATGCCATTGTCCTGCCAGCAAAACCGGAAAAAATGAATACACTGCTTCAACAAGCATTTCTGATGTGGAATAAAAGGGTTGATGTGATAAAGGTTCATTACACTAGCAAGTTCAGTAAATCATTCTCACAGGTCTGTGTTGTCTGCGTATAAATGATTCTACACCGTCTGATGCTTTACATTTTGTGACTGAAAAAAAAGAGGACTTCTAACAACATATATGAATATTCTGTAATGTAAACCAGAATAAAGACATCAGCATGTCAGCTGTGGAACAGCAGGGTGTGTGTGTGTGTGTGTGTATGTGTGTGTGTGTGTGTGTGTGTGTGTGTGTGTGTGCGTGTTTAGGAGCAGCATGGATTATAAACTCTTCTGTCAGAAGGTATGAATATTTCATGCTTTAATTTCCAGTGCGTAATCTGTTTATCTCTCCATCGTCTGGCTGATCAAACATTTAATCCACACACTGCAGCCTTTTCTTCAGACATTTAACCTGCTAAATCTTTTAAAAGATATTAATGTGGTTTCTAATCCAAACTTTTTGCCCAATTTAGTCTTATAATAACAGAAAATTTGAATTAGCAAAAGGCTGAAATAATAATAAATACATATATAATAATAAATAAATAAATAAATAATTCTAATGATCTGTTTTTCTTCTCCTTCTGTTCAGTAGTAGATGGTTTTAATTAAAAGTGAAGAGCTTTACAAATTTTAATAAATATACAAAAAGCCAAGATTTGGAGAGTGCAAGGTGGAAAAGTTTGCATAATTTAAATGAAATGTCAAGCAGGGTGAAGGACACAATCAAACTGAAAACGCTGCCTGGTGGCGGTAACCGGTGTGGACTTTTACTTGTTAATTAATTGAAGAAGATGCATTATGTTTTTTTAAATATTTATATCCAGTGTTCATTTAATGCTTGTGAAAATTGTTTATTTTTCTGACGGTGTTTATCAGGTTTATTTTTAGGTTTCCGAATATGTGTCATGTCGACCTTATGAGTGCCTGAATGTGCAGTTACTACAGCAATAATCATCTACACTATTAAACCACAATTCAATCAGCTGTAACAATTATACAGATATAAAAGTGACTGATATTCACCCACAATAACATAATTCAGATTTTAGTTTGAACATTATTTAGCTCATGACTGTATATGCTTTGAACTAAACGCTACATGATTGACTAAGTAGATAAGTAGTAGTAGTGGAATTAACACACACACTCTGTCCGTAATAGCAGACCTTCATACTATACAGAGTGCAAAACTGAGTATGTGAGGCGAATAGTATGTCCGAATCCTAGAATGTGAATAACAGCAGACGAAAAGTTCCCAGATAATCAAAGTTTTATAAACATTATCAAACTTTAAAATCATGCTGCTGTGATGTCATATGTCAGGTATCAATATCAACATGGCGGAAGTATATCCGAATTTCATTCATACTACCCATAATTGTGTGCAATTTTGGAAGTGCACACTTTAGCTGATAGGTTTGTAAGGTAACAAGACATGTCACTCATCTGCGTCAAACGCCATTGCTACATCATTGTCGCAATTCCCCTAAGATTAAAAAATAGCGGTGACTGTAGTCACGCTGTTCGCAGTATAGGTCCTAACCTTGCCTGTTTTATCACACTTTTGCCAAAAGTCTACCCCTCCGCTTTTCTGCTTTTTTGTTTTTCTTCACTGGTCTGAAACATCAGACCATTAAATAAATTGTGGGTAATATTCTTACGCAAACTTTGTTTGGAGCGGCACTTACAGAAAATGTGCATAAAGGGAACAAGTAGGCGGGGCAGAGAAGCTCACCAGTGAAATGGGACAGCCTACGCAGATATTGGGACAGGGCCTTTGAGGGTGATAGTGAATAATGAAGAAGTGGTCAGTGATTGTAGACTCATGCAAGTGTTTACTTATTTGTTTCATCGATTGAATTTTTGACAGTGTGTCATTGTTTCTCTCACCATGCTGGTATCGATGATTTGGCCCCGGCCCGACTTACTCCTCTCCAGCAAAGCCAAGACAATCCCCAAAGCACACATCAGGCCTCCCCCTGCAAAGTCAGCCACCAAGTTCAGCGGGGCATAGGGTTTCTCTGAGCTGCGGCCCAACATAGACAGAAGACCTGTTCCAGACACATACAAAAGCAGAATTTTAAAAAGACTTTGAAGGATGACTATAATGGCTACTGACACTCTAAGCAACAATAAACATCTTTCCTGTGTTTTTCTGTGTTGGAACTCCTACAGTTCCATATCTGACAGATTCAAAGCCCTGACACCAGAGACGCCTTCCAGAAAATCACCTTACAGAAGATATTTTTAATATAAACGATTATACAGAATCTTAATAATGATGTAAGTAAATGTATTACCCTTTATACAAGTCTATATAAATAAGTTGTTGCTATATAAACATGACTGTATTAGTAAGAGGAGATTATATTAAAGCTTTTATTTGCAACTGGACGATTATCAAAACTGCTGAAGAAAATTGGAAAAATGTAAAGTTAACCTAAAGCACACTCAAGTATAATTATTCATACTATGTTGTAATCTGCATTCTGATTGGTTGGAAGGTGCTAACTAGTCTTTATATCCCCACGATTAAGTCTTAGAATAGTCAAGTGGGTTTCTGACAACTTTATTACCAAAGATGTTCTTATAATTTAAACTGGTGGTTTGTGAGAATAAAATTAACTAAATATGGGGCATCAGATGTGTTTTCTTTTTACAGCAATCGCAAAAGTAATGCTTCTGATGCAACTTCATGCTTTGAGAATTTTTTTGATGACTGATATGCCAGTGCCAAACCTTTTTCAGAAGTTAATTATTAGCATGACAAAGTTAAAGATGAGATGGGACAATAGGAAATAAACAGCAAAATTTAACAAAAGAAGGGAACAACTTTAGACGTTCATTTTATTCACAAGAAATGATACCAAAAAAATAGCTTTTGTTAGAGTCATGAACATTCCTCAATATTTAATGTCAATTTAAACACGACACAATACACTATATGATCAAAAGTGTGAGGGCTCCTTACCAACACACCCACATAAGTGCACCAAACTATTGGAAGAACACCGCATTTGTATGCTGTAGCGTTCCATTATTATTAAACCCAAACACTGTTCCAGCATGACAATGTTCCTGTGCACCAAGTCCCTGTGTCCTCAGTAATAATGCTTGTATTATGTGTGGAGTGGAAGAACCCGCATGTCCTGCACAGGGCCCTGACCTCAACCCTACTAAACACCATTGGAATAAATCCTCAACCAATATTAGTGCCTGATTCCACTAATACTATTGCAAAGAAATTCTTGCAGCTGTGTTCCAAACTCTAGTGGACTACATTTCCAGATGTGTGGAGGTTATTAGGAGTAAGACAAAATCTGGAATATGATGCTTAAAAAAGAAGCTCTATTGGACTCCAAACTCTTATTTGATAAATAATGTTATTAAGTGAGACAAAATCTAAAATATGAGGCTTAAAAAAAACATAGATATCATGGTTAGATGACCCAATACTTTTGTGTATTCGCCCTTGTATTTAATAACTTCACATTTTAACCACCAGCTGTGTTAAACACTTGTAATGTGCAGCTATAGAACAAATAACAGCTTTAGAGTTATTCTTCTAGAATATGTGAAAGTATTTCTAAGTATTGGAGTTAGTTAGAAGATTATATGTTTAGTTGCATTATATAATAATTATCTAAAAATAACAGAAATATGACATTATAGCTCATTGAAATGTTACAGATCAGCAATTTCTGGCAATCTAGAAACCTAGAATATTAAAATCAACTGCAGGCGGCAGATCCTTTTTCCAGACTTTGGAATAATTTATCCAACACTGTTCGGGTGGCAGACACACACTCAGTCAGTTTAAAACTAGATTAAAGATCCATCTCTTTAACCTGCTTACGCATTACACACTTACACATTTTCATTATTCAAATCCGTTAAATGATCGTTAGGCTGCAATATTCAGATCAACCGGAACCGGGAACACCTCCAATAACACAATATATTTGTTACATCATAAGCAGAATGACGTTCACACTAACATAAGTCTGTTTCTTTACCAGACTCAGACCGTATCCAGTCCAGTTGGTGGATCAGCAGTTAGAGATGTTAAGACCCAAAACACTTTCCCAATAAAGACCTTGTCGTCTAGACAGCCATCCAGACAAAACCAAGAGTTTTTTCTCAATTCTATCACTGATGGAGTTTTGGTTTATTGTCATTGTCGCCTCTGACTTGTTTAAGTCGGGGACTTTTAATTTACAGATATGAATTAAACAGTACTTAGTGTTTTAGTGAGCGTTTAATATTGTCCTTTTATTAACACACTATTCTACTATTTGATCCTGTAAAGCTGCTTTTGCAATCTCTATTGCTGAAGCGCTACATAAATAAATGGGACTCCACCCTATACTGATATACAACTGTTTAATCTATATCAATCAGAATCTATACTTCAGCAGATCTGTGGTATAAAAAGAACATTGAAGCAGGTTTTTTTTCAGTGTAGCAGCAGGTGGAGATGAGATATGTACCTGACATGGCCAAGTAGTTAATATCGTGTCCTGCAGCTTTGGCGAAGGAGCCGCTTTGGCCATATCCTGTGAGACGAGCATAAATAAGGCCAGGATTTTCCTTCAGCAGCTCCTCAGGACACAAACCTAACTTTTCCATCACCCCTTTAAGCCAACAAAGAGATAGAATAGAAAAGAATGTTTACATTTCAGCACCAAGAAAACAAAAATAAATTATTTTATTACCAATAATTAGCAGGTCTGACATACAATTAATTGAATTGTTTAACTTTTATTTAGTTGTTAATATTTATTAATTTGTTTTATTGTGAGGCACTTTAAATAACTCTAATTTTTAGGTTTAAATACAGAGGTTCTGTCCCAATACACACACTTGCTCATTTGAACACTTTTGTGTGTTCTGACTGAGGGGTGCAGGTGAGTAAAGTGTCCCAGTTCACTGGTCTCAGCCCACCTACTTGTTCCCTTAATACACACTTTCTGTAAGTGCGGGTCCAAGTGAAATCACTTAAGGATATTACCCAGAATTCATTTAGTGGCGTGACATTTCAAAACAATAAGGAAAAAAAAGATTGGAAAAGCAGAGTGGTTTTGGGGAAAGTTTTCATAAGTTTGAAACCAAATAGGCAATAAAAAAATTTGCTGCTATACATAAATTAAATAATTATCTATGATTGTAACTAGTCTAGAAAAAGGGATCATTTTCAATACAGCATTTAGCAGACGTTCTTATCCAGAGCGGCTTACATTTATCTCCTATTTTAATCCAATTGGGGGTTAAACCCAGTTTTTTCTGGTATCAGTCTGACACCTTACCCACTAAGCCACCACTTTTGCCCCCCACATACTTTTAGATTTTATCTGATACTCGAACTCCATCAGGCCGAGAAAAATAGAGAATTTAACAGTTCTATGTTTGACACACGGAAACAGCTTGTTTAATCATTGTAGGTTTGAGGATGTTTCATTGTATTATGCAATATGTACAAAAATGACAAGTGTAAAGGATGATTTGTAACCCGTGCACTTTATATTGACAGACCTTTCCGGAAGGGTTCGAGAACTACGTCTGACTGAAGGCAGAGTTTTTTCAGCACAGCCACTCCCTGTGGACTTTTCAAGTTCAAGGCCACGGACTGTTTGCCTCTTGCTTGTGAATCCATTACCATGGAGACCTTTGTCCGATCTACACGAATCACTCGGGCCCCAAAATCAGACAAGATCATTCCACAAAAGGGTGCAGGAGCAAGTCCGGCTAACTCGATCACACGTACTCCAGCTAATGCCATTTGTCTCTCTCTCTTTCTCTGTGTCTGTCACGCACACACACACACAAACAGCATAGAGGAAAACATATCATCAGACAATGTAAGAGAATTCTCAGACTCTGAGGGCAGCACAAATCAATGTTCTTACAAACACAACATTTAAGATGTGTTTATTCATACAGTATATGCATAAAATTTAGATTATCAAATCTGTGATTATACGACCTATCTATTGATCTAGATCTATCCATCCACCACATCAATTAAAATGAAACATGGCTGCACTGTGACTCAGTGTTTATTTATGATTTCTTACCACATCAGTCTTTAAATCGAAATTAAAAAAGTGTCTAATGTCCATAAGAGCCTTTAACTTATCACTGAAACTCATTCTGCATCAGTTTTCTGGCTGTACTGTTTAGTATTATTTAGTTTATTAAGAATTATTTCAAAACAGGAAAACGCAAAATCCAGATTAATGATTTTATATGACTTTAAACAGCATTATGGGGTGTTTTTTCCCCTTTGCTGAAAAACATTAAGTGGAATAAAAAGCACAATGTGACTATAAGACTATATTTTGTATGTAGGCACTGATAAGTAACCCAACTCACTCAGGTCAAAGTTCATAAAAACCAACCTAGAACATTATTAACTATTTGGAAACACTGCAAGGACTAACCATTACAGATGCTGAAAAATACAACATAAAAACAACCCTATAGATAAAACCTGACTCTGGATCACTGGCCTGCTGAATTATGGGAGCTGGAGAAAAAAACACAGATTCATTTAGGTTTTCTCTCTGTTTTTTATACCAGCCTTTTTCTCCACAGTACGTGAACACGTTGATGACAGGGTTGCCAGATAGAGTTGATCGTTTCCAGCCCAAAAACAGCCATTCGATTATATTTCTGGTGTCATCTTTCATACATTCGGGATTTTATAAAAAAATAACCTATCAAACTGACAAACTGATCCACACAATCAAAATACAAACCCAGCCAACTGGCAAAAAACTGCCCAATCTGGCAACCCTGGCTGATGACGTATTCTATCTGTTGCCAGGACCAAAACTTTTAAATGGGTAATTACAGAAATCCATATAAATACATTTACAGCACTTCACTTAACAAGTCATAACCAGATGTGAGAAAATTTTTAATCAGCAGAACAAACAATGTTTTGGATTTTAATGTCCCGCATTCCAGATGTGCAGCTGCGCATTAAAGCCAGACGATCAGCAGCAGCAACCGCATTTAACATAGTAAAGGGCAGAGAAAATACTAATACTGAAAAAACTGCACAAATCAGCAACATGTACAGACACAAGCAGACAGACAGACCGATATATTTATTATATTTATAGTGTTATATTCATTATATTTTATCGTGTTATATTTATATTATATATTTTATAGTGTTTATATTCATTATATTTATCGTGTTATATTCATTATATTTATAGTGTTATATTCATTATATTGTATCGTGTGTTATATTTCATTATATTTATCGTGTTTATATTCATTATATTTATAGTGTTATATTCATTATATTTAATAGTGTTATATTATATTATATTTATCGTGTTATATTCATTATATTTATATTCATTATAGTGTTTTATTCATTATATTTATAGGTTATATTCATTATATTTATCGTGTTATATTATTATATTTATAGTGTTTATTCATTATATTTATGTATTTCATTATATTTTATTCGTGTTATATTCATTATATTTATAGTGTTATATTCATTATATTTATCGTGTTATATTCATTATATTTATAGTGTTATATTCATTATATTTATCGTGTTATATTTATATATTTATCGTGTATATTCATATATTTATAGTGTTATATTCATTATTTTATAGTTTATCTTTATTATATTTTATAGTGTTATATTATTATATTTATCGTGTTATATTTATTATATTTATCGTGTTATATCTGTATTATATTTATCGTGTTATATTTATTGCTCTTTAAACTTAAAGTGTTTCATCATCGCTATTTTGCGGAAATGTTGTTTCTCTTCGAACTGCGGCGACAGACAGACAGACAGATAGACAGACAGACAGATAGACAGACAGAGACAGACAGAGACAGACAGATAGACAGACAGACAGAGACAGACAGATAGACAGACAGATTAGACAGACAGAGATAGACAGACAGATAGACAGACAGAGAGACAGACAGATAGACAGACAGAGAGACAGACAGATAGACAGACAGACAGACAGATAGACAGACAGATAGACAGACAGCGGCTCATTAATATCACAGTTGATTAATCTGAATGAAGGTTCCGTTTATGTTCTGACACTAAAGCCGCTCTGGAAAACATTCATTTTAACATTATTACACTGTTAAAAAACAATGTCAACTTTTAAACAGTGAAACTCACCCGGATGGTCTGATCATAAAACTGCCTCGGTAAAAGGGTAACTGTTTGTCGCTCTCAGATGACGTCATATGAAACTATAAACTATGGGTTTTGTAGTCAAATGTTTTGCTTAACTTAATTTTAACGAGATTTTAACAAATTAAATACAAAAACATAAAAACCAAAACAAAGACAGTAGCGAAAAATATAGAGAGACAAAAAGGGCTCTGTGTGTGTGTTACTGACTGTCCCTCAGTGTGTGACATACGGAGACTTTCCTTCTTTTCCCCCAGTAGGAGGGGCAGTTTGTCAGTGTGGGGTAGGTTGTTGAACTGGGTGTGTATATTTTGTACACTCAGTGAGAAAGTGCAGCTCTGTGTTTTAGGGTTTTGTACTGGTAGCTCTGGGGGTCACTGTGTTTTAGGGTTTTGTACTGGTAGCTCTGGGGGTCACTGTGTTTTAGGGTTTTGTACTGGTAGCTCTGGGGGTCACTGTGTTTTTAGGGTTTTGTACTGGTAGCTCTGGGGGTCACTGTGTTTTAGGGTTTTGTACTGGTAGCTCTGGGGGTCAGTGTGTTTTAGGGTTTTGTACTGGTAGCTCTGGGGGTCAGTGTGTTTTAGGGTTTTGTACTGGTAGCTCTGGGGGTCAGTGTGTTTTAGGGTTTGTAATGGTAGCTCTGGGGGTCACTGTGTTTTAGGGTTTTGTAAGGGTAGCTCTTGGGGTCACTGTGGTTTAGGGTTTTTGTACTGGTAGCTCTGGGGGTAACTGTGTTTAAGGGTTTTGTACTGGTAGCTCTCTGGGGGCCAATGTGTTTCAGGGTTTAGTACTGGTAGCTCTGGGGGTCACTGTGTTTTAGGGTTTTGTACTGGTAGCTCTGGGGGTCACTGTGTTTTAGGGTTTTGTACTGGTAGCTCTGGGGGTCACTGTGTTTTAGGGTTTTGTAATGGTAGCTCTAGAGGGTCACTGTGTTTTAGGGTTTTGTACTGGTAGCTCTAGAGGGTCACTGTGTTTTAGGGTTTTGTACTGGTAGCTCTAGGGGGTCACTGTGTTTTTAGGGTTTTGTAATGGTAGCTCTAGGGGGTCACTGTATTTTAGGATTTTTGTACTGGTAGCTCTGGGGGTCACTGTGTTTTAGGGTTTTGTACTGGTAGCTCTGGGGGTCAGTGTATTTAGGGTTTTGTACTGGTAGCTCTGGGGGTCACTGTGTTTTAGGGTTTTGTACTGGTAGCTCTGGGGGTCACTGTGTTTTAGGGTTTTGTACTGGTAGCTCTGGGGGTCACTGTGTTTTAGGGTTTTGTACTGTAGCTCTGGGGTTAGTCTGGTACTGGGGGTGTTTTTAGGGTTTTGTACTGGTAGCTCTGGGGGTCACTGTGTTTTTAGGGTTTTGTACTGGAGCTCTGGTGGGTCAGTGTGTTTTAGGGTTTGTACTGGTAGCTTAGGGGGTTACTGTGTTTTAGGGTTTTTGTACTGGTAGCTGGGCTGGGGTCAGTGTATTTAGGGTTTTGTACTGGTAGCTCTGGGGGTCAGTGTATTTAGGGTTTTGTACTGGTAGCTCTGGGGGTCACTGTGTTTTAGGGTTTTGTACTGGTAGCTCTGGGGGTCAGTGTGTTTTAGGGTTTTGTACTGGTAGCTCTGGGGGTCAGTGTGTTTTTTAGGTTTTGTAATTGGTAGCTCTGGGGGTCAGTGTGTTTTAGGGTTTTGTACTGGAGCTCTGGGGGTCAGTGTGTTTTAGGGTTTTGACTGTTACTTAGTTTTTGTGGTTCAATGAATTCTGATAGTTCTGATTAAACCAAATGATGATTCCGCCTGAGTCTCTCCCTTATTTGACGTTAGGGTGTTTAGTGGATGGTACGATTAATTCTCTATAGTTAGGGGGACAGTGAGTGAGTGATCTAATCCAGAACCCCTGAAGAATTATAATGTCAGTATTTTAGGTGTTTTGTTAAGATTTATGGGTGTTAATTTTGCAGCAATGTGGTGATATCGGGCATAAAAGGGTGGTGTGTCCACGTAAGGAACAGAAAACAGGGGAAACTGCTGGTGATGCAGTTTCAACTAGTTCCGCTGGTGTTGCTGATCTGGCTGGTGCTACTGGTCCGGATTGTTCTACTGGTCCAGTTAGTGTTACTGGTTCAGCTAGTGCTGCTGGACCAGATAGTGCTGCTAGTTCAGCTGGTACTAATGGGCTGGATAGTGCTAGTGGTTCAACTGGTGCCACTGGTCCGGCTGGTGGTGCTGGTCCAGCTGGTACTGCTGGTCCAGTTAGTGCTGATGGTTCGGTTAGTGCTACTGGTTTGGCTGTTCCTACTGGTCTGGCTGGTGCTGCTGGCTCGGCGAGCGCTGCTTGTTGGGCTAGTGCGGCTGGTTCGGTTAGTGCTGCTGGTCCGGCTAGTGCTACTGGTCTGGTTAGTGCTACTGATCCGGTTAGTGCTACTGGTTCAGTTTGTGATACTGGTCCGGCTGGTGCTGTTGGTAAATTGGATTCTGAGGGTAATGCTGGTTCTGATATTGGTATTGCTGGATTAGTTAGTGTAGCAGCATCTGACGATGCTGATGATAAGGTGAATAAAAAGGCTTATGTTGAAGTGGACTGTGTGGTAAATCTTGCAAAATCACAGTGTGTTTGAGATGAGATCAGATACAGAGACAGAAGATGATAATATTTTTGATATCTCTGAATTTGAAGTTGTATCACCAATGAATTGTATACATTACAAGAACAGTTCTTAGACACTATGTTTGGTAGAAGTGTGGATGTGAAAGATTATTTTCCTGACACTGATAAGTTCATAATGTCAATATTGATGCTGCAAAAGACAGTGAACTATGATGGTATTAACTCAGAGGAAACGATTTTGACTAAAGAAAATGTTAGCTAAGCTGAGAAAAATAAAGTAAATGTACAAAAAGAAGCGCAAATAAACTACACTGGGTGACTTCTCTGCTATATTTTGTTCCTGTTACTGTCCTTTCTCCACTTTCTTTTTTCATGGAGCTTTTAAGGGTGGGGTCATTAAACATAAACGGGGTCGGAGCAGGAATAAGATAGCAATGGTGTAAGAACTGTTGAAAATTAAAAGGGTTAATATTATGTTACTGCAAGAGACACACACCAACAACTGATAATGAAACTAAATGGAGTTCATGGTGAAAAGAAAAATCAGTTTTTAATTCATTAAACAAACTCTAGTGCAGGTGTAGCAACAGTTTCCTCAAAAAAATGAACATTAATATTTTATTAATAGAAGAGATTGTGAAAAACAATATTATTAACTCAAATAGATTTTAAAGAAACTGTTTATACGCTTATAAATGTTTATGCACCAAACAGCGGGTCTGAGCGAGTAGAAATCTTTATGAAACTAAAACATTCTCTTCAGAACTGTGATGGTAATGTGTGTTTAGTAATCGGCAGTGATTGGAACAGTACTATTGATTTTACAGTTGACAGGAATGGGGACAAACCACACCATGAGTCGAGTGTAGCTCTGGGGAAAATAATAAGAGAGTTTTACCTAATAGATACATGGAGAAGCAGAAATTTAAATATAAAACAGTACACATGGTTTAAAGTTTCTGAAAATAAGATGAGTGCTGCACGACTAGACAGAATTTACATAGGAAAAACCTGGAACAATAGAATAACAAATGCTGTCATTTCACCTAACGATTTTTCAGATTATCACTTGGTAACATTTCATTTCAATATGAAAAAAGTCTTAAACCCTGTTACTATTGGCATTTTAATGTAAAATTATTACAAGATACATTGTTTTGTGAAAAGTTTGCATGTTTTTGGCACAATTGGAAGCTGCAAAAAACTCTTTTGAAAATCTTGGTCAGTGGTGGGATGTGGGCAAAGCAAATATAAGATTATTCTGCCAAAACTATAATTCACATGTTACATCATTTATAAAAACTACAATGCATAGACTTCAATATTATAGAATACATATAAATTCAATATTTAGAGTGTGTTTATTTAAGAAAAAACAGTGCAGAGCAAAATGGCAATTTGTGTAAAAAGAAAAAGCTTGGGTGCTTATTACAAGGGCAAATAAAGGAAGCTGGAGAGGAAAAATTTCCAACAAAGACAATGCATCATCTTCGCTGACGGAACCCTAACATCAGATCCTGTAGAAATCAGGAAAACTGGCAGCAGGATTTTAAAAAGACTTGTACAGCGCTGAAAATCGTGACTCTGGATGTGCTTCTGATTTGTTAGCTGAGTTACCTCAGCTGGAGGATGATCAACGGAGATCTCTGGATAGGTTCTATCACTTTTCAGGAACTCACAATGGCAACTTGTCAACTATCTACCGATCGAGCTCCAGGAATTGATAGACTGCCTACCAAATTTTATCAGCACTTTTGGAAAATTATAGGAAATATAATCAAACATATTGTGTACTGGACAGATCAATCGTAGACAGTCTCTTTTTAATAAGGGATGTAATTGATTTTAATATGTTCAATAATTTAGATCAGGAAAAGTCATTTGATTGTGTCAATCATGGGTACCTTTATAATGCCTTGAAAAAATTTGGGTTTGGTGAACTTTTTATCTTTTATATTCAACTGCTGTATGGTAATGCCGCTGCGATTGTCAAAGCTGGTGGGGGGGTTGAGCGCACCAATACCTCTATTAAAAGGTATCAGACAGACGATTAGAGGATCTTTTTAAACTTTTTAAAACATGGTTTTTAGCACTAGGTGAAGAATTTACTAATAACCTTTATTGAGGGGGTAAAATACATTTTTTCACACAGAAGGAAGGGATGTCTCTTTAATTATTTATTAGGAACTGCAAAACTGGTTAACCAGAAAAAAAAGGGGTTCCAGAATTCATGTACAGACATTCAAATCATGTTTAAAAGACTGATAGCCAAAAGACTGAAAGTTGAATTTGCTTACTACAGTCTCACAAATCACAAGATGTGTTTTTACAATATTTGGTGTGTAAATGAAGTTTTATGCACATTTAATGACGACCTGCTGATTCTAAACTTTTGAATTTTCTATGTGAATAGTGGGATTTGAATAAATTCCATACAGGTTAACTTGAATAAATAGAGATTTTTTAAAACCTACCTCTCTCTCTCTCTCTCTCTCTCTCTCTCTCTATCTGTTTGTCTGTCTCTTGGTCTCTCTTACTCTCTCTCTCTCTCTCTCTCTGTCTCACTATTAAATTTGCCTAATAAAATCCAGGTACATTTCATAACCTGCTTTTTGCCAGTAATAGAAGCTTTTAGCCTTCAGTTTAATTGTGCACCAAATTAGCAAATAAAATAAATACAAATAACCTCATAAGCAGTTAAGTAAAAGTTTTACTACAGAAGAAATAATTTACTTAAGTACAAGTTTATGTACAGAAAATAATCAGGCTTAAGTAAGAGTAAAGTAAAGTCATTAAAGTATTTCATTAAAGACTAATTAAGTGATTCTACAAAGTACTTTAGTGTGCAAAATGTAATTTAGGGAATGTGGTGGCTCATGGTTAAGGTGTTGGTCTACTAACCTGAAGATTGTGGCTTTGATTCCCAGCTCCGCCAAGCCGCCACTGTTGGGCCCCCGTGCAAGTTCAGGACTTTTTTTAGAGCTGTTTTCTGTTTTTTTTTCTTAGTCTGGCTTTTCTAGTAATTTCTAGTAATCAATTATTGATGCTGTATTACCCTCTGATCTGTAAATAAAGGATTATAAAGAAAAGATTAGATCATCTTTCTTGTGAACTGTACTATTAAATTCTTGACTTAGAGAACAAGTACAGGGGTGGAGAATAAATCTCAAAAACCAAACCAGCACAAACGTTCAATTTTGCAGCACAAATTATTAGAAGCGTTTGCCATAGTTTTGGTGATTTTTTTTTATTAGGTGCCACTTTACAGAGGTGCTTCTAAAGCTAAAGACAGCCTCTTAATTTCACTCGCTAAGCAAATTTTCTCATTAAAACAACAAAATCCTCAAATATTTATTTAACAGACTAGCATAGTTCACGAAGAACAAGACCAACATAGATCACTTACATACAGTTTTCATTCTACAGTTTCTATGAAAATGAACCAAACCTCTATTAAATTAATACACTCTGTCTTAGCACTAACTATGTATTAAACTGCAGACATTAAACCCCCTGATTAAAACAGTGACCTTGATGCCTTCAGGCTGTTTACCTGTACCTCAATAGCAAAGCTCTCTTTGAATCCTGAAAAATCCTGTAACACTTCTTAGTCTCTTACTTACATAAAAATATTCCTAATAAAGACCCATACTAATAATCTAGGGTCTTTATATAAAAGTACTAATTAAAATAATAAAGGGTTATATGTACAATAAGGTAAACTTTGGTGTTCCAAAAAGGTAGATTCTAAAACCAATAACATTTTCGCTAAATGGCTACAATTTGTATTTTAAACATGGTATTAATTTTCATCTTTATTTCACATTCAAGACAGACAAGTCAAAGTAATTCTACTAGAACCACAGGCAGTTAGGAGTAAGCAAGTAAATAACTGTATAATAACATCTTGCTGTTATGTACTGTACATTATGTATGAATATTGTCTATTATGTAGACCAGCTTTACATCCCAGATGCATTGCTAACATTAAAAATAAACACACTATAGGCTATCTAACTTTTTGTTGACCCGTTTACATCATCTTGCAGGTCGTACCGGATACATATTTGATATTTGTAATTACACTATACACAGTAAAACAACTCAATATAGATGTACTGATCGGAAAAGGAAGTGAAAACCACACGATAATCAATAGACGCAATGGAACGAGATGATCTGATTATTCAGTATTTATTTCTGTATCATATTTAAAGGTCGCCAAAACAGTGATCTCTTTAGGCGGAGAAAAAGAAGAGGTGAGTCTTTATTACAGCCTGGACAAATGTGTCATTGACTGTTATAATATATCTATATATCTTTTATCGTATATATCTTTTTTTTGATAATGCGTTTATTTTTTTTAAATGTTTACAACAAAAACAAACTTTAACACAAACAATAACAATCTAAATACACAGTTGTGTTAAGTTATTATATATCGCTCTTGGTGTCCATCTGAGTTGATGTCAGCACCACAGTTGTTTATTCACTGACAATCCACTGATATAAACAAGTGAAAATCTGATCTGTCTGATTACATGACAGACGCTAATGAGTGGATCTGATTTTATATTCCATTTATTACCACATAACAACAATGAGGCCTGAAACTAAACTGAAAATATCAGAATTCATGTGATTTTATTCCTGCTTACACAATCGAGGGTCCAAATCCCATCGTACCACACTGGAGGAAAAAAAATCAGAGTTGGGTCACATGGTACATGCAGTGTAAATGCAGCCTAATATGTGTTTAATAACTGACCAGCATAAAATTAGGTGATGTTTTTGTCACCTCTTTTTTTTTTAACTATTTTAACTAGCATAAACTAGTTTCCATTGAATCACCAGTTTGCCATTCATTTAAAAACACCACCGCCCAGAGCCTGTTTTAACTCCAGTCTAAATTCTTCATAGTATTCTTCCTTTTTTAGCTTTCATCACATGGTTTTCTTCTCTACCTTTGATCTCTTCTTCTTCCAGACCAACATCTTCATCCTACACACCACCATTCTATGCTGTCTGGCTACACTCTCTCTCACCACAACTTTACAGTCACTAATCTCTTTCAGATCGCTTCGTCTACATAAGATGTAATCTACCCGTGTGCTCCTTCCTCCGCTCTTATAAGTCACTATATGTTCCTCTCTCTTCTGGAAAAAAGTATTTACCACAGCATCTCCATCCTCGTAGCAAAGTCTACTATCATCTGTCCTTCACTGTTCTTTTCCTTGACTCCAAACCTGCCCAACACGTCCTCATCACCTCTGTTCCCCTCACCAACATGTCCATTAAAGTCTGTGCCCATCATTACTGTCTCCTGACACAACCTATAAATGTAAATATTTAGGAAGTGATATTGTCAAGCTCACAATTTGATTAGTTTACTATTATTAGCTCCATTCAGTGTATTTTCGCTGTGCAGTTGTCCTGTCTCTCTTTACCTATTTACAGCATTTGGCAGACGTCCTTATCCAGAGCGACTTACATTTATCTCATTTATACAACTGAGCAGTTGGGGGTTAAGGGCCTTGCCCAGGGGTCCAGCAGTGGTGGCTTGGTGGAGCTGGGAATCGAACCCACAATCTTCAGGTTAGCAGTCCAACACCTTAAACATGAGCCACCACTTCCCACTTCCCACCTATTTGCTTTGGTGTAGCTCAGGGGTCGGCAACAGGTGGCTTCAGAGCTGCATGTGGTTCTTTCATTCCTCAGCTGTGGCTCCCTGTGGATTTAGAAATAAAATAATCAGAATAAATAATGAGTATTTAATATATATTTAATTTTAGTTTGCATTTTTAAATCATTCTGAATTTAAGGACTTTGGTAATCTTGTAACTTAAAAGAAAATTAAAAGAAAAGATTGAAAAGATTCTTGCATCATTCAAATCGCATGGATGGGAGCATTTTGGCTTCACAGGCTAAAGCAATAATCAGATCTATCAGGAAGTTTATCGTGAAAGGAAGTGGGAGACGAAAAGTTCAGTGCGACAAACACGCCCCCTCTATGAGATTCCACAGACCTGCCCCACTATAAAATTCTACAGACATGCCCCCACTATAAGATTCTACAGACATGCCCTCGGTATATATATTCTACAGACACGCCCCTCTCTATGAGATTCTACAGACACGCCCCTCTCTATGAGATTCTACAGACACGCCCCTCTCTATGAGATTCTACAGACACGCCCCTCTCTATGAGATTCTACAGACACGCCCCCCTCTATGAGATTCTACGCGCGCCCTCTATGAGATTCTACAGACATGCCCTCTCTATTCTAAGACACGCCCCCTAAGATTCTACAGACACGCCCCCTATGAGCCCCCCCTCTATGAGATTCTACAGACGTGCGCCTCTCTCTATGAGATTCTACAGACACGCCCTCTCAGCATAAATAATAAGAGAAGAAGATGGCTTGCAAACATGAAAATTAACAAAAATGGAGTCAGACATGGAAGCCAGTTTCAGGCGGTGCATTTGTTAGCTGGTCCTTAAGGTGTGGATTTACCCAGACACACCCCCCTCTATGAGATTCTATACAGACGCACACCTCTCTTAGATTCTACAGACACGCCCCCTCTATGAGATTCTACAGACATGCGCCTCTCTCTATGAGAATCTGCAGACACGACGCCCCTCTCTATGAGATTCTACAGACACACCCCCTCTATGAGATTCTACAGACACGCCCCTCTCTATGAGAGATTCTATAGACACTCCCCTCTCTATGAGATTCCACAGACACTCCTCTCTCTATAAGATTCTACAGACAAACACTCCCCCTCTATGAGATTCTACAGACACGCCCCCTGTATGAGATTCTACAGACACACCCTCTTTATGAGATTCTACAGACACGGCCACTTTATGCGATTCTACAGACACACCCTCTTTATGAGATTCTGCAGACACGCCCCCTTTATGAGATTCTACAGAATCGCCCCCTCTGAGATGCTATGAGATTCTTGTGCGTCTGTAGAATCTCATAGGAGTTAAAGAGACACAACACAAATATCTCAGTGACCACCAGTGACGCCAGAAACCAAGTAAGAGAATGACTGCTAGGAGGTCCTCATTAAAAAAATGGCATTATAAGTTTAGGGTCATTTTTAGGTTGTTATACACACATTACAGTTTAATGACTGAGGAGTAAATATTTCATTTAAAATTTTTATAAAGTTGATAATAAATATTTTTTGCTTAAACTATAAGGGTGTCATAGGGTTATTTTTGTTAAATTTTATGTAAGTTTTCGTGTAATAAATGCTAAGCAAATAATATCTGTCTTTTCCCTTATTTAAAAACTGATCCGTGACTTAAAAACTGTGATGTGATTGGAATCGTCAGTCTTGTGATTTGTTGTATCACTACTTTTGTTGCATACAGACGTAAAATGTCATTTTTCTCTTTGTATAAATGAGCAGTGATTTTATAAACGCACAAGATCATTTTTTATACATAGCATAAAGATAGAAAACAATATATGTAGTGTTTTCTAAATTTTAGATGTCAAAATTTAACCGTGTGATTACATTGTCACTTAACTGTTTTCCTTCTTTTTTGTCTTTCTTCCTTCCTCCCTCTCTCTCTCTCTCTCTCACATACACTGTCAAGCTATACATGCCACAATGGAGCTGCCGGTGATCCAGACCCCATCTCCACCCCGGACCTGTCGGACTCTTCCCTGTGACCCGCCTCCAGTTGATTATCACATCACCAGGGTGACCAAGGACGTTTCCACTCTGCCATAAAGACGTTCCAGCTGTTCTTTAAGGACTTATGATTTGTAAGTGTAAAGCTGCTTTGTGACAATGACCATTGTAAAAAGCTCCAAACAAATAAAATTGAATTGAATTGATTCTGAAGGGCACATTAGATTAATATGGCAGCACATAGAAACTGAAATCTGATTGGTTGCAGAAACAGTGTTTAATAATATTACCCAATGATCAATCTGCCACTGCTAATATAGTGTAAGTTCCACAGGCGGCGCAACTGATTCTGAGGGCAGATTAGATTAACATGGCAGCACATAGAAACTGAAATCTGATTGGACAAAAAATCTGATTGGACAAAAAATCTAACATCCACACACACGTACTGGAAGCAGTGCAGCGAGAGAAACACTACGAAATGAAGAGAATAAACTGCTGGAATAAATTAATACCATTTAATGGAACTAATATTAGAATTTAGGTTGTAAATGTCGGTCAGTGATTCTGATAGTGTTTAAAACAGCAGAGAACCACTGACCCGGACATACCACCATTGATGGAAGCAAGAGGCTAACTTTTTTTTTTGGAATCCTGTGCAATGGGAATATTTTTGTGTGATTAGGATAAAACAGGATGTTTTTTTGGTTTATTGGGATGTGAAAGGTTTGAAAATCTACTCCTGTTTCACCTTTTATTGTTTAATTACTTTCTAACTACTGACTATTATTCTAAGTGTTATTAACCTACTGATCTCTGAGAGCTTTTTCTAAAAAAAAAAAAAAGCCTTACAGTTATGAAACAGGCTTCCAATTCCTTTTTTAGATTTTGCAGACTTAGACGTTTTTATACCAAAGCTATAAAGCTATTTGTGGACAAATCGAAATCTGTATCTGGATTTTGCTTTGTTTTTATATAAATTGTTAAACAATGCAATATGACATTAAAAAAGTTACATTTAGTCTCTTTTTTCAAAAAAAATTGTCCAAGATGAACAATGGAATACACACGGAAATGGAACTGTAATAATAAGGCAGCTACAAAGGTATACTGGGTCACAAAATTACACAAGGCCTAGGCAGAAATGCATGAAAGAGTGTCACTGAAATGCCTGCGGATTTCACATTCTCTATTTTTATGCCAACATATTTTTTTCCATAATAATAACAATAAAAATAATAATAATACATATTTTTTATTCATACAGCGTCTTTTCAACACCCAAGGACGCTCAACAGAAACAGATAAAGGACAGATCACATACCGAAGGACAACACATACCATAGATAACAGATACGCAGAATGTAATATACAGAGGTTGCTTAGATGTTATATTGGACATTCAGAGCAGAACTGGATAAGAATGTGTTTTTAAAATGGTCATTGAAAGAGAGAAATGAGGATACTTGAGAGATGTCTAGCAGAAGAGCATTTCACTACCTGGAGAACCTTACTCGAAACTTTGGGGTGACCAATAATCCCCTACGAGAAGATCGTAAAGCTGTCAGGGAGGGCATAATTGTGGAGTTTAAGAAATAAAAAACTATTCGAATTTGAATTAATAACAAATGTAATTTAACAAAACTGAATATTATGTGGCATTTAAACTAGTTTTAATGTTAAACATTTAACATTATTTGTTTTGAATTCTTAGACAGCAAATGTCCAGTTTTTATAAATACAGATTTAAGTTTTTAAGATGAAGAAATTCGGAAAATTAAATTTAATGTTAAAAAAATTCAAAACGCAGCATTTCCATCCTGCTGAAAGTAGGTCAGGGGTCATCCGCAGGGAAGAGTAATTACTTTTAATTACTGAAAAGTCGAACGAACATTTATGGTTTATTATTTATGTAACAGATCTCCACTGAGGCGAGTCGTATTTTAAAAACCCAAAAGCGCAGTTAATTCACAGACATAAACAATAAACAAACCTAACCTGAACTAAACATGAGCTAAGCATAAACTCACCAGGCAGTGTTACACAAACAATCACCCACAAAGACACATGGCTACAAACCCTATCCCCTGGTCCACAGGGAGGCTGTGGAAACCAGGATAGCCTCGAGAATGAACTCTTCTACATAATCCTCGATGAATAAATTACCAAATTATAAGGTTGACCAGAAAATCCATTGGTAAGCAGTTAAATATTCAAAAAAACCATTTTTTTATTTTTAAGTTTAACCCTTCCTGCTTCAGGGGCGCTGTATCATAGCTGACGCTGTGCTCTGACCCCCGACTTTCTCAGATGGGAAATGCGAAAAAAAGAATTTCACTCTGCTGTAAAAAGTATATGTGACAAAATAAAATTTACTTTTTCCACATTTTGTATGCTAAAGTTCATCCAATGCTACAGACAATGCAAACAACTTATGTTCTTTATCTGCATTTATGTCGGGCAGTGGTGGCTCAAATGGTTAAGGTGCTGAGTTGCTGATCTGAAGACCAGTACATCTCAGACCAGTAAGTCTTAGACCAGTACGTCCCAGACCAGACCATCTCAGACCACACTGTCTCAAACCAGACTGTCTTGGACCAGTGCGTCTCAGAACAGTAGGTTACATCATGAACCAGTCTGTCTTAGACAAGACGTTTCAGACCAGATTATTTGACCAGATTATCTCAGGCCAGACATCTAAAGGGCAGTGTTTCCCAATAATTTAGGATTTAAAGGCTTCTTTATTAGCATGATAAACATGCACATTTGTACAAAGAACAAGAACAAAAAAATAAATAAAGATAGTGTTAATAGTAAATTAACAAACTAGTCAATTGATTGATTAATTGTAATTCATTTATTTTTATTTTATTTATCCAATATTATTATTAAAACAAAGAAAACAAACATTCTTTAAGACAGAAAAAAAATCTTTACAACCACAAACTAAATGTATTTTATTGACATTTTAAGTAACAAACCAACACAAAGTAACACAGCTGTGAAGTGAAACAAAAAAATAAAAATCTGAAAAGTGTGGTGTGTATTAGTATTCAGCCCCCCTGCACTCTGATACCCCTAATTAAAATCCAGTGCAATTAATTGCCTTCAGAAGCCTCCTAATTAGTTAATAGAGAGTCCACCTGTGTGTAATTTAGTCTCAGTATAAATACACCTGTTCTATAGAGGCCTTGGTGGTTTGCTAGAGAACACTAGTAAACAAACAGCATCACGAAGACCAAGGAACTCACCAGACTGCTCAGGGATAAAGTTGTGGAGAAGTTCAAAGCAGAGTTAGATTCATTTCTGAATGTAAATCTCCATTTGTCACATCTATAAACACACATCACAGTAAAATTTGTTCCTTCACATATCCCAGTTTCGTATGTTGGTGTCAGAGAGCAGGGTCAGTTATAATACTGTGCCCCTGGAGCAGGAAGGGTTGAGGGTCTTGCTCAAGGACCCAACAGTGGTACCCTAGTGGCCCAGGTGTTGGACTACCAACCTGTATACCCGGCTTCAATTTCCAGCCCCACCAAGCCGCCACCAAAGCCCCCAACCCCCAATTTGCTCAGTTGTATAACAGGAAATAATGTCGCTGCCAAATGCTGTAAATAAAAATGAACCCAACAACTCCGCACCAGACCCCCACCGTCCTTAAATTTGACATTTTATTCATGTATGGTTACATTTAATATTGTAGAAATTTTTAACTTAACTTTTGGCATCTATTAGCCAATGTTCTTTTAACGGCTTCTCTTTATATGTTTGGTGGTCATGAGGTTAAAAAATGCTCATCATCATGTTACTTTGCGTCTGTCCTGAAAAGTTCACCTGTCAGAAACGTGATGCTGACATTGAAAATCAGAACTGCTGTTATACAAAATATAAAGATATCCAGATCAACTAAGCTGAATACTGCAGGCATTCTGTTGGGGATTTAACACAAGCACCTAAAATTCATGTGGTTTTTCTTGCTCTAGTTCTGTCTAAATCTCTCACACACACACAGACAGGGTGTGTAAAGCTATTGTAAAGCACTGCTGTGTTTGCAGAGTATACGCTGACGGAAGGACCGGGACAGTGGGAACTATTTACAGCTGAAATCAGTGTAAGAAATTGTTGACTTCAAAGACTTTAAAGTCATAAGTGTTGCTCACAAACTTACTGCACCTTAAAGTGTTTTATCAGCTACCACCGGGGTTAAAAGTGCTAGAGATGCAAAGGACAAAAAGCAAAGCAGTTGCTGTTCTCTCACTTAGCAACCTGACCTGAGGGCCAGAAATTCAATCTCAGCTCGGTCGTGTGTGTCCACACTCTGGCACATGAGAAGAACTGAAGCACTTTTACTGCTTTAGGTGGAATGGCACTGCAAGCAGTTGTGGGCTCTATGACAGACTAAGGTTTGGGCTTGTATAACAGCCATTCCTGCACTGTTACTACTATTAAAACACATCTCTCTGCATTGGCCTTTAGATTAGTCCTAACTTCCCCTTCTGCTTTTTTTCCCTAAAAAGGGCTAATGAAGGACTACCAAGTAATTACTTTATTTGACAAACCACAATAGTAAAAGAAAAAATGTGGCTTTAATTAATTTAAATATTAAAAACTGTATGGTGTAAAAAATTATTTTAAAGGTGCCTCTGCCCTTTGTAGTAACTCTGCTTCATCACATCACTTTATTGTTAATAAATTCATCACCACACCAACAGGGAGATTTACTGTGGAGAATAAAGGACATGCTGTTTTGCGTGAACAGAAATTGCAGCAGACGTTGTTTAGCTACTTGTATGTAAACAAAAAGTTGAAATGTTACCACTTAAAAACGTGCAAGTATATTCCAACCGAGAGTTCAGGCAAAACCAGCAGGTTAGTAGACCTTACAGGAAGGGAAACATACCAAAGCTAGTTTATAGACGGGTGTGGCATCAGCAAACTTTCAACTCTTTTCTTTTCCCTGTAACAATAGCGTATGGCTTTTACTGTTGATAATCGGCTGTGTGAACTGGATACAAATAAGGTTAATGCAAACATGCCAATAAATACTTGTAGTCTATTTAATAATGCATTAAACTTTACAGGAACTTTTAATCTACATAAGTAAAACAGCACAACACTACATTAGCAAAATACAGTTATTCATACATATAGATATCTTTTTTTTTTTTTTTTTTACATCCTTCAAGCAATAAATATATCAGTGTATTCAAAAGAAATGTTTAAATTCTTGGACATCAAACATAGCAGTAACTATTATCTTGATTCTGAGGTAACTGCCTTTATATGATGTGCTCGTCATTGCACTTTGCTGCAGATTGAGAAATTTATAAGACTAATCATCTTGCAATTGTTTTAAACATCAGCAACTTATTTTTATTCCTTATTGTGACGTTAATAGGAATGCAAGATGATTAGTCTATTATTGTTTTGCTTTATTGGTAGAAAACAAAATTTAACAAAGAGGTCCATTGTCTGCCAATAGTAGACTCTTCCAAAAGACTTTTTTCCCATTTAACTCCCAGAAAGCTGAATTGTCCCAATAATCTTGTTGGCTATATTGTAATTCCAATGAGACATTTTATTTTAATAAAAAGACCTTTCTTTTTTTATTCATAGCAGTAACCATTCTTAAACAAAACGACCTGCCTGTGTAATATAACCTTCCATTAAAATTTCACTAGTTAAAAATGGATCCGTTCTAGTCTGGGCAGTGATCTGTAAAAATCTGGCTTGTTGAATGGCCAACACAGATTCGTGATCCAAAGCCTGTAACATCCAAAACACACTGCTGCCAGTGTAATAGTGATTATTTTGTGCTGTTTATCCTTCTGCAATCATTTCAGGTTGCAGCAGAAATTATAATAAAGGCTGGGAGGTTGAGTCACGTGCCACATTCCTTGGTTCCATTCAAGTTCTTCAGGTTCATTAGTTAGGCAGGGTGACTTCCTGTCCAGCAGGAGAACACAGTTTAAACTGGTTTTACAGCTCTAGAAAGGAGCACACAGTAAAATTTTATTATTACAATTATAATACCTACATTGATTATTTCAACTCACAACATTTATAAACACACATTTACTATAAATCAATTATTCCCAATTTAATAACGTCATTCCACATTTCATTTTTTAATTAATTTTATTTTATTTTCTTCTGCCTTGTTTTCTTGTTTGAATTATTGTTTGTAATGTTTGAAAAATTAATAAACATATGTAAAAATAAATAAATAAATATTCAATTCCAATCGATCAAAAGGTTAAGCAGGTTGAGCCCAGGTTTATATCAATGCACTTGTCTAAAACAATTTATTTTCTCCCTGTAGTTAAAATTTACTCACATAGACTGTGCATGCCAAAAGTGTCACATAATACCAACGAAAAATAAGAAGAAGAGGAAGAAGAAGAAGAAAAGGCATAAAGCTATAACATCTGGAGAAAAGGAGACCATTAGTAAACATTCGGACAATGATTCAATAGAGCTTAAAAAATACAAATTTAACTAGATAAAAAAAAGAGGTAGATTTGGTGGTGGCAGTGGTGGAGACTTCCCCATCTATGTTTTTAAGTTCTACTCATTTAGCACTTATGCTTGTCCTGATGTGTGTGAATAGCATTTAGTGGGACAAAGACACACAGCAGCTACAATTTCACACAGCCCTGTTATGACTGGTCATGTGATCTTCTGTAAAGTATGTAAGTCTCTTGGCTCAGTTAATTAGGTCACCTGGTAATTAACTTCATTCTTATTGTTCTTTTTGGTTTATGCAAATTTAGAGGAATATAAGACATTTGTGCTATTTAGGACTGAGTTTTCTGACATGGCGAACCTTCAGAACAAATGACCGTCAATAACATGATTGGTCACTGCAATAATCATAAATAATTTGTTCATCTTAAACAAATCCTTAACATGAGCCGTCACATGGAGCTGTTTGTTCACTTGGTATTCCCCATGTGCGCGCAGCATCCTATATTCTGTACGGGAAAAGTTTAAACTTTTTTCATAACATGACCACTTCCTGGTTCAGTATCTTACAGTCAATAAAGCTCTCATGTTTACATGTTAGCAGAGATTTTTGGAAGACAGCTTTTATAAGTCATTTAAATTTATTTTGACGAATATATTAAGATGAACAGCATATAGAGTCACTCCATATTCTAATTAATTTTTTTAATAACTATTATTATTTCAATCATTACTAGTCAAAAACAAACTCTCAATAGTTCAAAAAATAGAAAAACTTTAAAATTTTGCTTACGTAATAGTGACTAACATCTACCAAAATCAATGAAATAACTACACTTATAACTATGTTGCTTTGGGGTATTTTTTTCCACCTCTTCATAAAATCTTCTTTTTAGTAAATCTAAAGAGAGACTTGAGACCACTTGCTGTTGAGAGAAGAATACATTTCTGCTTTATATCAGATTCTAACACAACAAACCTGCTGGAGTGTTTCGCACAGCTGCAGTTTGTCTCGAATTAGTTCTAACAAATCAACGTGCCAACATGACAGACATCATTACTTTTTAACAGGATTTCCAAGTGACCTTCTTTTAGACCATTCAATCATAGCTTTCAGAAGTTCAGAATAAAAAAGAAACTTTTTAAACAAAAAAATAAAGCTTTCTGACAGCGTGGCTTTTTACTGATTGGCCAGTAGTAACGTTATATAACTAACATTATTACAGATAAAAAAAGCAAGACTGTCACCATGACGACAAAGCTTCGTAAAAGCGATCAGCTTCATCAGTGCAGAGTGCCGTTTTTCTGGAACTAAATAAAACCTGGTGCAACCTGCAATTTCATCTTCTCCCCATCTCTTCTTATCCTGATTTAATTGAGAAATTTAAACTCTCATCTCTCACCTTCTCTCCCCTCCCATCCCATAACTTTCCCTCCCTTTTCTGCCCCTCTTATGTCATCTCTCCACTCTCATCTCTTCTCTCTTCTTTTCTTATATCTCTTATCATATCTTTTATTTTCTCATAATTCTTATCTTCTCATGTCCCTTCTCTCGTCTCATGTCCCCTCTCTTGTCTCATGTGTTTTTTCTCTTCTCGTCTCTTTTCTCTTCTCTTTTTCTGTCTTCTTTTCTCTTATCTTCTCATCTTATCTATTACTTATCTCTCTCCTATCACATCTCCCATCTCTCTCCTCACATCTGTTATCTTATCTCCTCTCCTCTCATCTCTTTTCTGCTCTCCTGTCCTTCTCTTATCTCGTCTGCTCATCTCTCCTCTATTTCCTCTAATCTCTCCTCTCATCTCACGTCTTCTCATCTCACGTCTTCTCATCTCTCACGTCTTCTCATCTCACGTCTTCTCATCTCACGTCTTCTCATCTCACGTCTTCTCATCTCCTCTAATCTCTTCTCTCATCTCCTCTAATCTCTTCTCCTCTCATCTCTTCTCTCATCTCCTCTACTCTCTTATCTCTTCTCCTTTTTATCTCTTCTCTCCTCTCCTCCCTTCTCTCATCTCTCCTTTATTTCCTTTAATCTCTCCTCTATCTCCTCTTATCTCTCCTTTCTTCTGTCATCTTTTATCTCCCCTCATCTTTTGTCTCCTCTCCTCTCCTCTTTTCTCCTCTCTCTCTCTCTCTTTTCTCCTCTCCTTTTTTCCCCCTCTCAGTTACTCCTGGTTTTCCCGGTCTGCGTGCACAATTAAACCACTTTGGCACTTGCTGTACCTGGTTTAAAAAAAACATTTTCAACAAATGCCACAGTTCGACTCTACATTCTCAGGCACCGGCTTTAACCACCATGCGAATTTAACATTCTTGAGTCTTTTCACCATTTCACCTGCATTTACTCATTGCAGCTACCTTTGGTTCGACCTGCTTAATTAATTCTCTCTGAAGAAGCAATAACTACGGCAGGGAAAAAAAAACCCTATTTGGTCTGTAATTATCATAAACAGTCATTGGGTCTAAGACCTATCGAATCTGAATTTTTTATCTTTTTAAGACCTTTTATAAGAGGAACTTTAAAACGTTCAAAAAAAAAATTTCAGGACCCACGGCCACCCTGAGTATTAGGAAGCTACAGGTGGCTTGCATTTATTTTCATCAAATCAGGTATACATTTTATTAGTGTTGCTACTACTGTGCAGAAACACAAGCTGATGAAATATAAATGGAAAAAATAAATAAAACCCACTTTACAGAGAGAAAATACCATTAATGACAGATTAAAGGAAAGTAGTTTTTTGCACGGTATGAAATTAATGCCCACTACTGTAGACTTCAGACACATGGTTTGTTTACAGAGCCAGAAATAGTGCCATCCTTCTGTTAACATGGCTTAGTGAGAGTCACATTTATTCTCCATCTACGGTATGGAAACAGTCATTGCCGGCATCCATTTCATCTTTATTGATGAGGTTATAACTGAGTTTACCATGTCAGAGTTCTGCCTTGGGGGAAAGAGAGAGGATTCTAGAGTCCCCCCGAGTCATGGTATGCCATCTTTAATTTGAAGAGAGTTATTTTTTATTTTAAAAATTATGGGGTGTGATCATAAAGAGGTGTAAACAATATGGATGACTCACATTTTCAGCTCAACAATAATGGGCCATTCACAATTCATGGAGATCCAGATGCAAAGGGATAATGCAACATTTCGGGGATGTTCAGCAACCTTTCATTTGAGACCAGTTGTCATTTAACCCATTCTTTTTCTTCTTTGTTGTGTGTTTACGAATGAGTATCACAGCTGGGTTATTAGAAAGACTTTGGGAATTTACTCTTAGACTCTTAACACACATACAGGTAGCAAAAGGACATACGGATACCAAACAAAATTTAAAACAGTGTTTGTGAAAATATTATTTGTTATTCCTGACCACACAAACAGCATTTTGACAAACACATCTGTGTCCTTTAAACGGTAATTTGTCTATATGTCTATAAATTCTGATTTAAAAGCACTACTATAACTAATAACAATCCCCTCATTTAACTATACTCTCTTTTGAGTCATGCGACCTGAATCCTGTGAAGAATGTTGACTAAGACATATGTAAGTAAGGCAGAAGGGAATTCATACCCCATACTGTGTTTGTGTCAGACACGTCTCCGATGGCAGATAAAGCTTCGTTTGTGTTTAGACGCTCCACTTCATCCCTTCCCTTCCGTTTTCTTTTCTGTTTTGGATACAGCCTTCTGCTAAGAAACAAAAGCATTGCACAGTTCTTGTGATTGTGTAGAAACACAATCAGAAAGATATTTTTTATTAAAACTGTATCATTAAAAAAATAGTAATCTGATTGTTTCTTTTCATTTAAATGAAAAAAAAACTCTGAGTAAACAAAAAAGGAAATGCCATTTTTTTGCTGTTGTTGTTTTTGGTGCAAGGTGCTAATAATGCCAATCTAGAAAGCATTGTGCAACTGATATTACAAAAACTTTCAAGTAAATGAAGTTTGGCAAATGGATTTTACTTTAGAATTAGGCATATAATAGTCAATCAGTTCATGTCTAAATGCATGATATGTAACTAATGAACATTAGAGTTGGGTCGATATCATATCAAATCATTATAAACTTTGTCTGTAACAATGATATAGACATTTTTACTTGACATTGATTAAAACCTGTTAACGTTCTTCCATCCTCCTAGTGGGACACTGCATATCGGGTATAATCAGTGTGCCCAACAACAGCCAAACATACATTCACAAAAAAATTAATTAATTATAAAACATTTGTAATTCTACTCAATTTTATAAGTACTTAATTTTACACCCAGGACCTGGGTGGATATACTGTATGAATCATGTAATTAATGTAATCCTAGGCCAGGCTGTATTTATCATATGTTCCGGTACACAACAGATCGGAGCCAGATACGCAGCATTTTACAACCTTTGTTATCGGCTTGTGGTATGTTTGGATCTGAAATTAACCCAAATATGTGGACTGACTGGGACTTTCTGAGTACAAAAGAGCCTTAATGGATTCTTTACATTATAAATCAATAATGGCCACATTCTAATGAATTAAAATCTGCTCCACACCTTACCCTAGAATTAAATAATACATAAATATAAAAAAAACAACTTAACAAAATATATATACACAAATATACACAATACATCTAAAATTTAAGACGTCAAAAATGAAACCCCAATATAGCCTGATGTCTAATATGAGTTATATTGGAAACAAAAATGAGAAAACAGATCGGTGTTTGCTGTGTGTGAACTCACTGTGCACAAACACATATAAAGACAATGATGAGGAGGAGAATGACCAATCCAGATATAACACTAATGATGACTATTTCCTTCTGTTCGCCCACCAGCCATGCAAAATCTAAATATTCACATCTGGCACCGATATATCCACTCTCACATCTGAAAAAAAAAGACGTCAGCACAAGGGGAAGAACACAAGAAGACAAAACAAAGGCAGAAACTGCTGTTTACTCAAGTTGCAGGTACAAAACTCTTTTGAAGCTAGGGTTTAGAGTCAGATACAAACTTACCTGCAGGTGGGTGTGTTCTGCTCCTGCACAAAGCGGCACATCCCATGTATACAATAATGTAAATAATCGTCGGGACACTTGGAGAAATGGCCGCTCCATTGGTGGATATCCTTTAAGTCTGGAAAAAAAAAAAAAAAAAACATAGTGACACCAAAATAAACTTAAACATGCATGTATCATAAACAGTATAAGGTGTACTTTTAAAATCCCGCTGATGTTCAGTAGGAGCCTGGTTTACAGGCAAGTTGTAAATGTAAAAAATAAATGTTGTGAATCTTTACTGCTGCAGAACTGAAGGTTAAATGCTGCAGCATCTGATTACCACAGTTTAACAATCGCAACACGATACGCTAGCTCATTGCAGGTCAACTACCTACTATATTGTACGCATGCTTTATTATGCAGTGATCTTTTACAGGTGACTTTTTTTACTTAGATCACTGGTATTGTGTTTAAGCAAACATAAGTAGCGGTACAAAACTTAACAGTCAAAGCAAGTAATATTTTTATAAGACTGTTACAGGATGGTGTCAGAGTGCCATTTGTTAGCTTCACTTGATTTGAGTGTTAAAATAAATTAAAAATAAATAATATCTAGTATAAAACTTTTATTATATTACTCAACTAATAAATACATCAGATACATGCCATGTAAGCAAACAGCAGCATCGGATTTTTAACTGTCCATGCGAGTTACGTTACAAGTAAATTAAACTTGCTTATTTATTTATGGGTCATTTTAAAATCTTACGTTTTATTCCTTTTTACAGATCCATATCAGTAAAAACATGGGTAATAAAAGTTTTAACACAAGCACAGAAAAAAGCTAGTAGCCGACAGCAACAGCACTTAACATGTTTCCGTGATGTCCTTTATTGCATAACACTAAATAGGTTACTTATTTCATTAAACTGCAAGTAAACTGATATAAAACAGCAAATAAAGTAACAGGGACAAACATTACTAGCTAAAAACCTTGAAGCGATGTAATATTTAAAATGGAATCCTTGAAATTCCCAAATTCACCACTGACCCGCAAAGACCCGGATTCAAAACAGATGAATACAAGTAAACAGGGAGGAACAAGACCAGAATATTTACCTGTGCAGTTGCTGCTGTTGTCATAGGGACCACAGGACACCGTCTTATTCGCTGTGTTTCTCGTTGTATTCCATTCTGCCTGTGTATATTTGCATAGAGCAACTATGAGCAAAAAAGGAAAAAAAATTATAAATTTGGGCAGTGGTGGTTCAAATGGTTAAGTTCAAATGGTTATGAGTTGTTGATTTGAAGACCAGAAAGATCTGGGTTTCAAACCCCACCAATGCCAGCCAGTCACTGTTGGGTCCTTGAGCAAGACCCTTAACCCTTCTTGCTCCAGGGGCGCTGCATCATAGCTGACCCTGCACTCTGACCCCAACTAACTAAGATGGGATATGCAAAGAAAGAATTTCACTGTGCTGTAAAAAGTACATAATGAAGACATCAAATCACAGGTGGCACCCAGTCTGAGCAATTTATTCAGCAAAAAATATCTTCACCGATTTTCACATGAAGCATTACATAAATATTAAATAGGGATTTTTTTTGGTTCTTTGCCTTCCAAAGAATATATCATTATACTGTATATAAATAGACCACTTAACCTAATGAATGCTATTAAGATGTTAAGAGACTTTCAACCAACAGAACAAACGTTTCTGAAGACAAACAAATTACACTTTTAGAGAAGGTTCTGTAAGACATTTTATATAGCTTATATATCTCAAAGTTACATAAAAAAATAAAAAATAAATGAGATAAACATATTTGGACCAGTAACCTTTCCTTAAAGTATAACAAAGTATTATGTGATTTCCTTATCATGAATGATTTTATTCTGATTGCCATTTTCACAAATGTTTACAAACCTCTAAGCGTTGAGTGTCAAGTTTTGTGCTAATACAGCAAAAATTAAGTGAAAGTTCCACCTCATGATATCACTTTTTAACAAAAAAGTGGCTACAATTAATTAAGTGTTCCAGATAGTTAAAGCTAAATAACACACATTTACTGGGTAACTTTGTATCCAATCAGCCAATCATGTGGCAGTAGTTCACGTTGAACATTATTATAGCTAGATTGTTGGATCCAGATGGGCTGTGTGGAAGAAACTGCAGAAGAAATCCAGAAAAAAATGCTGAATTTCTGGGGGTTTTTCCAAAGAAGTCTCTAAATTTCACAAAAATAAAAAAAATCTGCAGCTCTGTAGGCAGAAAATAATTAGACTATCCAGACTAGGGTTAGACGATAAACCTCGATTACGATTAATGATCGATATTTTTTTTACTTTGCTCTTATTAGTACAAGCTTCTCCTGTTTCTTGATTGACTTAATGTTTTAGCTCTTTACAGGTTGCTTCAAGCACAACTAATTGGACCAGGCGGAGTCATGTGACTTTATAAGCGGCTATGTGCTTTTAATAAATAAAACTCAATAGCCAACATGGGAAATTACATCGTTTAGAGGTTAAGCGTCCTGTTAAGCCATTTTAAGCTGAGAGAAAGGCTACATGCGCTTTTACGCTATACATAAAACCTTAATAAATACCAAAAAATACAAACAAAGTTTTACCTCACAACAAGCAAAAGTCTGGGCTGTCTTATCAGATGGCATTCTGGTACGCACTTGCCACACTGCACCACTCCCTACCTACCTACCACTCTCATTCATGTGCCAGAAACGGCACCGACTTCCAAAAGGCAGGAAAAGTGCTCAGGAAACATTCTTTTTGCCTTTTTTTAACCGTATTCTGGGTTACACAGACCTGATTAATGTCAAAACAATCTTGATTGTATAAAGAACACAAAGTAAAACATCACAAAAGTGACTCGGAAAGGTTTAATGGTAACCTGATGCATCGAGTGAACTGCTTTATTGTTGGTTTGTTGTGTTTGACTTTTTACTAACTTACCTGTGTGTCAATAGTATTACACTATTTAAGGAAGGTGTGTTTTTTGGTGTGTTGTCTCGTTATGCCCTTGCTTTATTAGTTTATTTAAAGAAAAAACACAAAACAATATTTTTTGTATTTAATATTATAATAATTGCTATTTGTACTGCTTAAAATAATGTTCCAATAATTAAATTTTATCTCATGGTTTTAATAATGAATGACAACAACAGATGCCACACACCTCATAACCGTTTACAGTTACTCTGTAAGGTGTGTGTGTGTGGGGGGGGGTGTCCGTGGTTATTATTTTGGACTGCTAATTGCAAGATCAGGGTTTGATTCCCAGCACCACCAAGTTACCACTGTTGGGCCCCTGAGCAAGGCCCTTAACCCCAACTGCTCAGTTATATAAAACAGATAAGTGTTAGTCGCTCTGGATAAAAACATCTGCCAAATAGTGTAAAATATGAATCCGCTCCTCTTAACCAATCAGAACGCAGAGACCAACAGGGACGTAGTGAAATTCTCTCTAAAATTATTTATTTATAATCATTATATATAACTGAAATTAATGCTAGTATAATTTAAATCACTATATACATATTTATATTTTAATTCACATCATTAAACTAAAACTGCTTCAAATATGTCGACTGCTCACAAATAATTTGTTTATTTGTGTAGTGCACGTCGGTATTTCCTTCACTATCTGTTCACACCACAGAATGTATTTAACTCTTTTATATTTGTATCATATTGAAGTTTTTCTGTAAAAAAAAAGTTTAATAGTTCTCACCTGTGAAAATCCCCAGAAACAGTTTCTGTGTTTTCTCCATCTGTCATTTAGTCAGCTCCAAATCAGTAGTTCATTTTCAGGTCACCCCCTTTTATACCTCCCTTCCTTCCTTCCTAACGAGTCTTTATAAACCTAATTTAGGCTTTCAGCTCCACTGTGTCGCCTTATAAAATGATTTAACCGCGAATTAAATTGTATTCTACATTTTCGAAATAAAAAACTTCCCCTGACTTTCTGAGGTAAACGTGACTTAGCCGAGTTAGCTGGCCTACAGCAGAGAGCGGCGTGCACGCGCGCACAGCTCGAGTGCCCACACAAAGGGGGCGGGGCGGCAGAGCGGGTTTGGATACGCCCACAACTGAGCTATTAATAACATAAGACAGGCCAACAGGTGATCATCACCTTAATCCTAACCAGTTTAATTTAAATCACAGCATACACACACACAGCTTCCCTTGGACTAATTTCGCCATCATACGTTTTTTTTTATTTCACTTTAGAATTATAAAATAATAATGAAAGATTGTACTCAAATGTACATGTAAAAGGGGTAAAAAGGGGCTTATTTGTCCCATAGACTCTGCAGCACAGTGAAATTAGTTTCTTCGTATATACCAGTTTAGTAAGTCGGGGGTCAGAGCGCAGGATCAGCTATGATACAGCGTCCCTGGAGCAGAAAGGGTTAAGGGTCCTACTCTTGGACCCACTGGCTGACTGGCGGCAGTCTGGTTTAAGGTCAGGTCTTCCTGGACTTCCAAACAACACCTCAGTTTGGAGATTGAAATGAGATTAAACCCCTCGATTCTATGCCAACTCTGAGAAAAATGCAGCCCAAATCCTGAAATATCTACCAAAGGTAGAAATATCACATCATAAACAGTCACATCACAAAGTAATTAAATCTATGCACTATTAAGCCTGATTTTTGCATCTGTGTCTACTTGTATTATATTAATAAATAAATATAATAAATACACAACATAAGTATTCACCCATTAGTCGCATATGGTGCTGTCTAATGAAGCTGGTAGACGAAGCTGGGCTGTTTTGCTTTGAGCTGCCTGGTTTGAGTGTGTGTTTGTGTATCTTAACCAGCAGGCCGCACACTTTTTCCTCATGAGACAGAGAAGACATAAAGCTGACATGTCCTTAATCCAAACAAGCCGGTCCCTGTCTGCATGACACACACTGAGGCCCTTTAAATTGAGGTGAGTGGAAACTCCCTATTATAAATGCAGACAGAAATCATAGCCTGTAAAATCAGATGATTTAAAACTCTGTTTTATTCGCCAGAATTAATAATGCCCTGCAAATTTTTATGTAAGAAAAAGAAGAAGAAGAAGAAAAGCACAATTTGTCCCATTTTTGTTTAATATTCAGAAACTGAGCATTGAAATAAATAACACTAATTAACTTGTGGCACCTGTCAACAGGTAGTATATATTAGGCACCAAGTAAACAGTCTGTTTTTAAAGTCAATGAGTGAAAAAAAAATATATGCGAGTGTTTAAATCTGAGTGTCTTTAAAAAAAGCAGAATTGTGACTATGTCAGAGAAGGGTCATCTGAACCAGCAGCATGGTGGTGGGCACCCAAAGATCATTGATAAGTGTGTGAGGAGCGAAGCCTTTCCTGTATGGTCTGATTTCTCCTGTAGTACAAATTGAAGATCAGCAAAGGCTTCATGATGCTCTGGTTTATGTTCTGTTGAAAAACCTTAAGTCCTGGCATTCATGTAGATCACATTCATCACATTGGCACATATAAATGTCACATTGGTTTCTTCTAGCAAAAACCCTCTAATTTACTGCAAAAACATATTTCAGAAATCGTCATGGCAAAAGAGTTCCTGATGGTCTGCCCCAATTTTTTTCCAGATCTCAGATTCCCAATCATCTGTGGGATGTGTTGGACAATAGGGTCAGATCTACTAAGACTCAACTTGAAAAACTTATGTTTAAGTGTCAGATACCATGTAAGAGTTGGAGTTGAGGTTGGATCTGTTTTGGCAACAGGAGAAGGGTCTATATTATATAAAGCAGGTGGTTTAATTATAAGTCTGAGCTGTGTATAGGTGCCTATATTTGGGCTCAAAAAACACGTATGCAGAACGGTATAAATGTAGAATGTCATAAACGCATTATGATCGATAAATGTTTACAGGATTACTATCATTTTATTGCTAAAAGGGCCATTAAATTACAAATTTAAATAAAAACAAATAAAATTTAAATATAGAAACTTTTTTTAATTAATTCATTAACTGACAGCTACAAACAATATCATTTTATATTTAGACCGTTTATATAGAAGCCTATAATATAATAAACATCGCCATCTGGTGGACAATAACACAAACTTCTTATTTAAAAAGAATTTATTACTTCTGTTTTACTGTCACTAATTATGCATCATGCAATGTGTTGACAGTGAAATCTCTTTTTAACAAGCATAAGAAATACATTTATAGAGAAAACGTTACCAGAGCAGTATTTTATGAAAAATATATATATATATATAAAAAATATAGAGGGCACTGGTGTGAATATTTAATTGCTACAACTATTTTTTGCCACCTAAAGTGCTAAAAGTTTGCCACACAAAAATTATACACAAAAATTGGCCAACAACCTGTCATCTCAGATGTCATCTTTATTATTTGAACCCAACAGTCAGGAAATGGAATGCACAGGATTGTGATGGTGATGCTGCACAACACTAAACATTCTCTCAACTGTTGACCTGTACATTTATTTACTCAATTTAAACAGTTAAACCCAGTTTAAACCCAGTGTCCCAACCTGTTTATTAGTAATTTGCATTTCAGAACTACTCTGTGGGTTGAGCTCCTGCCCCTGAGACTCTCTGTACATCCCTGATAAATGCAGTCTTTTATTTATTCCAGCTTTTCTTTCATTTTTCACATTTATTTAAATAAACTTAATAAATAAAACTAATTAGACTTAATTCGTTTCTACAAATGTGTTTGGTGTATTGTGTGTGTTATTTTTGTATATTGTTGAAAAATACTTTAAAAATTGTGCAGGTGATAGACCGAGTATGATAATGACTAATAAATAGCTAATTATAAAATATACATATTAGGAGTAGCACTAAAAAGAAGAAGTAATAGTGAGCTAAATATGATGTAGGAGAAGGAGAAAAAGGAAAAAGAACAGGATGGTGTGCTATCAAAAAGTTTTACCAAAATATAACTAATCATAGAAGTGTGTGTGCACAAATAAAGTAGTCTAGTTGTAATACAAAATCAGGAAAACACAGACACGGTGGTACAGAGTGGAACAGGTTTATTGGAAAGCCCCATACGCTAATTAAGTGGAATAACATCATCCTCGTCGGCCGTATGGCAGATAGGAGGAGAAGGGGGAATCAGACTGGATGATGAATCGTCAGAGAAAAACACTGGTGATGGCCTTGGGGAGACTGGTGGTGGAGGTGAGGCCCAACGAACCCGTTTGACCGGATTAGAGGGCCCAGCACTGTTAGTGAGATCCGGAGGGATCACAAAAGTCAGTTTGGGTTCCTACATCACAGGTTCGAGGAGAAAAAAAAAAAATTACACGTACAGGCGAAGTTTCGTTGAGTGTATGTAGATGGA
The DNA here is from genome assembly GCA_005784505.1 of Bagarius yarrelli. Taxonomy (NCBI): domain Eukaryota; kingdom Metazoa; phylum Chordata; class Actinopteri; order Siluriformes; family Sisoridae; genus Bagarius; species Bagarius yarrelli. Next base: position 96,865 of record VCAZ01000073.1, on the reverse strand, counting down.
AGAGACGATCCAGAAAAACACTTTTTTCCTTTCCCCACTTAGACAGGCTAGTTGAGAACGCCACATTGGTCTGATGTACTCTCTACATTCAGTAGTTAAGCGGGCTGGAGATAAGAAAGGAAATTTAATTACCACTTAAGTACCACTGGTCATGATTCTTTCAATATAATAAACTCATAGAAAAATAGATAAGTAGCAGCTGTGTGTCAAAGTAACCTGAAGTATTAAGAAGAATAATCTAAATAGGTGATTTTTGTTTTAACTTGAGCACTAAAATATATACATATATAGTACTCACAAAAAAGAGGAGTAAGAAAAATAGAACTTACGCATTGCTGTGTAGAAAATATTGCAGAAAGTCCACAAATTGAAAACAAGGCCTCGATTTGTGTAAGTGAGCAGGAGGTGAACAGGTTTATATAAGAACTGTTTTTTTTTTTTCAAACAAGAGGTCAGTATTCGGTTTTAATGGTAAATCATTTTAAGGATGGATATCTTACAAAAATAATTAGTTTTAATAGTAAATCATTTTTAAGAATGGATATCTTACAAAAATAATTGGTTTTAATGGTAAATCATTTTTAATGATGGATATCTTACAAAGATATTTAGTTTTAATGGTAAATCGTTTTTAATGTTGGATATCTTACAAAAATAATTGGTTTTAATGGTAAATCATTTTTAATGTTGGATATCTTACAAAGATATTTAGTTTTAATGGTAAATCATTTTTTAATGAGGAGACTGCACCTTCAAAGGTAGTGTAATTCTGGGATAAGGAAAAAAAAATAACTTACATTTACACTCAAAAAAAGGTTGAAAAATAATGGGAATTTTGTTAGTTAAAAACAAAAGGGGGGGCTGAAATTCGGCAGGTATAAAAGGGCAGGACTGACAGTAACTCTTGGCATTTGCCCTGGTACTGTACTCTGTCACAGAGATCTTTACTTTGCTTGTGCCATTTATTGCTGAACAGACTGCCCTCTGTGGGATCCTTTGAATGCTTGATGACTGCAATAAATTGGAGTTTTTTTGCTCTTCTCACCTTGGACTCAAGAATCTTTATTTGTTTAAAAAGTTTATTATTTTCTTTGACAGTTTAGAGTTAAAACATAGTGGTAATTGACTCAACACGAGGCACCCCTGCGAATGTGTCTGCTCGGAGACGGGCTCTGAGTTCCGACATATTTAAATGGCGAGCCAGCCAGGAGGGTCAGCGTAACGCCGTAAACCTGAACCAGGACCTCTCACTCGTTGGGTCACAAAAAGCCGGCACCTCAAAAAACCAGGTAAGCAGACACCTGTTAAACTCAAAGTCTGTGTATAATTTATCTGTGGCCTGAAGAAGGGGAGCGCGGCCCTGGGGAGGGCGAAGGCAGCTGGCCTCGGGCAAAAAAAATTGATTATATTAAAGATCCGTTTGACGAAGACGACGAACTAGAAGAATTTTTTGGAGATAGACCTGCCTTAAGTAATTATTGCTCGGGATTGACAGCAACTGTTGTAATTGAATCAAGAGAGGTTCATTGGGAAAGGGGCCCAGTAACATCTATATTAATAGACGGAATAAACTCACTAGAGGGAGTAGAGAATCCAGTACAACCTGCAAAAACCGTAAAGTGTATACACGTCAAATTAACGTGGTCAGAAAGAAATAGTAACTTAGGACACAGACGTGAAGCAAGCAGAGCGAGACAAGCGTGCATCATGAGTAAAGAACAGACAGAGTTCACGCCAATGGATGTTATAATAATAAAACACAAAGATGCTGAAAAAGACATTCAAAAATATATGAAAAAGTGGAAAGATCAAACTAAAGGAGAGTTGCAATGGCCGGAATGTGGAACCTTTAATGAAAAAATATGTCAAAAAATGAAGACCAGAATAGAATGTTGGGGAGAAGCAAAGAAAGAAAAAAAAGGAAAAGACGGATAAGAAACTGCAAATTTTGGAGTGGTTTGAGAAAGAGGGACAGGAGAGACGAGAAAAAAAGAGAGCAGAGAAAGAGAAGGAAGCGCAGGGATCTGCCCCACCACTGGGGGCGCATGTGGAGCAGCAAAATCCACCACCATACAATGAAAGTCACGCATTAAGGCCAATGGGCTTATATCCGGTCCTGGACAGAACAGAAGAAGAAGAAGCAGGTGAAGAGATAAACATGCAAATAACGTCAGGAAACATCTGGGGGAAAATAATGCAAAAAACAGCAGAAAGACTCGAGACACACCAGAGTGAAAATCCAAACATGATAAGCCAAGCAGCTAACTCAGACCGAAGCAGAGCAAATGATTATGCAGATGAAGAATGGTGGAGACAACAAAACCACATACAGCAGACTATCAAGTCAACAAAACAAAGTACCCCAAATGAACAGGTGAAGAATACACCCAGTAACGCCCCACGAGAAGAAATCTGGCAAGAGGAATTAATTAATGAGATGCGGGAAAGATTTGGACCTGAACAGATGAAAGCCTGCAGAGATCGGAGAGAAAGTTCCAGAGAAGGAAGCGAGCAGGAGGAGGAGGATGCAGTGGCCAATGAGGGAAGATGGGTGGAAATACATGGAAAAGTAAAAATGGCAACTGAAGATGGACTATCTGAGAAAAAAGAAATGGAAGATATGTTAAAGGAGCACAGATTGCTTCTGGATAAAGGTCAGGAGATGTTAGTAGAAATGGGGAATAGAATATATCATGCCACCGAGAACATGAGAGAATCCGAAACCACACAATATAAGATGCTTGAAGAAACTGCTGAAATGAGTAAACGACTTAAAAAGGTGGTAAAAATTAATCATGAAATACAACAAGAGGCCATCAATATGTCAGTTTCATTGCTTGATGAAGTAAAGGAACTTCATGAACAGAGTGTGCAAAGAGAAGAGAGTGTAAAGACAGTTAAAAAACAAAAGAAAGGCTATAACGAAGAAAATACACATCCTCATGAAAAACGAAGAATGACTCGGGGCCGGAAAGGCAGAAATAAGGAGGGTTATGAAGATGAAATAGAGGACGAGCCATATACACAGTATCCTCTAATAATAAAAGGAGAAGAACATCATTACACTCCCTGGACATTTATGGATGTAACAGGTTTGATAAACCGATTGCCCAATGTTTGTGATGGTGCACAGAAATGGATAACACGATTTGAGGAATATACTGCTGGACATCATTTGGCTATAGGAGATATAAAAGCAATACTTTCCCAAGTATTGGGAAAAGCCAGAGTGACTGAGATACTCGACAAAGCAAACCTAAGAGAAATGGCGGATGACCCACATCATGATCAGAGGCCTTTGGGGCCCTACAGAAATAACATATGGGATGCGCTGAGAGCGGCCTACCCAACAAACGCTGATCCAGGACGAGTCGAAAAACTTAAGCTGGAAGATGGTGAAGGCATCGCTCAATTCATCCTTAAATTACAAAATGCGTGGGGAGAAGAGATGGGTACTCGCTGGGATGAAACAACTGCAAGCGAAACATTATTCAGACTGATGCTGAAGAAGGCACTACCTACTGAAGTGCAAGATCAACTAGAAACAGTGATAGGGCTAAGCTCAATGCCCTGGTCTACATTTGAAGCTAACGTGATTCATTATACTGAGTTACACCGAAAGAAGGAAAAAGAAGTAAGAAAGACAGCAGAAAACTTACTAATGCAGCTCCATAAAGCCCAGTTGGGAGAGCTAACACGAAGTAAACAAGAACAACAAGAAAAGAAGAAGGAGACGGCTGCTAAACAAGCAGCTCTTTTGGTGGCAGAACCTCAAACACAAACAGCAGCACCACAGATACCACAAATTGTGAACCAAGCAGCGCCTCAACCTCAAGTAATGTATCAGACATCACCTTACCAAGTTCCGATGGCATCTGGAAGACACCAAATGGAACCCTATGCACAACCGCCACAAAGGTGGTGGGGCCAACACAGGGGCCGTGGAGGAAGAGGAACGTTTATACCTAGAAACAACATGATGCGTGGAGCAAGGTGCTGGAACTGTAATGATCCACGACATTTGATGAGAAATTGTCCATACATGCAGCAGGATGTAGAAGGAAGCTCTAACATGGGCCACCAAGAGATGGAGACTCAAGCGCAGTACCAACAAAGACCAGGAAACTGGACTGGTCAATGGATGGGACCACAGCAGCGGGAACAAATGCCAGCGCCACCTGGGGGAGGCCTAATGAGGCCTAACCCAACACACATGTGAAGATGCCCAGAGGAGCCCGTGGGGGAGCTGATGCAGTACACCACCTCACTGCATCCTGCACAAGAACCAACAATCCTGGCAGAAATTGGGAGTGAATTGACAACATCATTCCTGATTGATACAGGTGCAACATTCACTTGTATAGGTAAAGAAGGCTCTAAGCTCCCCCTCTCCCGTAAATCAATTAAAGCAGTGGGCTTCTCGGGACAAACACAGACATTACGATTCACAGAGCCTCAGGATATAACAATTGAAGGACTAACAGTACAATCACCCTTACTTTATTCACCAGATGCACCAGCAAATCTTCTAGGAAGAGATGTACTCTGTAAGCTAGGAGCAAAAATACATTGTGGTCCCACAGGCGTGTGGGTCACACTTCCAGAACCTCTTGTTCATCAATGTGTGGTTATGGAAAAAGAAAATGAGCACTGCACGTTCGACAAAGCATACTGGTTGGAGCTGGAAAACAAAACGTCAACACAATTGTGGAAAATGTACACAGATTGGAAACCATGGATAACATATATGCGACCAGACTGCAAAGAAGCAAGAGATCCCTGGCATTGCACACTGATGTATGATAAAGGAGGACAGAATGAAGAATATGACTGTCTCTGGACTGAACAAACAGAGGGCCAAGCATACAGTATAAAGATAACTGACATTGTAATTGGGCAACAGGGAGTGGCAGCAAGAACAGAACTACCACCAGAAAAGACTGGTATCAAGTACAAAGTGCGGCTCCGCATGTCACCCTGATGATCGGGCAAGGTTTTGAATCTAAAGATTTAGGGCAGATGGTTAGGGATGCAGGACAGGTGAGAGAGTGGACGCCAACAGATAACCCATTTATACATCTATCCCCAGACAAAAAGTACCTTAGAATATCACAGGTTACTACCGAACACATGACAGCCACACAAGTAATGATTAGCAGGAAAATGACAATCCAGGTAGAGGCAGGAGCAGGAAAACAAATGTCCCAACAGACAGGAGAACAAGAGATAACTGAACAAGAGAAAGAAGAGGCGTTAGCCGAGGTTCCAGAAGAATTATGGACAAAACACCAAACAGATGTAGGGCTAGTAAAATCAGCAGGGTTAGTGAAAATACAGACAAAACCAAATGTAAAATTGCCTTATCAAAGACAATATCCACTATTGCAACAAGCATTGAGTGGCATCAGGCCTACAATAGAAGGTTTAGTAGAGGCAGGTGTTCTGATTTCCACTAAAAGCCCTTGCAACACTCCAATCTTTCCAGTAAGAAAACCAAATTCAGATAAATGGCGTTTAGTGCATGATTTAAGACCAGTAAACCAAGTGGTAGTGGCTGAAACTCCATTGCACCCTGAGTCGCAGTCTCTGTTTGCATTCACCTATGAGGGAAAACAGTTCACCTACACCAGACTACCACAGGGCTATTGTGAAAGCCCGTCAATTTTTAATCAGGTGTTAGCTCGAGATTTGGCTAATCTGCATATCTCAAGTTGTCTTCTTCAATATGTGGACGATCTTCTAATATGCAGCCCGTCAAAAGAACAGTGTTTACGAGATTCGGTAACTGTGTTAAAAACACTGGCACTAAATGGACATAAAGTGAGTAAAGATAAACTTCAATTTTGTAAACAGAAAGTCGAATATTTGGGACGTGTTCTTGAAAGAACAATGTGTAAAATATCACCAACACATATTGAAGCAATTCGAAATGCTCCAAAACCCCAAACTGTAAAACAGATGTTGTCATTCCTTGGCATGGCGGGTTTTAGCAGATCATGGATATGCGATTTTGCATTAAAAGTACAACCATTAAGAGACATGATAAAAGCGGCAGACCAGACTAAACCGAGTGCCCCTCTAACTTGGACAACAGAGGGCGAGGCGTCGTTTGAATTAATTAAAAGTGAATTAGCTACCGCTCCAGCGTTATCTAGCCCAGATTACACTAAACCGTTTCAGCTTTACGTATCAGAAAGAAGAGGGTTCGCATCAGCAATTCTGATACAACAAAAACAAGGATTGGGAAACAACCCATTGCCTATTACAGTACAGCACTGGATAATGTGGAGAAGGGCATGCCACCATGTTACCGTGCTGTAGCAGCGGCAGCATTCGCGTATGAAAAAGCGTCAACAATTACCATGGGTCACCCAGTAACCCTATATACATCACATGCATTGCATGCTCTGTTGACTAGCCAAAATTTTGTAATAACAAATGCTAGACGAACTGGTTATGATGTAATACTATCAGCACCAGAATTAACTATTGAAAGATGTAGTACAATCAATCCTGCTGATAGAATGGTGTTACCGGATGATGGAACAGTGAAGAGTCAGAAAAATATTTGAAGGCACGAGCGGACTTAAAACCAGAACCACAGGAAAATGCTAAATACATTTTCTTTGTGGATGGCTCATGCTATCGCACAAATGAGGGCGTTAAAGCTGGATACGCAGTTATGCAATACGATAAAGAAACAGACTCGTTTACCGTTGTAGTAAGTGAAGCAGTACCACAGCCGTGTTCCGCACAATTGGCAGAAATAAAAGCCCTAACAGCAGCATGTAAGTTAGGAGCAGGACATGAATGTACAATTTACACGGATTCAATGTATGCGTATGGAGTTTGTCACGCATTTGGAGCAATTTGGGCACAAAGAGGTTTTTTACGGGCAGATGGATCAACAGTAACTCACGGGCTAGCAATTGGAGAATTACTAAGTGCTTTGATGCTACCTAAATTATTAGCTATTGTTAAGTGCATGGCACATAAAAAGGACAATTCTATCGTTACTAGGGGTAACACTGCAGCGGATGAAATGGCTAAAAAAGCAGCACTAGGGAACGCTCATGTAATGGCCCTAATGCAGGAAGAAGAGCAATCTCCAGTACAAATGAACGTAACAGTAGATGATATTAGGCAATACCAAGAGATAGCAAGTTTGGAAGAACAACAGTTATGGAAAAAGCGAGGGGCTGTATTAGATCCTAATACGAGAGTCTGGAGAAGTTGTGATGGAATTTGTGTAGCTCCGACTGCTCTTCTTCCACTGTTAATAAAAGATGCACACATGGGGTGGATCACTGTAATAAAAGGGAAGTTGCAACTAAAATCAGAAAAGAATGGTGGTCGCCATATCTAGCAGCAATGGTAGACAAAGCACTTAGGAATTGTGAAATTTGTGCAACACGAAATGTACGAAAGCATTTTACAGCTCCAATAAGTCACATTCCACAACCACAAGGGCCATTTAGACATCTGGTGATGGATTTTGTTGACATGGTGGACAGAAAAGAGGGAAAAAGATACATTTTGGTGATAGTGGATCGATTTAGCAGATGGGTGGAAGCAATTGCTACAGCAAAAAACAATGCGATAACAGTGGCTAAATTTCTGTGCAGGGAAGTGATCCCAAGATTTGGAATCCCAGACAAATTAAGTTCAGATAATGGTGCTCATTTTGTGAATGATGTAATTAAAGCAATTGCAGAGGCACTGTGTGTAAAAAGACGTATGGGTTGTGTCTATCATCCTCAGTCACAGGGAATGGTAGAAAGAGCTAATGGAGTGCTAAAAGAGAAAATTGCAAAAATTTGTGCAGACACAGGTTTGAATTGGGTTCAGGCATTGCCGTTGGCTTTAATGAAGATGCGCACACAAACTAACCGAAACACACATCTAACCCCACATGAAATGCTAACAGGTCGTCCAATGTCTGTTCCGGCGGTTAGGGAACCGTATGAGGGTCCTCCATTGGAACAGTTGGAGGGAGAAATGACTAGTTACATGCAACAACTGACCAAAATACATAGAACTTTGTGTTCGCAGGTGAAAGACGCAGTGCATGGTGAAAAGGTGAAAGAGGAAGCACCACTGGTGGAACCAGGAGACTACATTTATATAAAGCTGTTTAAAAAGAAAAATTGGAAGGATCCCCGGAGGAGGGTCCGTTTAAGGTTGTAGCAGCAACAACTATTGCAGTCAAAGTAGAAGGTAAGGAACACTGGTACCACCTCAATCACTGCTGTCGTGCTCCAGTGCCAGGTCAGGAACAGGCCAGGCCAAGATCAGGAAAAACTCAAACTGATACGAACACTGACACAGACAGCGACGACGACTTAGACAAACCAGGTACCTCAAACAGGGAGGGGCCAGCGCATTATACACGAGCAAAGGAAAAGAGAAGAGAGGCCAGACGTGCTGCTGAACCAAAAAAAGGAGAGGACGTTCAGTCCACTACTAAACCAACAGAAACTCTGGAAGGACAAACCGCGCAAGAAGTTACTGAACAAACTAATTTCAGTCAGCCGATCGAACAAGTTGCGGGGCCTAGTGGAATAATTAACGAACAAAGCGATAAGCCTAGTGAATTAACTGAACGTGAGCCTCAAACAACAGAGGATCAAACACACACAGCAAGTCCAGAAGAAGTGACTGTAGATTTACCTGACGAAGTTTTAGATTACAATCCAGGTCCAGAATACACACTAAGTCCATTTACAACACTTGATAAGGCATTGGCACAGGAACTATTTCCAGGGGTAAAAGCTCTAGTAGAATAAGCGTTCAAAATGGCCCTCAATAGTAAAAGAAGACCCACAGGAAAAGATTGGCTAAAAATAGTTGCAGCATCACTGTTATATGTATTGTTCTTTCAAATGATAATCAAATTGACTAGCTACGCCTTAGCCCAAACTGATGCATCAAACAAAACACTGATTGACATAGATAAACCAACAAACTCTAGCCTCACATTGATTAATGATACTGCGTACGTGCAACGTCCTAAACGTGCTGTAACAGGGCAGAATGAAGCTGACTTAGAGGAACTGGTTATAACTAATCATTATATATGCGCGATGAGCATGCTGACGGCTGTGTATATAGACCAGAAGGTCCCTGACAATTACTCAACCCTGGTTTCGTACACCGTTGTATATAAAGGATCACCTATGCCCGTACCATTATCAGTTTCAAAAACCGGGTGGTATCATATAGATGCCTGGAAAGAGAGAGCTGCATGGGCATCGAATAGGCCAGGGATAGATTATATTATGACATTAGAGATTCAAGTACCAATATTAGTAAAGCGCAATGATACTAAAATTAAGACTAAACGGGTGATAGTGACAGGGTATCCAAAGAATGACATATGTAAGGCTGTTCTTCCCCTATGGAACTTTGGTGTAGAAAATAATCGTACATTTCGTAACGTGATTTACAATGAACCATTTAATGTAACAATATACCCAAAACAATGGCAAAACGGAAAAGGCGCACAACGAATCATTATTGATCTTTGGGCTAAATGTACCCTAGGAAAAGGAGGTGTGTGCAAACCACTGATAAAGTTGCCACAGTGGGGAAATAACTGGCTCACCCCTGACATAGTTGGTCTGATGAATGTTACCTCGGTAAAATTAGGGTCTATAATTCAGAGGGAGGTACAAGTAGATACAAATCTTTATAAACAATGGCTCTATGACACTGCTCGGCAAGTAACTAAAATAACACGTGTGGTGTGCCATAGGCGTGACCAAAGTCCACTAAGGGCAATGCCAACTCGTGGCCTGAAAGAATGCAGTAAACCACCCTATAATATTAATAACTTATGTCCGGCATTTTGTTTATTAGGATCGGCAGCTAAGTCCCATGGAGCAGAATGGATGCGTAATCATAGTTCCTCATGCACTTTTCATCCTGCTAGCACACAAAGTAATGAAAATATTCAGATTCAAAAACAGTCTGGTCAAACCTTTCCATTGTGCATTCGCTCCCATGGGAACAAATTGGTAGGTTCTCTCCCAAATGGTGTGTGCGAAGAAATTTTGGTGGGAAAGTACCCATCTGTCAATGTTAGACCTAGTTGTGATGATAAGCAGACTAAATGCCACTTGGCTAAGCCAGTCAGAATGGCTATACCAAGCCTCAGTGCTGGTACGCTACCCATAGCTGATGTATTTTGGTATTGTGGGGGTACGGTGGTAATGCAAGTGCTCCCGCATCTTTGGCATGGAACATGTGCCCCAGTAGTATTAGAAGGGAGACTGACTGTATTTCCACTCGATGATGAGAAAATTGCAGCACTACTGGCGTCATCAAACACTAACAGCCGGTCTGTACAGAGGGAACCTAACACTCAACTAAGACACAAAAGAAGTGTGGCAGAGGTAACTAAACTTGTAAAAGAAATAGGTGGGAATGCTACTTACAATAAATACTTAAAACCAGGAAAAACTACTGAAATTGAACAATGGGGTCCAGATCCTAATGTATATGTTGATTGGAGGGGAATACCAGTTGGTGTCCCGGAAGGCCATTATGCACAAAAATCTTCTTCTGGAGCATGGACTTTCTTCCTTCCACATGTCCAAATAGCACGTAATCTTAGATGGATCAATTATATATGGTACAATCAACAACGCTTTATAAACCATACAATAGCTGCCCTTGGTCTAATCTCAGAACAGCTGCATGCTACTACTATGATGACAGTACAGAATCGATTTGCATTAGACATGATGCTTGGGCCAGAACAAGGAGTTTGTCATATGTTTCAGCAGGAATGCTGTACTATTGTTCCATTAAATACAGGCCCAGCTGGACCTGTTAACCTACTACTGGAACGGATGACATCCCAAAGGGATGAGATGGTCAGGAATAATGCAGAGCGGGAACCAAGTTGGTATAATTGGCTTTTCTCTTCGAGCTGGCTACCTGGACTCGTTCGATTAGGCGTAACTATGCTTCTCGTACTTATGCTAATTGCAAGCCTTTGCTGTTGTGGAATTCCGTTAATCCGTGCTATAATTGCTAAAACTACCCAGGCAATGTTTGGTCAATATATTCTTATGCATGTACCCGATACTGATACAGTGCTAGTTACAGACCTATTAGATGAATGTGTAGTGGACCTGAATGAGGACCTGGTACAATCTAGTGTGATTTAAGATTTAACCCACGTAATAACTGTAAATATATGCTATAAATATAAAATACTGTGTACGTTGACATTTAATCAAATGAGTATATATTAAGATATGATTTTATGAGTGTATGGTATCGTTTGTTGTTGTGTGCTGTATGTCCCTAAGTGTTCTGTGCAGACAATGATGCCCCAGTTAATGACGTCCCAGAAACAACACCGCCCACAGCGCATTCTGAGTCGTGCATGTGTCGTTATGGAGCACTGCTCGGATGGGTACTTGTACAGGATGGCTGAGGAAATGGAACCTCACAAACACTGTTGTAGAGCGTGTCTGATGATGGCAGATGAGCCAGTGCATGGAGAAATGGAGCAGAATGTGTGGTTCTCCTACCCACCTAACCAAGAATCTTTTGAATGGCATACATTAGTAGAGGACCTGCGACCATTGCCTGTGCTGTTCCGACATGCAGATATGATCAGATATAATGGAATATGGCTGCAGCATGCACGTAAAGATACCTATCAGCTAGAGAAGGGACTAAGTCTTGTGGTGCAGACAGTTAAAGTACAAAGATCAATCTCTCTAGCACATGTGTATGGGCATCGCAATGGACATGCTTTTCTGTTATCACGTCACATTCAACAACAGGTGATTTTTAATGCTCTCACGGTGTCCTTCGGTGGATATGATCTGTGGACGTCACAACCAAAGTCACTGCTAACATGGTTACGAAAGTTATCTCGACAACCAGTACAGTATAAAGATGACGCCTGCAATGATACTATAGCCATTGTACACGCCTACACACGACATGACCGAAAACTGTGTAAGAAAATATGGGCTGCTGCGCGGAACCAAAAGAAATTGCGTATTCCTTTGCCATATTGGATTTACAAATACTGTCCATCACACACTTGGTATTGGTAGATTCACTGTTTGCTTACCGAAGCGTCAATACTCGGACTTTATTTATTTATTTATTTATTTTTACAGTAAGCAGATGTACTCTTCTTTGTAAATATTTTATTCTATTATCACTGAGGTGACCTTGGTGGGAAAACTCACGGTCGCGTAAAAATGCGGGCCGAGTGGAAATTTTCCCTCAGCATTGGCTATGTGAGGGTTTTTCGCCCACTCCTGGTTCACCCTTTTTGAGATTGAGCAAATATAACAGTCATTCACTGTTAACAGTTATGGGGGAATTATGTTGATTTTTTGTTGGTTGATTTTATTTTAAATTTTTTTTAAATAGCGGAATTATGTTTATTTTTTGCTGGTTGATTTTTGGTTGATTTTATTTTCATTTTTTTTTAAATAGCTATGTTGGTTGATTTTATTTTAATTTTAATTTTAATTTTAGTTTTGATTTTATTTTAATGGTTGGTTTTATTTTGGTTGGTTTTATTTTAATTAGTTAATTATGCTGGTTAATTTTTAGTAGTTTTGGGTTAAATTACACTGGATTTTATTGATGTTTATAATACACTGGGTTTTCAGTAGCTGTTAATGGTTTTGTTTTAATTTAGTTAATTTGTAGTTTGATAAACCTTAAAACTTAAATAAACTTGAAATCTAGGGTGGTCTTAGACCCTTACACTATATAGAATAATGGGGGGTATGGCAGGGCGCTACAATACTGGTTATTGGTTGATAGATGTTGATTATATGGAGCTCTAGAGCTCCAGACGGGGGAATTATGTTGAAAAATACTTAAAAAATTGTGCAGGTGATAGACCGAGTATGATAATGACTAATAAATAGCTAATTATAAAATATACATATTAGGAGTAGCACTAAAAAGAAGAAGTAAGAGTGAGCTAAATATGATGTAGGAGAAGGAAAAAAGGAAAAAGAACAGGATGGTGTGCTATCAAAAAGTTTTACCAAAATATAACTAATCATAGAAGTGTGTGTGCCCACAAATAAAGTAGTCTAGTTGTAATACAAAATCAGAAAAACACAGACACGGTGGTACGGGTGGTACAGAGTGGAACAGGTTTATTGGAAAGCCCCATACGCTAATTAAGTGGAATAACATCATCCTCGTCGGCCGTGTGGCAGATAGGAGGAGAAGGGGGAATCAGACTGGATGATGAATCGTCAGAGAAAACCAACGGTGATGGCCTTGGGGAGACTGGTGGTGGAGGTGAGGCCCAATGAACCCGTTTGACCGGATTAGAGGGCCCCACACTGTTAGTGAGATCCGGAGGGATCACACAGTCAGTTTGGGTTCCTACATCACAGGTTCGAGGAGAAAAAACTTACACGCACAGGTGAAGTTTCGTTGAGTGTGTGTAGATGGAAGAGACGATCCAGAAAAACACAGATTTCCCCACTTAGACAGGCTAGTTGAGAACGCCACATTGGTCTGATGTACTCTCTACATTCAGTAGTTAAGCGGGCTGGAGATAAGAAAGGAAATTTAATTACCACTTAAGTAGTACCACTGGTCATGATTCTTTCAATATAATAAACTCATAGAAAAATAGATAAGTAGCAGCTGTGTGTGTTAAAGTAACCTGAAGTATTAAGAAGAATAAACTAAATAGGTGATTTTTGTTTTAACTTGAGCACTAAAATATATACATGTATAGCACTCACAAAAAAGAGGAGTAAGAAAAATAGAATATTGCAGAAAGTCCACAAATTAAAAACAAGGCCTCGATTTGTGTACGTGAGCAGGAGGTGAACAGGTTTATATAAGAACTGTTGTTTTTTTTTCAAACAAGGGGTCAGCATTCGGTTTTAATGGGAAATCATTTTAAGGATAGATATCTTACAAAGATATTTAGTTTTAATGGTAAATCATTTTTAATGTTGGATATCTTACAAAAATAATTGGTTTTAATGGTAAATCATTTTTAATGATGGATATCTTACAAAGATATTTAGTTTTAATGGTAAATCGTTTTTAATGACGGCATCTTCAAAGGCAGTGTAACTCTGGGATAAGGAAAAAAAAACAACTTACATTTACACTCAAAAAAGGTTGAAGAATAATGGGAATTTTGTTAGTTAAAAACAAAAGGGGGGGCTGAAATTCGGCAGGTATAAAAGGGCAGGACTGACAGTAACTCTCGGCATTTGCCCTGGTACTGTACTCTGTCACAGAGAGCTTTACTTTGCCTGTGCCGTTTATTGCTGAACAGACTGCCCTCTGTGGATCCTTTGAACGCTTGATGACTGCAATAAATTGGAGTTTTTTGCTCTTCTCACTTTGGACTCAAGAATCTTTATTTGTTTAAAAAGTTTATTACTTTCTTTGATAGTTTGAGTTAAAACATAGTGGTAATTGACTCAACACGAGGCACCCCTGCGAATGTGTCTGCTCAGAGACGGGCTCTGAGTTCCGACAATATAATGTAATTGTATGTTTTAATATTTCAGCACATTTACAAAAATAAAGTCATATAATTTAATGCCTCTAATAAAAGTTTGTCTTCTATACTTGCTTATTTTCTCATTCAGTCACCAGTCCATCACAGGGCCACACACACACACACACACACACACTCACTCCTATGGGCAATTTAGAATCACCAATTAATCTAACATACATGTTTTTGGACTGTGGGAGGAAACCGGAGAACCCGGAGTAAACCCACACAGGGAGAACATAGAAACTCCAGACAGAAAGACCCCTGCAGGGGAATCGAACCCGGGACCTTTTTACTGTGAGGCAACAGTGCTAAACATTAAACCCATTGACAAAGGGGACCTTAAAGACGCTTAGGCACCTCTTAGTCAGTGTTTTGAGTATTTTTCGTATGATAAGGTTTGTATGCAAATGCAGTTTATTCAGAAATAAACAAATGAGAAGACAAACAAATTAAAGAACATAAAAAAACATAAACCCAAAGCTACTCTCACACAACCAGATCTGCCCTGACATACATAGAACAGAAACATGAACCTAAATCTGAAGCATAACATGATATAGACGCCGACCGTGACAAAGCAAGACTGACCAGTGGACACAGGAGCAATTGAGCAAGTTTTGCATTAACTGGATGTGTATGTTTGATTTAGTTAGTTTGGTGCTTTTTTAAATCAGAAATTCAAAGACACGATATGCATAAGGAAGCTAATGTCCAACCAATTTCATCTTTTCTATATTTCTATATGATCTTGGGTTGACATTAACTTTATTAAAAATGTTATTAAAATCGCACAAAAAAGCACCCTTTATTTTATTGCTATAACAAATTAAGTTATAATATAATTAATATGCTGTAAAGGCAGGACACCTCAAATACAGGTTTTAAAATTTAACAGTTCTGCTGATCTTCTGGCTGATCTAAGTGACAGTGTGTGTGTTTTTCTTTCACCTGGTTATTTTTTACTCTGTTCAGTATTGCAGTCTTTGCTTACTGTTGTTGGTTGTTACTGTCCTGCTGTTGTAGCTTTAACGTTTACAGTGTTGTGAGAGGATTTTCTGCTTACCATAACTGATTATTTTATTTGATAGCAGATTAATTTTACATCAGTTTGATAAACTTTATGGACTATGTGCTCAGATTCCAGGAGAAACCAGTCCCAGTCAACAAATTCCAACAAATCACATTGTTCCTCCATCATAATGTTCGATGTAAAAATTAATGCAAACACCTATATGGTTTGTTAGCATTTTGTTAATGCTCTGTTAAAGTTGCTAGTATGTGGCAAATTATTCAAATGTAAACATTTAAAGTAATAAATAATCGTTCATAGTGTGATTTTCCATAAACGGCATTTAGGATACTGAATCATTACTCACTGCTCGTCAACACACCAAAACGCCGGCTTGTTTTAGCACATAGAAGGCAAAGGACAGTGCAGGAAGTGTGAGATGTTCTCCAGGAGAAAGTTCTGCTCCCTGAAGGGGTGGAAGCGTTTTGTCATCCACCATCTTCAACACATCACCATTCAGCCGTACGGACCTGCAGATGAAAATAGTTTCATTCAAATGCAACAGAAAGCAATGCACAGCATTTTGTTGCTATGTACCTGTTCTTTCTTTTTTTTTCTTTCTTTCATCTGTCTGTCTTACTCTATCAATTTATCTTTTATCTTTAACATTTGAGCCACTTTTGAGAGTAACGCCCCCTACTGAGAAATGCATTAGGTTTGAATACATCACCTGGAATGAAGCCCGTTCGTTCCTGTCTCAGCTGACTGAAGCACAAACACTTCCACAGTGCTGTTGGAGACGAGAGCTGGAAGCTGGATCACCATTTGCTTCCTGCTCAGGTTCAGGGCAAACAAAGTGACTGCTCCCTTTCTGTAACTAGAACTGAAGAGTAAAGTAGATTAATACTGCAGCTAAAAAGTTAACTAATAAACTTTCTTATCCATCAGTGGCATAAGTCCATATTAAGATTAGAAATGTTGTACCTTTTTTTGTTGGTACAATGAAGATACACCCGTAAGAGCTGTTTCTTCTTCCCTGATCTCGACAGAACCTGTATTTTCAGCACTTCAGGCCCTACAAGTCTCTTGTACAGAAGTGACAGCCAGTAATCCTGTCAGTAACACACAGTAGTTTTGTTAAAGCCCTAAAACCAACTCATATTTTGTTAACTAGCTGTTTAAAACTTTGTATTCCCCCATTATAAATTAAAATGAAAACTTTATTGAACTTAACTACAAACATCAGCATGTCTTGTGTCTTGTGATTTGATTGCCATGAGAAAACAGGGAAAAGTCTTCAAATTATTTTTTGCTCTACCTTGTATAATAAAAAGCCTCATGCTTGATGTAGCGTGCATATTAATTTCAGATCCAAAACCAAATGGCTTGTGACGTACTGGAAGAGAATCCAGATTATTATCCACAAGATGATACGTCCCAGAACCAATTAAAACCTGCCGCATCACCACATCCAGCCCCAGCTTGGCCGCGAGACCCAGTTTGTCCAACCACCTTTGAGAACAAATACACAATCATTTATTTACAGTAAATATAAAAGTTATGAAATCAAATCACAAACCAAATTTTAACCCTATGTGTGAGTCCCCAAACTAACACTAACTCCGCCCACTATAATGTTTATATAATCTGCAGTTTGTGTATCAGGAGAATAGAAAATCTAAGATACACTGATGGAACTGATATTTTTGTAGCTCTGGTCGAACTATAATAACAAACATCAGTCCTGATTCTACAAATGATTTTATTTTTGCGATTCAACTATTGATTCAAAAAATTAATAAAATTACGTTTGTGATTCCAAAATTTGGAACTTAATAGAATTTTTATTACCTGCTTGAAATTAATTAATTAAAATAATTAATAAATAAATATTGTACATCCATGCATGTACATTACTCACATAAAACCAGCAACAAAGGTGTCTGAGAGACCCAGTGCACCACCGCCGTATGCTGAGCTTGTCTCTCCAAGCCACACTTTCTTTCCAGGAGACAAAGTGTTAACAATCTACAGAAAGACAAATGTACATTACAAAATATATGTGATAGAATATATATATATATATGTCTATTTGTCTGTCTACTGTGTTTGTCTGTCTGTCTACTGTATCTGTCTGTCTGTCTGTATCTATCTATCTATCTATCTACTGTATCTGTCTGTCTGTCTGTCTGTTTGTCTGTTGGTCTTTCTTTCTATCTGTGTCTATATGTACATTATATCAACAATCACATCCATTAGTGTTTTTTTTAAGCATCCTATTCCAAGTTGAGGTCTTTGTGCACGGGATTATTGTCATTCCGGATCGATGTTTGGGTCTTTTAGTTTTTTAGTGAAGGGAAATCCTAAAGCTACAGCATATAGAGACATCCTAGGCAACTCTGTGCTTCTCCACTTGTAATAAGAGTTTAGGGAGGTCATGTATTGTGCTATGTGGTGTATTTGACTCATTGTGATTATGGATACGGTGTTGTTTGTTAAATAACTACATTTAGAGCTATAATAAAGTTTAACTTAGCCACACTGTAAGATGCTGAAGAGGACAGAGTCAGCAGTGTTACCTTGAGGACCTCGTTTGTTTTAATGGCCAGCGTATCAAGCAAATTGGGATCAAGAAACTCTTCCAAAGATGCATCTCTACCATTGACATAATAGCTAACAAAAGATAGAAAAAGACATGAAAGTCAAATTAACATGGGATGAAGTCTTAAATCAGGTCTGTAAAAATTTGCATTTCAGCAGAAGTTTGCATCAACAAATGCAACAAAACAACACTGGTGTTTGCTCAGTCAGCAGTCAAGCATCGTTTCATATTTTGGCTGCGGAACAAACGACCTTGTAATAAAAATTTTACCAAAAGATTTTGGTTACTTTAGTTAAGTTCAGGTGTAGGACTCCATCAATTAGCTGAATGTGTACAGCAGTAATGTGTGTGTGTGAGGTGAATAAGACGTACTGGTGCCAGGTACACGCATTAATAGCTTCAGCACCGCCTTCCAAAAACCTACAAAAAATACAAAAATTATTGTCTGATCCTACAAATATTTTTGCAGATCAATGAACAGAAGTGCCCACAGCTGCGTTCCAAAATGGATATGAAAGTTATGGTCAGGAGTCCCAATACTTTGTCTATTTATTGGGAGTCACATAAATGAAACATTGTTTTGTTTTTTGTGAAAAAAAGGGAGACAGCGGTGGCTAAAGTCAGCAAGATTTAATACACAATTCTAAACCATTCTAAGGATGTCAGCTGGCTTATCTGCTGTTTTTTTTTTCTTTTATTTGTTTTTATCTACATAAGAAGGTTTTCTTTATTCTACAAGTATTTGCTGTATTACATGTTTTAATACAAAGTCTTTCTAGCTCTAAGGAAGGTTTTGGTTTCTGACCCAGTGAGAAGATCTTTACGATGGTCTCGTGGCTGACTGATATCAGGACCGTACAAATCCACTGATCTATACAGTTTGGATTTATGTAGGATTTTACGCAGATGCAGGAAATCCGCTCCAAGCTGAGATCCATTCACCGTGATTCCCTCCTTCTTCTGTTAACTGTTGGGTTCTGGAAGTAAATCCACAGCATAACATGTTTAAATCGTTTTTGGTTTTGATTCACATTAAAGAGCTTTTGAATTGCTCTAACAGCAGTAAATTATAGGTTTATGCATTTGGAGTTGATAAATGCACTCATTGTACTGAGCTTGATTGGGGAAGTTAAAATTTGTTGAAATTTATATTTTCATTGGTATCATTACACTGGCAGATCTTTACATGTTGTGATTTTGATTGGGCGGTGACAACATTGGCTACTATTGGTGACAATAATGTCGCATATTTTAAAAACCGAAGCAGCACAAACTGACGAAACTTTCGTCAGCAAAAATAAACGAGACTATTTCCAGTGAATTTGGAGTACAGGGTGGGGCTGAGTGACCGGAGCATGACCTTTAAATAAATGTTTTATATCTAACAAACCAAAGCAGCAACGAAAATTTTTACAGCACAAACCAGAGCAAACGATTAAGATGACTTCACGCAGCTGTTTAAAGCTATAAGTAAAAAATCAAAAAAACAGGCGTGTCCCACTAATAATCCATAACTATAAATGTCATAGTGTGATATTATAATCTAATTAATAGTAATTATCTGGAAACTGCAGTGTTAATAAAGAAATGAACTATGAAAGCTAGGGCATGCTATTAAAGGAAAATAATCAACTTTTATAAACAGTAACTCATGCTTACCTATGTTTTAGCTTGCTAACAGCTTTAAAACTAACGCTTTTAGTTCACAAAGATCAGAGCAAAAACACAGACAGGGTCGCACCGTTTCCCAGCTCCCAGGACATCATGTACTGCTTCTGCTCGCAGTAGTTTAACAGCAGCTCGGCGTTCCGACTGTCCCACGTGTTTTCTGGAGTTCGAAGCAACGCATTTAAGCCAAAGATCAACTCCAATTCCGAGCAGTTCACAAAGGAGTAAAGCAGATCCACTGCCTGTTCTACACAGACATGAAGAAGGTCATTAAGCAAACAGAAAACAAAATGAGATTTCTTTTTGCTTATTTTTAATAAATGTCAATTACACAAACACAATTATTACAAGTGTCTTATATGTATTGGATTTTTATTTTCCAACTAAGCTGTTGCAGGGCCTTTCTCAAAAGCCCCTGATCTTCCAACCAGCAGTCCAACACCTTAACCACTGAACTTACACTTCCTACTTAGAATTATCCTCCCATTTTTGTTTTAAAATGTATCTATTTTTTAATTGAAGAATGTTTTTATATACACGATTTAAAGAGAAGTGGTCGGAGTGTGATTACACTGCGAGATTTATACTGTATGTATTGTGTATATGATTAATAAGATTGATTATTATCTAAACATTCGGCCACGCCCACATCTAAAGGCTGTTTATGCTGGAGGTTAAAAAAATCATGTCTAGTCTTGAAAGATCAGTTTTGTTAATAAAAGATGCCTTTGTCTATTTTTATACACTAAAGGTTCTGTTCTGTTCTGTTATGTGCTGTGCTGTGCTGTGCTGTGCTGTTCTGTGCTGTGCTGTGCTGTTTCTGTGCTGTGCTCTGTGCTGTTCTGTGCTGTGCTGTTCTGTGTGTTCTGTGCTGTTCTGTGCTGTGCTGTGCTGTGCTGTTCTGTGCTGTTCTGTGCTGTTCTGTGCTGTGCTGTTCTGTGCTGTGCTGTTCTGTGCTGTTCTGTGCTGTGCTGTGCTGTGCTGTTCTGTGCTGTTCTGCTGTGCTGTGCTGTTGTGCTGTGCTGTGCTGTGCTGTTCTGTTCTGTTCTGTGTGCGTTCTGTGCTGTTCTGTGCTCTGTGCTGTTCTTTGCTGTTCTGCTGTTCTGTGCTGTGTGCTGTGTGTGTGCTGTGTTCTGTGTTCTGTGCTGTTCTGTTCTGTTCTGTTCTGTTCTGCTGTTTTGGTGCTGTTCTGTGCTGTTCTGTGCTGTTTTTGCTGCTGTCTGTGCTGTTCTGTGCTGTGCTGTGCTGCTGTGCTGTTCTGTGCTGTTCTGTGCTGTTCTGTTCTGTTCTGTTCTGTGCTGTGCTGTGCTGTGCTGTGCTGTGCTGTTCTGTGCTGTTCTGTGCTGTGCTGTTCTGTGCTGTGCTGTTCTGTGCTGTTCTGTTCTGTGCTGTGCTGTTCTGTGCTGTGCTGTGCTGTTCTGTGCTGTTCTGTGCTGTTCTGTTCTGTTCTGTTCTGTTCTGTGCTGTGCTGTGCTGTGCTGTTCTGTGCTGGCTGTTCTGTTCTGTGCTGTTCTGTTCTGTGCTGTTCTGTTCTGTTCTGTGCTGTTCTGTGCTGTTCTGTGCTGTGCTGTGCTGTTGTGCTGTGCTGTGCTGTGCTGTGCTGTTGTGATGTGCTGTGCTGTGCTGTTCTGTGTTCTGTTCTGTTCTGTGCTGTTCTGTGCTGTTCTGTTCTGTGCTGTTCTGTTCTGTGCTCTGTTCTGTTCTGTGCTGTTCTGTTCTGTGTCTGTTCTGTGCTGTTCTGTGCTGTTCTGTGCTGTTCTGTGCTGTTGTGCTGTGCTGTTCTGTTCTGTTGTGTGCTGTTCTGTGCTGTTGTTCTGTGCTGTTCTGTTCTGCTGTTCTGTTCTGTGCTGTGCTGTGCTGTGCTGTTGTTCTGTGCTGTGTGCTGCTGTGATGTGCTGTGCTGTGCTGTGCTGTTCTGTGCTGTTCTGTGCTGTGCTGTTCTGTGCTGTTCTGTTCTGTGCTGTTCTGTTCTGTTCTGTGCTGTGCTGTTCTGTGCTGTTCTGTGCTGTTCTGTGCTGTTCTGTGCTGTTCATGTTCTGTGCTGTTGTGCTGTGCTGTGTGCTGTGCTGTGCTGTGCTGTGCTGTGCTGTGCTGTTCTGTGCTGTTGTTCTGTGCTGTTCTGTTCTGTGCTGTTGTTCTGTTATGTTCTGTTGTTCTGTTCTGTTGCTGTGATGTGTGTTCTGTTCTGTTTTCTGTGCTGTGCTGCTGTGCTGTTTGTGCTGTGCTGTTCTGTTCTGTGTTCTGTGCTGTTCTGTGCTGTTCTGTTCTGTTCTGTGCTGTGCTGTGCTGTGCTGTTCTGTGCTGTGCTGTTCTGTGCTGTGCTGTGCTGTTCTGTGCTGTTCTGTGCTGTGCTGTTCTGTTCTGTGCTGTGCTGTTCTGTTCTGTTCTGTGCTGTGATGTTCTGTTCTGTTCTGTTCTGCTGTTCTGTGCTGTTCTGTGCTGTTCTGTGCTGTGCTGTGCTGTTCTGTGCTGTGCTGTGCTGCTGTGCTGTTCTGTGCTGTTTTGTGCTGTTCTGTGCTGTGCTGTATACACACAAGTTGTCACATATACACTGGGTGACGCATGAGCAGCTTTTAATTTAAATTAGCACAAAAGAAGCTTCAGTTAATGGTTTTCTCTTAAAAAATCTCGTAAAAGCAGCTTTCTAAACATAAAACTCAATAGCAAATCAGGAGATTTTAGTTAAATCAAAAGAAACAAATGCAGGATTAGTGTAACTCTGAGATAATCTTACAGACAAAACAGGAAAACTGTTTAACAAGAACAAAAGATGAGTGGGACGGAAAAATTCCCAAAAAATCATCTTTAAGCAACTTTTTTGCCTTAAGGCCTGAATCAGTAACTCTTCTATTTCCTCACAGACTACCAGACTACCAAACAAGTCAAATACAGTAACTGAACTGTACAATTTGTACAAATTATTGTACAAATTATTTGCAGTTGTGGGATCTTAAACACTGACCCCGGCTCCTGACTTCCAAACAAAATAAGAGATAAGAATATTTTAAACCCAAGAAAACACATCTCAGCAAGCAAAAAGTTCTAGATTGAGTCACTTTTGCTTAGTTTAAAATTTGAATTTTATGTTCTATTGACAAATTATTATTTTAAATTTAAAAAATCGTCCCACTGAATTGAAATGCTGTTATTTAAAATAGTAACCAAATATCTAGAAAACAGTTTAGTATTATTACTCCATAATGGTTCATTTCAGAACCAAATAATAAGTTCGAATAAAAAACCTTTAACTTGCCTACCAGAAAATGTTTCCTGCTGGTATTTTCCCTGCACCTCCTCCTGGCGTAAAAACGACACCTGTGTGGCCCAATCTCGCTTTAATTCCTCCTCCAGCAATGGTGGCAGCTTTAATTTACTACACACAGATTCTACAAAATAATCACAAACAATAACAAGTCAAAAAGAGGATTTTTCCAGAAATCCTGTTTTGTAAGTCACATGTCATTAGTATCAAGTATCTTTTTCCAGAGCAACTTTTAGAAGAAAAACAACTGAGAAGTTAAGATCCTTAATGTCTGTTACAATTAACAGCAAATTTCTCTGCCTCAATAATACTGTATTTTTCAATTATACATTAATAGTAACTTATTTTTAACTAACGATATTTGTTGTGTTTCGTAACAAAACAATTGAACAAATCGCCTATTTAAATGTAAGTGCCTTTAGAACCTGTGCCACAAGATAATGTTCATAAACATCACCTACATTATACATAATGACTTTCCCTTAATAGAAAGGTTTTTTTAACATTGATGACAGATTGCTGGTATTGGGATTTTAACTCACTACCTGCCCTAAACAAAAATCCCAATATACACTAGATTGCTGAAATGTAGCGTCAGACTTAAGGTCACATATAGGTGTGTGTTTTATTTATCCAGAAAATCAATCTAAAGTGTTTTATTCCTTTTAATTTAGTCTGTATGCGATCAAAGATAAAATGCATAAATCTTTACAGATTAAATTTATCTCTAAAATTACATTTAAAATGTTAAATGGTTAAAAAGTCCATGTATGTAAATGTCTTAATGTAGAGACACCAAAATAAATCAATAAACTTTAAGTGTTTTAAGATAGATTTTTTGATTTTGTCAGAAAAACAATTTAGATTTTTCATTTTGTATAAATGATTAAGTAAAGTAATTGCAAGTTTTACTATGTCTACATTTGCTACTCTTAACTTTTTTTCCGTCTTAAGCGATTTTAACTCACTTTTCCATCAAACTGGTCTTAAGGCATGTAATACAATAAATGTGACCATTACCTATATGAGAAAAAAAAATCTTCACTATTGTTTTTCTTCTCAAATTTTAGGAAATCTTGTTTGGTTCCTCCAAAGCGTAGAAATGCAGGAGCCAACGCTCTAGTGAGGGTCCTCAGTTTGGTGGAGCTGAAATGAAATCAGTCAAGTTAGTTCTCTGTTTAAAGGTTACAAATTAATTGTAAAAAGCCATGAGACCTTTCATAACCTTAGGCCTTAAATCAATAATACCTCTTATTCTAGACAAGAGTTAGTAAAAAATATTAGTTTTCTTTGCGAAACATCTGCTTTGGGAAATTTCCCCTTCTTCATCCCCTCCTGAAGTAAGTGTAATTAAACTGACCTATTGTTGTTGCATATGCAAATTTACATTTGCAGCATTTGGCAGACGCCCTTATCCAGAGCGACTTACATTCATCTCATTTATACAAATGATATGCAAATAGCGTCGCTCTGAAACAGTACTTAATTCGGTGCAAGTGACAACCTTTCTGAATCTTCTCGTTCACTCTAAAAGAGCAAAACTCCTCTAGAAATTATGAAGGTGGCGTTTTGTGCTTCCTGCACAAGTCCCATTGAGCCACCGGACAGCCACGGCCAGTGTGTTCCGTGATTGGGTGTAGCACACCAGTTAGCAGCATTAGAGCATGCTGACTGCCTTTACTCCACTGACCTGGGATATCACATTATTCACTTCTGTTTCGAGGCAGACCAACCCGTTTCATACCGAAACACAGTTACTGATCTCCCCTCAGCTTGAAATGGTGTTCTATAGCCGCAATTCTCTGGTCCCCAAATGGAGCGGATAGTTTTAACCGATTTTGGACCTGATACCTGTTAACAGAGCGCTTTGCCAGCAATCATTTACAATGATGACGGATAAAACAGATTCCGGCAACAAGTCTGCTTCTAAGATTAGTTTGCTATATAATTATAGTCTAAAATATAATAAAATATCATGAAATGTAGTTATAGTCAAAATATAATAAAATATCATGAAATATAGTTATAGTCTATAGTATATATAGTCTAAAATATAATAAAATGTCATGAAATATAGTTATAGTCTAAAATATAATAAAATGTCATGAAATATAGTTATAGTCTAAAATATAATAAAATGTCATGAAATATAGTTATAGTCTAAAATATAAAATAAATATCATGAAATATAGTTTATAGTCTAAAATATAATAATGAAATATCATGAAATATATAGTTAAAATATAGTATAGTCTAAAATATAATAAAATGTCATGAAATATAGTTATAGTCTAAAATATAATAAAATGTCATGAAATATAGTTATAGTCTAAAATATAATAAAATGTCATGAAATATAGTTATAGTCTAAAATAGAATAATGTCTAAAATGTCATGAAATATAGTTACAGTCTAAAATATAATAAAATGTCATGAAATATAGTTACAGTCTAAAATATAATAAAATGTCATGAAATATAGTTACAGTCTAAAATATAATATATAGTCTAAAATAGAATAAAATATCATGAAATATAGTTATAGTCTAAAATAGAATAGAATATAGTTATAGTCTAAAATATAAGAACATATAGTTATAGTTATGTGTGTGATTATATCAAACATGCAGATGTGTGAGATTAGAACAGCTGGTTTTGACAGACAGACTGACAGTCTGTTTGTTCACCGATTCCACTGATTCACTCACCCCAGAAGGTACATGAACTTCTCCTCTGCCATCAGACTCGCATCTACAGTCACAGACAGAAACCTTTTATCCACTCTTCTGTCCACAGCGGACACGTCCATGTCCACATTTATGGACTTCACATTCAATAAATTAAAAAGCACAGAAAGTGTAACGAAACGCGCGAAAACGGCGCATCGGTTTCCGGATCCCGGACGTCCCATCATTATTATTTAAATCACTTTAAATAAATGCTTTATACGGATGTTAATTTAAATAAAGCGAATAGAATTATATATATTTCTAAAACGATCGTAACCAACTTAATCAAATTTAAAGTGGGCAGCGCGAGCCGGATTTCCTGCTCCGAACAACCGGCGACTGTAAACACAGGCTGGGATGTGGGTGTGGCTTAATAAAATTCAACTGATTGGACAAAAAAGTTCTGAAAGCCACGCCCACACAAACAGTGGTAGAGTTTGAGTTTTGTGTATTTAAAATAAAAGTGAACAATTTTAGGTGTCTTCATATCAACTCAAATGTACCACGTCACCTAATTAATACCCCATGCTCTTGTTTTTGTTTTGTTTTTAGACCTTATATTGTTCTCTTGGTAAAACCCTTCATCGTATCCTTAAAGACAGCTACTTTAATGCATCAATAGAAACTGTCACCATTTTAGTAACTTCTGAAAGTCTTCTGTGGGGCGGTGAGAATACTGACTATTATATGCATCCATTCTTCATATAAATTTTGTGGGTTGCTCTGTCAATCAAATTCTTAATTACCCATACCACAGACACAGCAACCCCCCCCCCTCCTGTTTTCCATGGAGACACCTAAACCCATGTTAAGGTGTCTCCATAGAAACTGCATTTCATTGGCTCTGTACATGTACCTTGCACAATGACAATAAACTTGAATCTAATCTAATCTAATTTAATGTGAACAGAACTTTTTCTTTTGGGGGGGGGCTCATGAGCAAGAGATTCAGTGTATATGAGGCTATAGTTTAGGGGTCACCAAACTCGCCCCTGCAGAGTTAATTTCCAACCCTAATTAAACACGCCTGAACTAGCTAATCGAGGTCTTGCTAGTTAATTGAGGTCTTGCCAGGTCTACTTGAAATTTACAGGCAGGTGTGTTAAGGCAAGTGGTAGCTAAACCAACTAAAATAGCCAAGTTTGGTGACCCCTGTTATAGACCATATATTTGGTCATAAATGTGACATTGAGTACAGGTCTGAGGATGGGGATGATGTCAAGTATATTTTTGAACAAGAAGACAATCTAATAAAGAGGACAGTCCGAATAACACAGATGCTCAAAGAAAAATCCTCATATCAAAAACAGGTTACATTTCATGGTCGCTAATCCCTAATGACAAACAAGGCAGAGCATCAACTGAAAACATCTTCAGAATGAACTCAACTAGACATGTTGTGTCACATGTTTAAGATAGACCATAATCTGTTCAGTCACATGTGTCACATGTTTAAGATATACCATAATCTGTTCAGAAGATTCTACCTGAGATGATTCACACTAAAGAAAGAAGTGTAACCAGTTGTCCGGAGATCAACAAAACACATGGATGTCTACATAGGGCTGTTGCCTCTTACTGGGGTGTACAGATGCTGTAATGGGGCTAGAGCCAGTGTATGTGATGGTGAGTCAGGCTGGTAATTTTTTGGACTATTATGTTATTTCAGATCTTTCATATGTTATGAAGAGTTAGCCGCTTTCACAACAGAAAAAGACAAGAGTTGCTCGATGTGTGAATGATAAGCCTGCTTCCATAAGGGATGTTTGGAACAAATGAGTTGAACACTTGTCATACATGTACACGCCAGGACCAGAGGTTACCATAGAACAGCTAGTTCCTTTCCGAGACATGTGGGAAACATATACAGTATGTAAGGAACACACACACAAACACACACACACACATATATGTTCATTATTCAAGTTAAAAAATGTTATTTTTACCAAAAAGACAAAATTTATATTGTTGGTGTTGTACATGATGTTATGGCCTGTTGGCAGGAGTGCCATTAAGTGGGGATACATTAGGACGATTCTAGGGGCCCCAAAATGTGTGGGCCCCCATAGATCTGTTTTATCAGTAGTAACAGTGCAGAATAGGTGCACTCAATCTTTTATAGGCCACAAAATGCTAACACTGGCACGTCTGTCTATTGTTCTAAACTGTATTATGTTTGTCTTGGTTTTGTTTTGTCTACGTCTCCTTCTTGTCCTGGACCTTAAATTCCTCACCCCACCGGGCTTTGACTTTTAGGGACAAATTTACACTTTTCCCTGTTACTGCATTCTGTGTAAAGCTGCTTACAGACACTATTGTACAGACTACCTATTATTAAAATCGCAAAACAAATAAAAATAAATTTAATTCTGCATCGTAGTCTAGACGGTGTGTAAGTGTGTATAGACTGTGTTGTGGGTGTGTATTGAAAACTCTGGTGTTGTATCTTAATCTTAGTTTTTAAATCTTGCTTTCCAGATAGTTTCCACCTTTGACTCAGACTTCAGTGTCAATCACACATCACTTTGGCTGATTGGAAACGCTTCTAATTTCTGACCGAATTACAATGCAGATGTAAGCAAGTGAGGAGGTGAAGACAATTAAAAAAACAAAAGCCTCTAAAAGAAACAATCAAACGTCAAAAACAGTTTTAAAATATTTTAATACTATTATTATTAATATTTGGTCTCCTATCTGGCCTATTTTTATAATTAAATTACTTTAGTTTCTAATAACTGAGCAGTCAGAACAAACACTGATACCATGAATAATTTCATGCTGTTTATTGATTAGGTGGCTTTCATGATTAAAAAAGGAAAACACATTCTGAGACAGGTAATATCTTATTTTTATGGTAGACATATGGACTGGCCATGACGTATAAATATAAAACAGGTTACATATTTAATTAAATTACATAATAGTAAAAATTTAGGCGGCAGGGAAATCATGAGGGATCATAAGCAGCTCGTCGAACTCCTCCTGCAGAGCTTCTGCCTTCTCCTGCAACAGCATCTACCACACACACACACAGTAGGGGTAGAGTAGGGGAGGTTTAATAGGGCAGATTAATCATACTATGTGACTCTGACCATTGTTATCAGTAAATTAAACAAGATGCATTCACTCTTCTGCAGATTCTGCTAATTAAATGTTCTTTATTCACAGCTTTTAACAACACAGCGGATATCATCACAAAGCAGTTTTACAGATATTCAGAAAACACTTTGGTATAATTAATGGTTTTTCGTTAGGAAAGAAAAGGAGCAAGAAAGGATGAAGTAAGCCAGCAGGAAAGAATGAGGAAATGATGTCTGATATTATTAAAGCACAAAAATACTGTCTGTAGAGGAAAATAAACCCAGTTTCACTGTTTATAACTTGGTGTAACGTGTCTTTTGACCTGGACTTTTCCCAAAAAAATTCTAATTTGATAATTGATCCTCAAAAATAATAAAAAAATTCAGTATTTAAAGGGAACTCCCTAATGTTCAAGAAGAAATGAAAATTTTCTACAGCTTAAGATCGGTGTGGACAAAAACCCTTTAGCATTTATGTGTGTCAAACACAAGTACAGCTACAGAAAGTGATTACATGTGTGTCTCTACTGATAGTTTAAAAAAATTCTACAGCAGATTTAACAAAACATTTATTCTTTAAAACAATCATCAAAAAACACTAGCAGGACTGTCAGTAAGTAAACTGAAATCTAAACTGAAATGAAAGTTATTTATTGACTAAAATGATTGCAGCTGCAATCTCTGGAGCAGAACTGTAAAGATGTACTGACCTTTGCTGAAGCTACGATCTGATTGGCCTGCTTCTTATAGAGATTCTCTACAGTCTTCATCAGCAGACTCGGGTCAGCATTGGCCAGATGAGCTAGTGATTTATACCCAGCATTATACAGCTGCTTGGCTCGGAACTGGTAACAAAAATACAGGACAAAGTGCAGTGTTTGATTATTCCTGTGCTTTATGATCATGACGATGATAAGAGTAAGGTTTGAAAAAATTGAC
The DNA here is from genome assembly GCA_005784505.1 of Bagarius yarrelli. Taxonomy (NCBI): domain Eukaryota; kingdom Metazoa; phylum Chordata; class Actinopteri; order Siluriformes; family Sisoridae; genus Bagarius; species Bagarius yarrelli. The sequence goes on along the minus strand of VCAZ01000073.1, from coordinate 67,044 downwards.
TGACATTCTGTTATCAGCTGCTTGATACTGAGCAAATGATGCCTATTACACTTACAAAGCTATGGGCTTACTTAGTGATTGTAGTTATATGATAATAAACATAACTTTATTTAAATATTATTTATTTAAGTTTACGCCTTGCAAAATCTAAACAAAAAAAAAAAAGTTACATGATTTAAATCGAGTTTTTGCCAAATCTAAATATGCGAGAGGTTCTGGCGTGAGTTAGATAAGGTAATGGTGAGTATTCACAGAGGAGAGAGAGTAGTGATAGGCACAAATTTTGATGGACATGTTTGTTGAGGGGAACAGAGGTAATGAGGACGTGTTGGGCAGGTTTGGAGCCAGGGAAAGGAACAGTACTTTGAAGTGTTGATGAATGACGAAAATAAGATGGAGAAAGGGTAGAAGAGGTAAACAATTTGGAGCAGAAAGTTCAAAAGATTAGTACAAATGAATTTACGATGGTTTCGAAGAGGATGAAAAGAGGAAAGGCGGTTGGTCCTGATGGGATAACAGTAGAGGTGTGGAAGTGTCTAGGAGAGGCAGCAGTGGAATTTCTACTAGATTGTTTAATAGGATTTTAGTGAGTAAGAAGATGCCCGAGGAATGGAAGAGGAGTGTAATGGAGCCTGTCTTTAAGAACAAGGGTGATGTGCAGAGTTGCAACAACTACAGGGAAAAAAGTTGATGAGTCGTAGGGAACTGCATTGTGTTTTTGTAGACCTGGAGAAAGCATATGACAGGGTACCAAGAGAAGAAACAGGTGGCAGAGCTGGAAGTAACAGAGTTAAAGATGTTGAGGTTTTCTTTGGGAGTGACAAGGTTGAAAAGGATTAGCAATAAGTTCATTAGGGGGACAGTTTATGTTAGATGTTTTGGGGAGAAATTCAGGGAAGCAAGGTTAAGGTGGTTTGGACATGTACAGAGGAGGGATGGTGAATATATTGGTGGGAGGATGTTAGAAATGAAGCTACCAGGCAGAAGACAAAGCGAAAGACCAAAGAGGAGGTATATGGATGCGTTAAACATGGACATGAAGTTAGTGGTTGTGAGTGAAGAGGATGTAGAGAATAGGCTAAGGTGGAGACACATGATGTGGCGAAAAAAAAAAATTAACCTTTTTTTGAAAATCATTTTTATTTCTGTAATTTTCTCTACACTATCATTGTTTTATGTTTTGTATCCTTTCCTGATACACCCTGACATCAAATGCTCCCAAAGATAAAAATCAAGTGGGGTGAGATCTGGAAAAATGGTTTTCTTGAAAAAATTTTTTTTTTTCTTGTATGGAAACTTATAGGACACCCTGTATATTCAGGCCATGACTTAGTACAGAGTAATTAGAGTTTACAGACAAACACTCACTTCCATGACTCCAGCAACCTCCATCAGGGGAATGAGCTCGGCCTGTACGCAGTAGGTCAGTCTGCGGGTCAGTTCAGTAAGAAGAGCTTTATAGGCCCAAAACTCCTCCAGCTCCTAAACACACAGACAAATTACACTAAGTCCTAAAAATACAAATCAAGGGGTGGAAATCATAATCTACCCCATAGACTGACCTCAGTGAAATGCAGCACGCAGGAGCAGAAGGCAGAGGCAGAACTGGCGAGGGTCTGAACAAGGCCTCGTGTGAGCTGGAATCTGTCTGCGACGTTCCAAAGGTTTGTCTCATTTAGAAGAGAATAAAGTACCAGAGCCAGGTACAGTCTGTTCACTACTGCAGGATCTATACTCTTACACACACACACACAGTTTTACTAAAACACATTAAATGTTATTGTGAACTAATGTAATTCCTTAAAGAACCACAGAACAGGGTTAAATAAAGGGACATACACTTACCTTCCTCACACTCTGCCCAGCTGCTTTTCGCACTAGGAAACTCTCAGGTACTCCAATAGTGGTGGCTATCTTCTGTTCAGCGGCAGATAACTTTGTTAACTAATGAGCAAAAAACGAATTTACATTTACATTCACAGCATTCAGAAGATGATTTTATCCAGAGCGACTTACATGTATCTCTTTTTACAACTGAGCAATTGGAAGTTAAGGGTTTTGCTCAGGGGCCCAACGGTGGCAACTTGATGGTGCTGGGAATCGAACTTGATCTTTAAATTAGCAGTCCAACAACTAAACCACTAAAATACCACTTTCCAAATTCTAGACAAATTGCAAATAAATAGTAGCTTACTGTATTTCTGAATAAGCAAATCTTCACATCTAGTGAAAAAGCTTTTCCAGATGTGTGGCAGTTTTTAAAGTATAAATGCAGTTAAGAAATTTTGGTATAAACAGTAAAACAAATAAAACTCCTTTATAAAGTGAATGACGAGGCTTTAAAAATAGCACAAAATGTGTATTTTTTCAAAAACAGCATATTAAATATTCCACTATTATTAAAATAACACTAAAATAGAATCTTATTGATTCGTTTATTGATCAGTTTATTTGATGCCATTTTTTGATGTCTTGTGCTGTTTCTGTATGTCAACCTGTAATCACACAACCAGTCACTGAAAATGTTCCATAAAAAATTATACAAGTATATGTGCGTTATTTGCTTCCGTTACGTGTTACGGTTTTGTGATTTTAGCAAACTTTCATTGTCACCACTCGTCGTTGTGAAGTCTAACGTGTGAGTGACTGACCTGACTGAAGTAGATCATCCAGTCTGGTTTGATCTGAAACACCATGTCATATGGAGTGACCAGATATACCAGATGCAGGAAGCTGTTTAGCAGCAGCCCCTCCAGACCTTTAGACAGGTCTCTGTAAAGGACATCGGAGTATCTCAGATCTACTGAGCCTGAAGACAAAAAGAAAAATCCAATTCTATATAAAAATCTCTCAGATTAAGTGTCCAATTATAATAAAAAATGCTAACAACTTACCTTAAAGCTCATGTAAATAATAATCTTTACTAAACATTTGCAAATAATAAATAGTTCCTCCGTGAAGTGGCACCACACGAAAAGAAAGAATCACTAAAACGATGCCATTCGTTATTTTTTTGGACAGGTGATGTCACTCTCCACCCCATGCTGCCCAGATCACTCCCAACCAGCGCAGTTCGTTTGTGCTAATTTGTGCAGCTGAAAAAAATATCAAATATATTTTCGCTTTTAAGAAAAAACAAAAACAATTCGGGGTCAGTGACGTCACTCTCCACGCCAGGCCATCCATTGATTTGTGTCAGTTTGTGTTGTTAAAAGATACCCTGAAACTGTGACCGCTTTTTTATGAAACGAAAATTCATTTTTTTATGGGCAGTAGCGTATAAACTAATGTTAAAACACAGTACATTTTAATTTAATGTTAATTTATTTATTTATTTACATTTAATTACAGTACAGCTTACATTTAACTTCAAGATAACTTTAATATAAATTCAATCATTATTTAAGTTTTTATTTTCTTCTATGGAAGCACAGTGTAGTGTTAATGATCGTACTTTGTATTTACAGTGTTAAAGTGGCTTGAAGGAAAAAACTGCCTTGTTTTATTAACTGTGCACAGCTGTATTTCAATAGTTGGGCCTACTTATGCTATGGTGGTCATTTTGATGGTAGTTGGAGAGCTAAATATTTTTTGAAGTGGTACTTGGCAAAAAACTATGAAAACCGCTGTATTTAGTTTAAATTTTAAGCACAAATCAGCACAAACGAATGACACCGGTTTTGTGCGATTTAGAGGAACTGGGGTGGAGAATGACGTCACAGCTCCCGGAAATATGTTGGTTATATCTAAGGAAAGAAAATAAATAGCTTTTGTTTTAACAGCACAAACGGGCACAAATTCAGCACAAACGAACTGTGCTGGTTCAGAGCATTTTGAGCAACATGGAGTGGAGAGTGACATCACACTGTCATAATGCTTAATATCTCAAAAACCAAACCAGCACAAACGAATAGCATAGTTTTGGTGATTATTTCTTTTCATAGGGTACCACTTAACAGAGGTCTAACAAGCACTATATTAGCAAACATTAGGGGTGTGACGAGATCTCGCGAGATCCAATGTATGTAATCCAATGTAACGAGAGAAGATGTTCTGCCACATTTAAGCTGCATTCACACTGCATGTATTAATTGACCCAATTCCGATGTGGCACAGATGGAATTTGACTCATAACAGTGTAAGCAGGTAAAAAGCACATGGATTCCGATATTTATAGGCCTTATTTGTATGTGGTAATTATGTGTTTTAATATTGTAATAATTTTATTCACTGTTTAATTTGATTCAATTGTTTGAAACCCAAATCAGAGGCAGTTTTACCAGTCCACTTAATTTTTTTTTCCTGTAATGCGCTGCAACTCACAACTCACATGCTGCACACACACACAAGGCTTTCTTTCTCTTTCAGCGGTTCTCTGCCTAAAAAAAAGCGTTATGTTGCCGACCTTTATAAATATTATACAAAAGCAACATATTAAATAATCATTTTCTTTACATTAGATTGTTTTGCGGCGTTTAGTGTAAAAGGAGATATCAGATACGGGTCAGTTTTTATAGATGATGCAAGGGGGTCATTAAAAAAAATTGCGTATAATCACCAAATCGGAATTGTGCACTCTAACCCTAACCCAAAACTACATTAACATTGCAGGTCTTAAAGCCCAATTAAGATATTGACGTCCAAGCAGAAGCTGTTACAGCTGCCATCACATAAATTAATAACGGACACGCCAGAGAAAAGTTTTTTAGCAAAACATTTTGCAGTGTTTATTTGTTGTTAATTACTGCCTATAATTCATTAAAATAAAAGTTTAATTTTATATAAAGTACAGGTCTCGTGCGTCGTCTCATCTCGACAGATGTCTCGTCACACTCCTAGCAAACCTATTAAAAAGGTGACCAGATGTCCATTTTCCACAAGTTGATCTGATTCTTTAGGGTGTTAATGACCGCCCAATTCATATATTTTTTTTGATCTGATGTAACACTGTTCAGGCTGTGTCTATGCTTAAACAACAGCGTCCATTAACATTCGTGGGAGTGACTTTGGCTCGTGTGATGTACACACACTGCCAACACAGTTTTGTAAAAGTGCATACCGCACCTGATGACCTCTTTCATTAATATATGCTTTAATGTTGCATATACTTCCATAAACTAAAGCTCCTTAAACCCATTGTTGAGATCACTTTAATTCTAGCATTTCACAGCAGAGTCTGTCTTAATACTGGATAATGATTGGCTGCTCATAAACAGCTGTAACCATAGCAAGATGGTTATGGTAAATGAAGATGCTTACAAAGTGATCTGGTTATTGAAAACATTTTAAAGGGCTTTATTTACCATATATATTTATTTGAAAATTCATGCCAAGGTCACAATGCATGATTTAAGCCTTGATTTTCACTGGCGAAACCGCAGACAAAAACCTGATATTAAAGGTAAATCGATGCTCGTTCACACGAGTGTCAATCACGCAGTGTAAATGAACAGACAACGATCTGAGAAAATCGCATATTCGGCTTGCTAAATATCTGAACAGGTCTGCAATTTGGAATCCTGCTGTGTGAAATGAGTTCTGACTAAAAAAAATACAATGGCAAAGACCTCCAGACAATGAGAGAGAAAGATACAGGGCAGCAGGTAGTTTCGGGGGGAGTTACACCCCACAAAATAAGCGAGCATAGCTTCACTTCCCATATTTATTTATTTTCTCACCCTTTCACAGCAAATCAGCACACAGACTACAGTTTTAATAACCTTTCCAGACTCTCGCTGGAACTCTGATCACACATCTGATCTTGTGTTATTTCCTTTTTATTTCTTACGTGTGTTTGAGTAGTTTGCGACCAGACAAGTCTGCAATTCTTATATCGTACAGTTGTGCAGTGTGTAACCAGCGGCTGTGCTTTCATGCAATGTTAACACGGCAGCAAAAAATGTTACCCACGATAGTCGATCAGTGTGAAAACAACAATTTAATTCAATTTACTTCAGTAAAATACTACTACAAAACTGCACTGATAAACTCTGTAGCATCAATATTGAGTCAGTAATCTGAAATTTATATAAATGCATCAATCTGTACATTATTCCAAAACCTAGGTCACATTCCTTATTCTTAATGGTTTGTATGTTGTACAATATTCACAGTTATTATTGTCTTACCTTTATATGTTGCTTTTCCCAGTTTGGTGACATGCAGCACAGATTGATCGTGAGGAGCCATGTTAATAAGGTTCTTCTCTTTCAGCATCTCTATTGACTCGACCGTAAGCTCACGAAGACTCTTCTGCTGACAAAGCTGAGTCTCCTGGACGCTGAGTAACGTCATAGACATAAACTCCAGAACTTGTTTCACAGTGCATGCAATCTGTATCCAAAAACAAAGCCTGCATTAACATTTTAGGCTTCACTGACTGACTTTTACCCAGAGATCAAAAAGTCACTCACTTCGAGGCCGATAAGGGACAGGATGAGACTTAAAAAGCCGTGACTGCGGTCATGTAGCAGGTTGCTGTAACAGTTTTCCACTGGTGCACAGACCAACTGTTTGACCTAACAAAACAATTAGAGAAGTTAGTTAATGTAAATTAATATCGGAGCTGAATCTTGACAGACGAGAGGTGTTACCCTTTCTCTGTCTCTGTCCTGCAGGATGAGAATGCTTTCGCCACTTGAATCGATTCCAGCTCGACCTGCTCTTCCCACCATCTGCTTATACTGGCTCCTCTTCAGGAATTCTGCCCCCACATACGGGGAGCGCAGGATCACCCTGAGTACAGAGGGGTTAAGAGTTAGACAAACAGATAACCTTGGCCTTCTTGGCTCATGGTTAAGATTGTGGGTTCGATTCCCAACTTCACCAAGCCACCACTGCTGGGCCCCTGAGCAAGGCCCTTAACCCCCAATTGCTCAGTTGTATAAATGAGATAATGTAAGTCGTTCTGGATAAGGGCGTCTGCCAAATGCTGTAAATGTATCTATTGTTAAAAGTGCTAAAGAAATAAACCCAAATGAAACTGAATAGAAAACTGATAGTCAATAATATTTACAACCGCATAGTTTTTAAAAATAAAACAAACTGCTAGTTTTGTAAATATTAAACTTCTTGTTGTTTACCCTTTGTTAATAATTTGCCTTTTATATGCAATGTAAAAAGTTTGGGGGCTTTGTATGAGGTTGTTCTTTTAAACACAGGATCACCAGTTATAAATAATAAGTAACAATGTTTAATTATATTCTAGGTAAATATAGAAAGTTGGGTTTGGATTTTATATTATATAAATATTTTTTAATATTTTTAAACTTAACTTTAATAGAAGTTAAACTGTTATTTTGGTGCATTGATAATTCTGCAGAATTGTCTGTGAATATAAAAGCGTAAATTTCCTAAAGCTTTTAACACAGTACTAATTATTTTAGTACATAATACAAATCAGTTAAGTTTGATTCGATCATGAATTAAATGTCCTTATTGTCATTGTAACATGTAAAAAGTGCTATTTAATCATTATATAAGCATAAAAAACAGGAAAAATAAACAAATAAATAATATACACATAAGATAAAATATCTTGCGGTTTAAGCAAGTAAACGCAGACTAACACACACCATAAGAATTAAGAGACGTTTTAGATATTATTATAAATGTCTTGAAAAATCTCAGTAGGTTTTATAGGGTGTTATTGTAATACTCTGCTGGACCTTCGGGCGGGGAGGTTGATGCCGGCAGCCAGGGTGGAGGTGCAGGCGAGGAGACAGAGCACTCCGGATGAGTACGCCTCCTCTAACAGCTTCCTTTCATCACTGGTCAGTCCGCTGTGGTGGTACGCCAGGCCAAAGGGCACGGTCTTCTGCAGAACAGGACACAGCGTGCCGTTTCCACTCTTTCTCAGTTCAGAAAGAAGAGTTGCCTTTTCCTCATCTCTGTGCTTCAGGAAGTCTCTTTAAACAGACCAAAAATACAAAATAGAATTGTATTTTTTTAAGTGTATAGAAACAAATGCAAGGTAAATTAATGCTTATACATACTTATTTAGATACTTGCAGATCATGCCAGTTACGTTTTCACAGTTCCTCTTTGTGGCACAAAAAATTAAGCAGGACTGTTTGGGGATTACTTCAGTAACCAGAGCAATGATGTGGTCCTGATCCAGCTTCTGCATGCCACTGGAGTACTGTTACAATTAAACAAACAAACAAACATAGACAATTTTAAAATGATTAGAGCACTGTTATTTTAATCAGCTAAAAATGGTTGAATGCCATTTATTTTTATTTTTTTCTGTAAAATGTCAATAGGAAAAATCAGTTTACAGTCCCAAACATTCCTCTTCTTCTCCTTACGGCTGTTCCCTTTTAGGGGGCGCCACAGCGAATCATCTGTCTCCACCTAACCCTATTCTCTACATCCTCTTCATTCACACACTAACTGTCCTCGTTTATCGCATACATATACCTCCTCTCTGGTCTTCCTCTTTGCCATCTGCCTGGTAGCTTTATTTATAACATCCTCCTACCAATATATTCATTATCCCTCCTCAATCTGGCTTCCCTGACTTTCTCCCCAAAACATGTAACATGACCCGTCCCCATGATGAACTCGTTCCTAATCCTATCCAACCTCGTTACTCCCACCTGTATATCTCTATACTCTGTCTCGCGACGACTGACTTTTATTCTTCTTCTCTCCATCTCTCCAGGTTTTCCTCCACCTGCTCCCTGCTCTCACTACAGATCACTCCTCTTCCATTCCTCGGGCATCTTCTTACTCACTAAAATACTGTTAAACAATCTAGTAGAAATTCCACTGCTGCCTCTCCTAGACATTTCCACACCTCTACTGTTATCCCATCAGGACCAACCGCCTTTCCTCTTTTCATCCTCTTCGAAACCATCGTAAATTCATTTGTACTAATCTTTTGAACTTTCTGCTCCAAATTGTTTACCTCTTCTACCCTTTCTCCCTTTTATTTTCGTCATTCACCAACACTTCAAAGTACTCCTTTCATCTTCTCTGTACACTCCCTACTTGTAAGCACCTTTTCATCTCGAGCCTTAATAATCCTAACCTGCTGCACATCCTTTCTATCTCGATCCCTCTGCCTTGCTAACCTGTACAAGTCCTTCTCTCCTTCTCTAGTGTCTAACCTAGTGTATAACCCATCATATGGCTTGCCTCTTTACTCTAACCCTTTTCTCTGTATACTATCCTGAACTTCCTCATTCTGCCACCAAGTCTTCTTATCTTCTTTCCTCCTTCCACATGACACACACAGTACCTTTCTTTCTGTCTCCCTGATCACTTCTGCTGTAGTTTCCTATTCATCTAAAACACTAGCTGACCGCCCAGAGCCTGTTTCAACTCCTGTCTAAATTCTTTACAGTATTCTTCCTTTTTCAGCTTCCATCACTTGGTTTTCTTCTCTACCTTTTGATGCTGTCTGGCTACACTCTTTCCCACCACAACTTTACAGTCACTAATCTCTTTCAGATCGCTTCGTCTACATAAGATGTAATCTACCCGTGTGCTCCTTCCTCCGCTCTTATAGGTCTTTCACTGTTCCTTTCCCTGACGCCAAACATGCCTAATACTTCCTCATCACCTCTGTTCCCCTTACCAACATGTCCATTAAAGTCTGCGCTTATCACTACTCTCTCTTCTCTGGGAATACTCACCATTACCTTATCTAACTAACCCCAGAACCTCTCTTTCTCTTCTAACTCACAACCTACTTGTGGGGCATAACTATTTACAACATTCACCATCAGCCCTTTAATTTCTAACTTCAGACTCATCACCCTGTCTGACACTATTTTCACCTCCAGAACCTTTTTCAAGATCAGCCCTATCCCATTTCTCTTCCTATCCACACCATGATAAAACAACTTGAATCCGATCCAATATTATGAGCCTTGCTACCCTTCTACCAGGTCTCCTGTACACACAATATATCTACCTTCCTTCTCTCCATCATATCAACCAGCTCTCTACCTTTCCCTGTCATTGTCCCAACATTAAGTCCCTATTTATTTTATTATTAATTGACAACAACCATCATCATCATCACAATTATCATCATCCAGTCTGTCTAGGATAATAAGAAACAGAATAAAACTGAAACAGAATTAATTCAGAAGAACTGTAGCAACGTCTCCAACAGGCTTTAAGAAACCGACTTGCAAATCTACAGTACTGTAAAAAAGTTTAATCACTTGTGTAAAAATGCTGAAAAATAAGGGTCCCTTCAAAAATAACGTCCTCATTAGAGTTTCTATATCAATGAATTTCTATTAACGCAATTAAATCAACATTTGGTGGAACCGCCCTTTTGTGTTTAAAGCAGCTTTTGCCTCAGGTGAACTCATTTAGTTTTTCAGGTGGATTTGCGGGTCAGTTTCCTAAAGCCTGTTGGAGACGTTGCCACAGTCCTTCTGAATTAATTCTGTCTTAGTTGTTCTGCTTTTTTAATGCCATTCTAGACAAACTGGATGATGATGAGATCAGATCTCTGTGTGGATTAGATCACTGGCTGTTGTCAAATAAAAATCTCGCTGGATTATTACACTTAATGTTTGGGAACGTAAACTGATATTTCCTACTGACAATCTACAGAAAAAGATCTATCTTTTTTATTTTATTTAAATAAAATAAGTGGTAGTTCAGTGGTTAAGGTGGACTGATACCTGGAAGATCGGGGTTTGATTGCCAGCACCACCATATTACCACTGCTGGGCCCCTGAGCAAAGCTCTTAACCCCCAATTGCTCAGCTGATGATAGATAAATGTAAGATAAGGATGTCTGCTAAATACTGTAAATGTAACTGACTTTAAACCGTTTGTAGCTGGTTAAAATACTAGTGTTCTAATTATTTGGGCCACCACTGTATATGAAAATACTGTGAATGATTTTATATAAAAGATATATAAAGAATTCGGTTAATACAGAGTTTTGCTACAATAGTTTAAAACTACAACTGCTAATTAACTTCAATTGTCAAGAACAGTTTTGTACTCAAGCCTACATCAGTTCGGTGATGCTCGCTTATTATCAGGATAACCTTTTTAATTTCTAAGATGTACAAATAAAATTGAGTTTTGCACATTGAACTGAATGTGTAAAACAGGCCTGAAAGGTCATTTGCCTTCAAATCTTGTGAAGACCTTCTTTGACCTAAATTTACAAGTTTGCCATTTAGCAGACACAATCTCTTTTACCTGCTTACACATAACACACTTACACACCATTTGAGCTGCCAATGCCTTATATCAGACATATCATAATATGTCTAATATGAGGCAATGGCATCTTAAATGGTTAAGGTACTGGATTGATGATCCCAACATTAATGTCTACCAGTGCTAGGCCCTTATGCAAGGCCCTTAACCCTCTCTGCTTCAGACTAGCTCACGCACCGACCGTGACCACCTAAGCTGGGAAATGCGAAGAGAAGAATTTTGCTGTGCGGTAATTTATGCCATTACTAAAGGCTTCTTCTGGATGTCAATTATTGCTGCTAAATCAATGGATAAAACCTTCATAATTAATGTTTTAGAAACTGACTGACCAATCAGAATCCAAAATTCAATAGCACAGAAAATTGCCATAAAGCAAATTACAGAGGAGACACCAGAAAGAAACACCATCCGCACCTACATTAAAATTCAGCACACGGGAGAAGTGGAAGCACTGCTCTTCTTTGGGATCAATTTCATATATACTGTCCCTCAGTTTCACATACTCCTTCAGCTGGACCTGCGGAAAAGCAGCACTGAGATGTCACCCCATACACAGAATTTCAAATCAGGTTTTCAATTAAGGGTTTTGAGTTATTGAAAAATATCTACAGGTCGAAAGTCACTGGTGTAGTTCTCAGCCCTCAGAAACTTCAGGAGATCCGCTACGTTGCCCAGAGTTGCACTCATTCCGATGATCTGCATGCGTTCTGTTTAAAACAGTCTTGCATCAAACATTGTTGGGTTAACAGAGCTTAAGTTTTTTGCCACTGACTTACTGCTTTTGTAAAGCACTTTGGACAGAGTCATCTCGAGAATGGCTCCTCTGCTTCCATCTCCAAGCATGTGAAGCTGAGTAAAGTGGAGAAATAACATTCTGGGGAATCAGACTCCAAAACTACAACAAATAAAATGAAGTTGGAACATGCGTACCTCATCCACCACCACCAGACCGATGTTGTCAAGGCGATTTGTTTCGATCAGTGAGTTGACCAGGCTGTGGCCTTTCTCAATCGTGGCGATGTACAGCGAGTTTCTGCTTCGTCTTTTCACGGGAGGGAATTTCCCTTTACTCCCAGCATACTCCTCGACCAAGAAGTCCAGCTCAATACCAAAACATGACAAGCCTCGAACCTGCAGAAAATAAAGCTCTGGTAACAGGGGCTCACATATCAGATCAAAATAACCACATGCATGTATACACATAGTCAAATGTACCACCGGAAAGCAATGCATTCTTATTTAACCTACTTAGGCCAAAAATAGTCACCGCATTACATTTGTAGTGTTAACAAGACGTGTAGTATTTTTTTACATTTACAGTATTTGGCAGATGTTTTTATCCAGCGCGACTTACATGTATTTATTTTATACAACTGAGCAATTGGGGGTTAAAAGCCTTGCTCAGGGGCCCATTGGTGGCATTTTGGTGGTGTTGGGAATCAAAACCTGATCTTGCAATTAGCAGTCCAACATCTTAACCACAGCACTACCACTTCCCCGGTTTTTCCATTTACATGTTTAGCATCAGCCCTTTAAACTATAGCAAAGAAAACATACAACTAGGGAGACCGATACCATTTTTAGGCTGAGTACGAATGCTAATATTTTTACTTGGCAAGAGTGCTACTGTTACCAGCAAATATCTCTGCGCTTACTTTTGTGATTAAATTTCTGTTTTTTTATTAGATTATCTGTATTAAAAGTACAATTTTTTTGGCCGGTACTGTGGTGTAGTGGGTTAGGGTGCCGGCACTCACACCCGCTGTTGCTCTGGCAACCTGGGTTCAATTCCAGCTACCCTCCCCATCCCTGTCCTGTCGCACCAAAAAGGGCAAAATTATAACATTGACAAATCTTACTAACTTTTTTACCTCTTGATATCTTTACAGAATCTAGTCTTCAGTCTGCCATGTGTGGGTTTTCATAATTATTTAAAAAATATTTCCACACCACTGAGTCTAACATTCTTTCGTTGCTGCGGCTGTCTTTGTGCAGTCAATGACATCACATGAGGTATTAACGTGTTTTTAAAAGTATGAGTACATGAGCTTAGCATCGGGCCCAATACCGATACCAGTATCAGTGCATCCCTACATATAACCATCTATTTATCTCATTTCTGTAGCTCAAATCCTTAACACAGGGTTAACAACCACTGCCAATATGAAACATGTGACACCCTGGATGGGGTACCTACACATTATATAGCACATGTGCTTGCACACAAACAATCAACCACTACAGACAATTCAGAAATGCTGATCAGCCTACAGCCTAAACTCAAAATCATAGGAAGAACATGCAACTTCTTAGGAACATGGAATCCAACCTCTAACTCCAAGCGAACCATAAAAAACTTATTTCAGAGAGTTTTGCCATGAAGGTGATTGCTGATTGTAGTGGCAGTAACAAAAATAATATTTATTTAGACTTTTAAATAAATCAATAAATAAACTAATGTATGAATACATACATATTAAAAATAAAATTATGGTTGAGTTCACCTTTTCTTGTACCAAGGATACATATGGCAAAATCAGTAGTGCGTCTTTTTTCCTACAGAGAATCTCTTTAAAAATAAGAATTTCGGCCACCAATGTCTTTCCTCCACTCGTCGGTAGAGAGTAAATCAGATTCTTTCTGTGAGCAACTGAATCCAAATTCAGACACGCCTTCTGCCACTCTGAAACACACACACAGATTCCATTAGGCTTTATTAGTACTAGGACTCTAGAGTCCATAAACTGAAAAAAGTAAAAATAAATATTTTGAGCCCCAATTTCCAAAAATGGAATTAAACCAAGTTAAAGTAAATTTAACAAAAACAGCACAGTAACTGTAGTGAAAAATTCCTACTTTCTAATTCCTTTGCTGTGTAAATTCATGATAACATCTTTACATTTTAACTAGAAATGGAGTTTCTGTGCTTTTTGTTTATAGTTGGAATTTCTGTATAACAATATCAGCCATCCTAAAAAAGATGAACTGAAGCTTTAAATGAAACATGGAAACGTCAGATTATTATAACGATTATTAAGAACACTTAAATAATGCCGTTTGGACACACTGTAGCCCGACTCCAGCACCTGTAACAGTGTGTGAAACCCTGTGTTATCCACCACAGAGAACCAGAACAAATCTTTGTCTGTGCAGTGCATTAATGGTAATTCCTGCTGCTGCCACAAAATGACGCCACATTTCTGACGCGTTTCTGACGCATTTTTGAGCCAATCAGATAATAGATATCGCAGTCAACAAGGACTTCGATTGACTAATTAAAAGAAATAAGTCCCATCTTTCCACTCACACTTGCAAACTTCAGTAAGTGCAAGCGTGAGTCAAAGTAAGACGGCCCAGTGCATAACGGGTTATTTCAGGAATGCCCTGCATTCGCATCATGTCATTTACACCTTTGCAACACACAAAGCAGTATTCTCCAGCCTAAATCCGCTTCGCAGTTTTTGACACCACTGTTTTTGCTAGCAAATTGCTGTTTACAGACTTTTAGCCGCATTTCAGCGCAAAAAAGATGCCAGAAGTTAGGTGCCCAAAAAACATGGTTCAGTAGAATACAGATTAGATTAATTTTAAATTAACATGAAGTTGCAATTTTTTTATTTGATTTACAGATAGTTAGGAAACTGTTTTTTTGAGCTTTTAACTTGATTTACACCTTCAGAAAACTTATTTTGCGCATGTGAATTTATATTATGCATGCAATATCACATACATTTTCACAAATATAAACCTGCGCATGCAAATCTTCTCAGTGTCATTTTACTTTCATCACATTTTCCTAAAAATCACTGCATGCATGGGTTTTGGCTTAGTAAAACACACACAAAAACATTTGAAACAAATCTCCAGTAAATTGTATTTAAAAAGTTAAGCTGATCACCATACAAGTCCTCAATCCTCTTCAGTCTTATTATTAAATCCTTAACTTTGGATGGAAGTCCAAAGAACGGACCCAGGTCTCCTTCTTGTGGCACAGACTTGATGGTCTCCACAGCTGCATTGATTTCCTCACTTACAGCTGCTTCTTTCTGAAGAACTATTTTCGACACCATGTTGGATGAAGCTGCGTTTTTCAGCATGGCTCTCTTCAACTGGTCAGCCATGCTTCTCCTAGCCTTGCTGGTTGTTATTTTCTGTTCGCTAGAGCTTGGAGACTGCTTCAAACATCTCACTTCGGGAGTGGATGAGTCGCCGGTTCCTTCTGTGTGAAGGGGGTGCAATTTATTTAGCACGTCTTGCTGAAAAGCGAGCTGAGAGCTCGGTAAAGCTATTAATGATGTATCATGAAAATTGTCCATGAAGACTGGGAAATGATCTTTCTGAGATCTCTTGGTGTTTTCTGGGACTTGGTCCAGTTCAACGTTTTCCAGCTTGGCGAGGAAGGATGAGTCAGCGATGATGCTGTCATAGCCATCAAAGAGATCCTCACTGTCACTGCAGCACTAAAAATGATGAAAGAATAAAGAAAACTACATGATACATTTGAGATGTATACAGCCCTTTTGTTTAGGGGTTAAACAGGAAAGATAAATACTTTAAATGATTTAAATGGGAACTATAAAGATAAATCATGGTAGAAATTGTCCAGTGGACAAATTTTAAAATTCTATTTAGTCTGTGGCAACAATTTTAGCTGCACAACATTGCTGCCCTGTACTGACTCTGCCATGCGTTACTGTCGAAGAGTCGACTCTGCCATGCGTTACTGTCGAAGAGTCGACTCTGCCATGCGTTACTGTCGAAGAGTCGACTCTGCCATGCGTTACTGTCGAAGAGTCGACTCTGCCATGCGTTACTGTCGAAGAGTCGACTCTGCCATGCGTTACTGTCAGAGTCGACTCTGTCCATGCGTTACTTTCGAAGAGTCGACTCTGTAATGCGTTACTTTCGAAGAGTCGACTCTGTAATGCGTTACTTTCAAAGAGTCGACTCTGTAATGTGTTACTTTCAAGGAGTCGACACTGTAATGCGTTACTTTCAAAGAGTCGACACTGTAATGCGTTACTTTCAAAGAGTCGACTCTGTAATGGGTTACTTTCAAAGAGTCGACTCTGTAATGGTTACGTTCAAAGAGTCGACTCTGTAATGGTTACGGTTCAAAGAGTCTGGGTTTACGTTCAAAGAGTCGACTCAAATGTGTTACTCGAAGATTTGACTTCGATGTAACGTGTGGATAAAATTCCTTTTGTTTTATAAAGAATAGAATACAAAAGCGTTACCTGCTCTGCGACTCTGTCCTCTGTCCCGATATTCCTGTCCTCTGTCGGTTTGCATTGCTCTGCGCTGAGTAGCTTCTTAGCCGGAGTTAAATCGCTTCTCATCCCGTCTCTGTTTCTCTTTTTGCACAATGAACTGCGTTTCACAATTATTTTACTGTGAAGCTCTGCGTCTTTACTCATTTCTGTTACCTCACATTACTAACTAACCTCCGGCTAACATGCTATCTGACCCGCCATTACCACAGGAATGACATTAAACTGGCTTACTTCCTATTTCAGTTATACACTCTGGTTTAAGTCGCACTGTAATAATAATAATAATAATAATAATAATAATAATAATAATAATCAGCTAATGATTATTGCCTTTCTAATGTTGTTAACATGTTGATGCCCGAATATTTTAAACAGATTAGTCAGAAGCCAAACCAATCAAGCGCCAGTTTAGACACGTGACCGGAAATGACTCGACATTGTTTACGTTACGTTAGCCATATTGGAAAGGGCAAGATTTGGTCCGGATTTGCAGAGATGCTAATCTGTAATCAAATTCAATCGCTTTATTCCTTTTTTATTGTATTTAATATGTTAAGTGCTATTTCGCTGGTTAAAGTGCTAAACTGCTTAGTTGTTTAAAATATCAATGTGAAAATAGCTTTATATTATAATATTGATGGTTACTGAAATCATTTATTCTACACTTTATTGTTTTTTGTGAATGTGAGGATTGGCTCTTAAAAAAATAAATTTCTGTAGATCGAAATTATCATAAAGTCATAAAATAGAAAAAGTAACATATTCATGCGTGAGATTAAGTTATTTACACGTTTAATATTATATAACATTGATTGCATTGAATCCATTTAAATTTTAGCCAACAGGTGGCGGTAAATAAAAAACTCGACGCCTTTTGTGGTTTTCACAGACGAAGAAGAAAGTGTCATGGCGGCTTACTGATTCCGCTCGGGGAAGATGAGTGTCCTTTTAAATTATCAAGTGTTTCTGGCAGCCGTAATAAAACAGCGGATCGTTACGAACAGTTCAGGTATTAAAATTATACTTATAACACACTGTTCCTGAAGAAAAGGAGTTTATTCGTTAGTTGAACTAGCTGCTGAATGGGTATGGCACAAAATTAGATTCTCTATTACGCTAAGCGTAAGTGATTTTGATTGGCCCGTAAGTTTTAATAATAGATTCTAAATATTACCTCACTAATTAGTTAAAATATGCGAAATCGAGCATTGTTCAATAAAACAATAATTATTTAAATCTATATTTTATCTCTAACTTACAGCAAAATGTCTCCGAAGTCTGTCCAGCATACAACAAGAGGAGAAATTAAACGATATGGTTAGTCATCACTTTGTCTATATACCAAAAACAGAATTAGGTAGATTTTCATTAAGAACTTTTTGTGTTTCAGCCCATTCAAATGGAAAATCCGTATAAACAAGCGCAGAAGGGCTGTGTCCTGTGCAGCGTCTCAGTGGAGTATAAAAACATCCAGGTGAGTTCATCTGACACGATTCAGAAATGTGGTTTAGTTGCGTGGGATGTAACGCAAACACACTCTTGTGTGCAGTTGCTGTCGCAGTTCATCTCGCCACACACAGGCAGAATATACGGCCGACACATCACAGGTCAGGAGGTTTTGCTACGTTTTAAACGAATCCCTGTGCAAAAACATTTAATGGTTTACCAGCTTTAATGCGTCTCCTGCAGGTTTGTGCGGCCGCAAGCAGAGAGAGGTGACAAAAGCCATCAAGAGAGCACGATCCATGGGTAACACTAATCAAAACTCTTCTCTGTTCATTTACCAAACCTCCAATTTGGTAGACAGAAGTATTGGTACACGTGTCCAAATTCCACTATTCTCATTCACCAGAGTCTTTTTTGTCTTTTTAACAGGTTTCATGTCTGTAACACTGAAAGAGCCACAGTTTATCAAAGACCCGAACGTCTGTGACATCCGACACATGGAGTAGCAAGAGAACAGTAGAATTAGTCTTACTGATGAACCTAATAAAAAAAACTACCAAACGTGTAAATCTGTTTTATTTACTTGTCATTGTCAACATTAAACATTTAACATGCTTTTCGGTGTATCACTTAATCACATTGGTAAACTTTTCACCATTTTAAACATTTTTCATTTATTTAGTATTAAAACTAATCGATTGTTTTGCAATCCTGAAGCATTTCCTCACCTTAATCATAAATCATTAGAATAAGAGGATTTAGTAAACGAATAAAGCAATTATTGTGACTATTTACGCTTTTCTCTACAAACCCACTATTATATTTTACAAAAAGGGTATAAAAATTAGGTTCTAATGAGACACGTATCTATAGAAGTCCATTTCTGCCACCACAAAAAAAATGGAAAAAGTTATATTATATTTAAAAGTTATATAGAAGAAGAATGACATGCTGGCTCATTGTTTCCACACAGCACAGACTATTCCAGGAACAGCTTAAGAGTCAAATGATTAAAGAAATATTCATAGTAAAAAAGTTTTATCCATGTTGTTGTGACATGCATGTATGTCAAAGACTGGACTGAATCAAAAATTACAATAAAATAACTAAATAAAACTATTAATTTAATGTATCTTTGCCATTGTGTTATATAATCCACAATACAGTTCCAATATCAAACCATAAGATGGATTTTTTGTGATTTTTATTATTTTAAAGTCAAACCTCTATTCGGGCCGCATTTACACGGCAAATCTTAATGGCGCTTTCCGATTTTGTGATTATATCTGATTTTTTTGATGACCCGCTTATATCAACTTTTTTAAAATGACCCGACACCGATATCTGCATTTACACCAAACACAGCAAAACAACCCAATAGTTCACTTATAAAAAAAAAAAAAAAGGAGAATCATGTACAATTTATTCATTATTAAATCAGGCAACATTTCATAACTGGCAAAAAGGCAGTTTAATCTTTAATAAATAAAGAAAGGCACATAATGATTGGGGAAGTGTTTAGTTTAGTATTAATACTGAACTGCATGTGAACAAACTAAATACCAAGTAAGAAAAAAAATCTAAATGCATGACAAATTTACCCAAATTGTACTCTTATCATTGAAGACATTAAAAAGATTTCTATTTAAAATGTTAACAAAATATTTTTTAGCTGGTGCATAAATAGTGACAGGAAGTGGGGCTTCTGTCTCCAGGACGATGCATAACCATCGTGGTATATTTACATTTGTACTTCTGGCACTTATTTTATTACAATTATCTATTTTAGCAATTCAGGGTTAAGGGCCTTGCTCAGGGGCCCAGTAGGGGCAGCTTGGTGGTGCTGGGAATTAAACGCACGCTCTTCTGATTAGCAGTCCAACACTTTTAAGCACATAGAAACCACCATCCCAAATGATATAGAAAGAATAAACCTCTACAGGCTGGTAACAGTAACTCTGCTTAAGTCTGTCAGTTGTGTTTTGATTCCTTTTGATTTTGTCTAACTGAGTCTCTTAAAACACCGGTGAGTTGCTTTGGTTTGGGCTGCTCACCTCCACCTCTGTCTCAGACCCGCTTTCAGATGCCGACTTGCTGAGTCCGGTGTCCCATTTGCTCTTTTTACTTTTCTGTAAAACTCCCTTCCTCCCACAGCCCGAGCTCATCCTCCTCTTCCTCGCAGCATGACGGCACTGTAACAGGAGCAGCGGCAACCTGGTGGCGACATCGACGGCATGGTCGTCGGCGCAACACATCTGCAGTACAGGGAAACCCTCGACACTAAGAGTCTGGCTGCGAAACAATGGCGTGTTGGGAAACAGAGCTTTGAGAGCTGCACATAGCAGGACATTCTCCTTGGGTTCTTCAGGAGGAGAGCTTGATTTGGCTAAAACACAACCAAAGTTCTTTGTCGGCTTTTATCAGAGATGTTCACATTATCATCCTGACACTAATGGATAGAAAGCCCTCTGTTTGTTCTTAATTTCCGCCAGCATCAAACCACAACAAAAAAACCCTTCTCATCTGATTGTTAAATGCAACATCTCACTCACTCACTCACTCACTCACTCACTCACTCACTCACTCATCACTCACTCACTCACTCACTCACTCACTCACTCACTCACTCACTCACTCACTCACTCACTCACTCACTCACTCACTCACTCACTCACTCACTCACTCACTCCACCTGCCGACAATCTGATTGTTATAAACATTTAAACTTTAGACAGATTCTAGCAACCAAGCTCGGACATTTCTTTTTTTTTTCCCTTTCTGTGTCTCTGATTCTCTCTCTCCGTCCGTTACCCTCCTTTCTGTCGGACAGCATGTCGACCGGCTAAAAACCAAAGCGCTACGATCTCTATCTGCCGAAACCGGTCATCTGCACGCAGCAGACTATATTTAACGGCCATGTTGGGAGGTCGGGAGAGTGAGAGGGGCAAATGAGAGGGCGGCGTTACACTACACAAGTAGCTATTTGTGTTCTGCTCCTTTTGACAGCTGTGCATAAACGTCATTCAGTGACGAATGTATATCGAAATATCGGAAATGTGTTATTAAAAAAAGTTTTATTGCGATATACATTGTTATTGAATTATTGTTCAACTCTAATGTTACAGCTTCTAAGGCTCTGTCATCGTTTTGCATTAATTATTATTATTATTTTTTTTTTTGCACATTAACACGCTAAAAACATACAAACGGAGGTTTTTAAAAAATTTCTAGACATGCCTTGTGCTGTTGGTGTGTCTCGATACTTTTTTTTTCATAATTTTTGTTAGAGAGCTGGTATTTCCTGATTAAATCAATTAATTAAAACAATTTTATGTGTTTTCAGTATCACTAAAAATAATACCTGAAAACTTAATGCAAATAAAACCCTGGAAAAGTCTTACATTCGCTGTCTTGCTGTTTATTCATCCTCTCTTTGACGGCTTCTCTAAGTTCGGATATATCGGCCAGGAGCTTCTCCACTCGCCGCTCACTCTTCTCCATTCTCATACACACAGTCTGAAACGAGCGTTGCACTGTTTAGCTGAATAGCAAGGAAAACAGCCTGAACAATCAGGAACGTCTTCCTTACCTTTATTTCAGCTAACAAAGCTTCATTCATGTCGTTGACGTTCTCCACCTCTCTGAGATCCTGATCTGAGGAAAAGAACTTGGCTCTATAAGAGACAGATATAGAAAGTGTTAACTGATAATCTAAAGAACTCGGTTATGAACTATGATCTATTGTTCTCTTCCTCAGTCTATTAGATTTTTTTAGTTTTCAATAAAAAGGATAAGACGTGCAGTTCTAGTAAACTAATCAACCATGTGTGATGTGATGTGCTATGAGTCACAGAGCGCTAAAGTGATTGGATCCTCTTCTGCTACAGCAACGTGAAAATGCTAACAAGCTTTATTAATTAGCTGATGACATCAGACTTCCTATACTTTTAAAATTTAAAGTTTGGGTTTAATTTCCAGAAACACCAAGCAATTTCTGAAACTTTCAATGGGATCTTCATCTTGGAAATTCTGGAATTATTTCATGCTGTAAACTTTTTGGGAATTTATTAGAATGCTATAAAAAGTCTATAAACTGTCCTTTAAAAACAAATCTAAACATTTTGTTTGGTCATAAGATGACATGCAAGCAAACTAATACACATTTTAGAAATTACATTATTTACTTTCCAGAGCCTGAAAAATTGGAGGGACTTAAGTGAGTTAGGGGGATTGTATATGGGAAAGCCTCTTTTTTCCTCATCTTTTTTAAGGGTGTGTATTGGCAAGGACCTCAAACGTATTACGATACATTGGTCACAATACAACATTGTGTTATATTGTTATGATATAATATGACAAATACAAAGCCAGGGGCGCCCTTATGCTTCTTCTGGGATGGCGACGCCAACTACAGGAGCGAAGGAGGACGTCGTTTGATATGCACAGAAGGTTGGAATTGAATATTAACGTAAACTTAAATCAGTTTAAAATGTAATGTCATTATGTATCAATACTATAGGTTAAAATATTAATATACTACAAGTGCTGTATGCATGTGCACGGAGAATACTGAATCATAGAACATTAATTATAAAATTACCTTAAGTCTGGTTGTTTCAGCCAAAATAAGGCTTTAAGTTTTTTTCCAACTACATTTATAGTGCTCGTTATAGGCTAACCAGCAATTTTGCTAATTTTTTAGTTTTTTCCCCCAGTAATTCCGAAATATTTCCAATAGAAAATGTTCAGCCTTGAAAATTCCCAAAATTCTGCAATCGTAGTCGAACCCTACAGAAATGTAACTGTTACCCTGGTGGCACCACCATCAGGTCAAATTTTTGCATCCCTGAATTTCAGGATTAAGACAAGTTTTAATACCACTTGACATCAATTTCTACCAAATTAAATTCACCACCATTTTAATTTTTGTCAAAACCATTTTTTTAACTTCTCCTAATTTCTCATTTTGGTTACTGTAATAAATGTTTAAGACCCAATTTAAAGGCAGTTTTAACAAACAACGGTTAATTTTTTTATCCTGTACTGCGCTTTGCGGCTGATTGGAAAAACACTCACTCACACTTTCTCACGCGCACACTCACTGATGCGCACACTCACTCACACCTCTGCACCTGCACCCACGCACCCGCACCCACGGGTTCTCAGTCTCAAGAAAGCATTTTAGTAGTAACAGTTTTGCAGACCCTTAAATATAAAACCAAATACTGAATATTGTTTGTCAACTGATTATCACACTGTTTTTTCTTTCTTTTCCGGTCAGTACGTTTACATTGTTTTATGTTTAGTGTAAATGCAGATATCGGATACGGGTCAGTTTTAATAGATGATGTAAGCGGGTCTTTTAAAACATTGGATATAGTCACAAAATCGAAATTGGCCATCAGGACCTGCAGTGTAAAGCATCCAAACTGCATTAGTAAAGCCAATTTTCTTCTTCTTTTTAAACCTAGAAAGTGAATTTTGTTGTACGGTCAGAATATTCCAGCGCTGCCTGTAGTCAGAATTCCTTTTTGCTGAAGCTAATGTTCTGTTTTTTCTGATTACATAACAACCATTGTAGAGATTAGTGTTATCAGTGAATAAGCATTAGAAGTGGTGGTTTTACAGCACCTGTGTTGTTTTATGGCTTGACAGTGCTTCAGAGAGGGACAGGTAGTGGAGACTCTCCAGTAATCCTGTTGCTCCAGTGTACCCAGGTTGCTCACAGAGACTGAAATACTACTGTACTGACTAAATCACATTAATGTTTAAAAACATTAGACATACAAGAATTTTGACTATCCATCTTGTGCACTGTGTGGTTTACGCTTGATTTCCTGTAAATTGTTCTGACCTGCCGTTCCATACGAAGGCTGTGTACTCCAGGCGATGAGTGGAGTATGAAAATGTCACCTCGTACGGGGTGAGCAACAGGAAAACCAGCTCTTGGTATGGCAGCAGCTTCCTCAAACTCTGATGAACCAGCTGCTCCTTTAAAGTCATTTGTTGACTGCTGTTCCTCCGCTGGCGATACCAGCCAATCACGTTCTCCTCAAAACCAGAGCAGAAACCTGTTAGTGATGCTTTATCATAATAATTAAGTCTATAATAGAACAACTCTTTCAGTAAATAAACGTAATGCAGAGTCTATTCCAACCTAAGTGTGTGTTCCCGCCAAGCGGCACAGGTGCGTACGGTGTTTCAATTCGTTAGGGGTGTTTAAGGTTATTTTTCAGAATTCATCTGATTGTGTGATGTTTCAAACAGATAAAGAAAAATAAAGCGGTGCAGTTTTGCCTTATTTGGGAGTGGTAACTTGGTGGTGGGAATCTTTCAATTAGTAGTCCAACACCTTAACCACTGATCTGCAACCCCCATGATACACTTATACAATCCCTGTATGTAGTGTATAAATGTGTTAACCTTTTATTTCCTTTCATTGCTTTAAGAGAATAAAGGGTTAAAGTGTTTGGATAAGGCACTGATAATGTTTAAAGTTACCTCTTTGAGATTGGACAGAACCTCCCTAATCTTGTCTTTATCCACATCACATGTGTTGTTGTAAAAGCTAAAATTACAATGCAAAAAATTAAATATACAAAAAGGATAACTTCTGAAAGAACAAATTCAGAATTTGCTGTACCTGTGGGCTCTCCTGCATGTGATGTGCTTTTGAATATCTGAAATATAGAAATAATAATATATTATTATAATATATAATAACAATAATATTAATAATATAATTATTGACTTTAATATCTGCTGCTTCGCACTTTTTATAAACTCGTCTACATCGAACATCCAAACAAAGGGACCATCACATGACTTTTAGATAACCAATCAGCTGAGTGTATTTAAGTGATTTACTTATCGTGTGCACGAATTGTATGTGATCCGTCTGTGAGTCAGTGATATTGTTCTTCTCTTCACCGACAGTCTCACCGAGTAATAATCCCTCCTGTATGTTACAGACAAACACATACTTCAACACTCAACTTTATTTACCTCAGTATCTATATTCACAACACGATCTACATCTAACGCCCATTAACACTTTACAAATATTTATCTCGATATTTAAGGTTCGGTTTTATTATTAGATGTGGACTTGTAATATCGAATCCATCGATCTTTGGCTCCACCTGGTGTACAGTAAGAAAGGGTGAGTCAAATCTAACTCTTCATTCTGATGTCTGTAAAGCTGTTTTGAAACAACATTAATTCTTTTCTCAAAATCAATGATTTTGTCGTATTCGGTTTCATGCTACATACAGAACAATGAGTCGACTCTGAACCGACTCTCTGTTATGGTAAGCGCTACGTCTATTTAGCTTCTGGTTATGTATAAATGCATTTAATGAAGGATTTATGATTAATATCAGTATTACAGCTCTTTTCTGTAATAAGTTTCTGTAATAACTCACCACATCACAGTTACTGTTCAGATGCTGGAACATTAATGAACTCAAAACGAATCCGGATGCTCTTACAGTGGTGCTATATTCCTCCATCCCGCCGTCTTCAACGCCAATTTATTTAGTGTTCAATTGTCGTTTATTAAACCGAATTTGGGTCTAAAAAAAAGCGTTTTACCTACAACATTCGGAGCTAAAGATCAGCCTCTCTCTCTCTCTTTCTCTCTCTTTCTTTTTCCTGTGCTTCTTCTTCTTCTTTGACGTTTTTTGGCGCTTTAGGTTAATATTAGCGCCATCTATCAGGACAGAGTGTGGAACCAGTTAGAGAAAAGTAAAAGCTTTATTCATTCCTTCCTTTATTCATTTTTATAGTAGCTTATTCCCTAATTCGGGGTCACAGGGACCTGCTGGAGCAGTCTCTGAAAGGGAGAAAGGCACCCTGGACAGGTCGCTCGTCCATCACAGGGCCACACACATTCCTATGGGCAAATTAGAATCACCAATCAATCTAACATACATGTTTTTGGACTGTGGGAGAAAACCGGAGAACCCGGAGTAAACACACACAAACACAGGGAGAACATGCAAAGTCCACACAGAAAGACCCCATTCTAAGACAAGATATTATGCTGTCTCTCTTTCTATTCCCTAACATTCTCAACAGACTCAAGTAAGAGTAAAAAGTATGAAATGAAAAATCTATTTCAGTTGTTAGTTATTAGTTTCTTCTGATTTGATTGATACAAAGCAAAAACGCTGACTTTAAAACTACTTGGTAATTTTTTACATCACGTCCCATCCAAAGTCTCTCTGTTCTGATTATATAAAACTGGTTAATGTAAAGTAAAGTCAATCTCAGTCCTGTGATGGACATTAACAACAATCACATCTCAAACACACACGGTTTAATGTAAACAGGCCACCATACAGACTTTATTAAAGAATTTGGTGATTTTCTAACTAGTTAGTGCTGGCTGCAGATAAAGTCTTAATTGTTGGTGATTTTAATATCCATGTTTCGAAAATGAAAAAAATATTCTGGGATCAGCAATTTTGGAAATTCTGACCTCTATTGGAGTTAGACAACATGTTTCAGATCCTACTCATAGTGAAAATCATACTCTAGATTCAATACTGTCACATGGAAGTGATGCTAATTATGATGAATTTCTGCAACAAAGTGATGATATTTCAGATCATTTGCCAGTCCTGTGTAAACTTAATATAGCCAAACTGTAAATTGTAAAACTTGTTACAAGTATGTAAAAACCATTACTTCTACTTCTAAATAATCTTCCTGATTTATCCTAATTCCCCAGCATATCCAATAGCTTGGAAAAACTTGATGATGTAATAGAAAATATGGGGACTCTCTTTTCTAATACTTTAAATACAGTTGCTACATTATGCTTAATAAAGATAAAGGAAAATATTTTGGCACCGTGGTATAATGAGCACACACTTGCCCTAAAAAAATATTTTTATCTCTTCTAGAAGAGAACAAACACAACCCCAGATATTTATTCAATACAGTGGCTAAATTAACTAAAGACAAAGCATCAACATGTGTTGACATTTCCCATCAGCGCAGCAGTGATGAATTTATAAATTTCTTTAGTTCCAAGATCGATAATATCAGAGATAAAATTGTGAACTTGCAGCAAACAGCCACAGTATCGCATCAGAGAGTACACTATAGATCCCCCGAGGAACAATTCCACTCATTCCTTACTATAGCGGAGAAAAGCTTTATTAACTTAAACTAAAACATTAGTTCAATAACTAGCTGTTATTAAGCCGCTCATTAAAAAAACACAACTTGAACCCGAAGATCTAGTTAATTACAGACAGATCTTAAACTGACCATTTCTGTCAAAGATACTTGATATTATGGTTTAAATCTTACTTATCTGACCGCTAACAATTTGTAGCATTGAATGAAGAGGTATCATATCACTCGCAAGTAAAGTATGGAGTACCCCAAGGCTCAGTTCTAGGACAGTTACTTTTTACGCTTTACATGCTGGTAGATATTATAAGAAAACATGGTGTTAGCTTTCACTGCTATGCTGATGACTGATAGCTATGCTCAGCTATATATTTCTTCGCAGTTCTTACCAAAAAGTGTGATCATATTATCCAGTTAACAAAATCAACTGCAGGCAGGAAAACCTTTTCTTATCTAGAACCCGAAACTCTGGAAAAAATTTCCCAGCACTGTTTGGGAGACAGACACACTAGGTAAGTTTAAAACTAGATTAAAGACACATCTCTCTAACCTAAACTACACATAATACATAGGCCTTTACATACAGAAACTTTACTGCAGCACGGGTAATCTACTGGTTTATCTGGTCAGAGGAGAGCTGACCCCCCGACCCTTCTTCATTCTGTCATTTAGGCAAAAATGGAATAAATTTTAATTGCCATTTTGATTTTTATGCATGTTCTACAATTTAGATTTTTGTATGACTGGCACCGTTTGCTGTTCAGTTTATTTAGTTTTGTGTTAAATGGATATAAAAATGTGTTCAGGTGTTTAGAATGAATGTTTGTTCATGAACATATTGTCCAGCTCCACCCCATAGATACCAAATTATTATTAATAGAGTTCAATATAGACGTAATTTTGACCTCTACATGTTTTTTTTTAGTTTTAGCTGGAATTCTTGATTTGGTCACACAGCATAGATCACATTATAATTTATAATAACTAATTTTTTTGACATTTTGGAGTGAAACTAGGACACTTCATCTGCCTCTGATAAGCATAAAATAACCATAAAATAAACATTAAGAAAATCAGACATTTTCAGAATTTTGTACAATTTCAAATTACAGCCCAAAACCAAACCAAACGTTTAAAAAACATTCTCAGAACATATATTTGTTAGTTAGGTTACCCAATTTCACCCAAAATACTGTTTTGCGTTGCTTTTTGCTGTAAAAAATAATTTGTTCTATTTGGTTTTTATAGATATGAAAGTAATATTTATTGGTCTATCTAAGGTCACTCAGGAGGTAGTTTAATTTGGAAGTGAAATTTGTTTGTATGAAAGACTTTAAAATTAGCTGTGGTTCAGGAAAACTCAACCAGGGCTTACCTGCTGTCCATATGATCAGAAGAGGAGTTATCACAGACTTTACCTTATACATTCCATTATTTTTTAACTTTTATTTCCTTGTTTTGTAATAAAAACATGGCTTAAAAAGCACACATTATAGCATTTATTATCATTTAGCCATAATAAGTTGTTAAATTAAATCTTTAACAGTTTCTGTAAATTGATCTTTATTTGAACAGCCAGTCACACTAAACCAAATCAAGACCTTGAAAGTTGTCTTTTAACCCGCTTACATTTTACACTGAACTACAGTAAACAATGACACAGAGTTACATTTTTATCATAAATTTACACCCATCTAGCAGCCAAAACAGTATGGTTTATGGTTTGTTGTCATTAGAAAAGTATTGGTCCAGCAGTTTAGCTTTATTTATTTATTTTGTGGGGAAGTGGTGGGCTCATGGTTAAGGTGTTGGATTACCAACCCTGAAAAAAGCCGAAGGTTGTGGGTTCGATTCCCAGCTCCGGACGGCAAGCCACCGCTGTTGGACCCCTGAGCAAGGCCCTTAACCCCCAATTGCTCAGTTGTATAACAAGGAATATTGTAAGTCGCTCTGGATAAGGGCGTCTGCCAAATACTGTAAATTTACAATGTCTAACTTTACTATATGTGTAATTGGTTTAATATCAGTCCACGTCCATTCTGTGATTTCTTTCTGTCCATTTTTAAGTACATTTCCAGACACAGTATTGTACGGTGACCGGGAGGGGACATTTGGTTGACTTAGTTTTGTCATGGCCACCACATATTAACTCGTGGAAATGTGATATTATGTCGTGGCCACAAGGTGCCATGTTGAGAAATCGACATCTGTTTCTCGTGGCCACAACTTCAAATATTGAGGGAACGACTTTTTAAATGTAATAAACACACCGCACATATGGTGAACACAAAACACATGACAGGAAGTAAACAAAACACTGCCTAGCATAGCATAGCTAGCTAGCATAGCTTAGCCTACATAGAAAACAATAAACATCAAACAAGAGCATAAAAACCTTGCATAACTCCTTCTTATTGGGCGGCTCCCAATGCCATACTCTAACTTAAATACCATCTTAAGGAGGGTGGAAGAGCGGACGTGGTCTAGGGGTGGGATGGCAGGCCAGGCCCATGAAGCCAGCAGAACCCCAATCCTTGGTCCACAGGGAGGCTGTAAAAACCTGCATAACATGGATGGTAAAGGAAATCGTGGCGCCATTGTGGGGATGGCCCACGATCCGACTCATTTGCCAGGGCAGTATGTCCTGGTCCTGGTCCCAGCACCGCCAGCACCGCTGAGTCCCTACTCTTACCCCCCAAAAAATATGTAGGGGGTGTTTGAGTAGTGGGTCTGGGCATGGCGGGCATAGCGTGAGCAGGCTTCACAGATATGGGGTGATCAGGGATAATGGTGGGGCCGGTGGATCTGTGGACCAAAGCGGGAACGTAGAAGCGGGACCGGCGGATCTGGACCAAAATGGACCCCTGACATACCAAAATGACCCCATGAGCATTATAAAAATGAACATAGACACGAGAGACGTAACAAAAACAAACAAAGGCAAGGCAGGTATAACTAAAGTAAATAAATGCATAACAGAAAAAAACCCTCCGGCGTGGCATCAGGTTTGGGGTCTTGCGCTGGCTCCTGATCTGGCTTTTGGGCAGGCTTGGGAGCCCAGGCTAAGCAGTATGTGGCCAGACAGACACAGAGGAGAGCACGAGGCTATAGGTAGGGCCTGGCTACCCCCATTAAGGTCAGGTAGTGCTGCAGATATAAGCATATCCTCTTTAAGGGCCTTAGCTGGGGCTCCTAAGAGTCCCACAGTCCTAGTTGTCTCCATCTGAGCATCATGCCCGACTGGACACAAGCATTGGGCGGTGGCGGGTGACCATCTTGGAGCATATTGGACCAGGACATACTGCCCTGGCAAATGAGTCGGATCGTGGGCCATCCCCACAATGACTGGACTGGCGGGTTGACACAAGCATTGGCGGTGACGGGAGTCACATGGTGACCATCTGGGCCATTGGACGTGGTGGGTGGGACACGGCAGCCATTGTGGAGCTTGGCTGGGGTGCGAGGAGCGGCATTTTGGAGCTTGGCAGAGGACCGCCGACCGTGCGACAGTTGGTTGATTTTGGAGCACGGCACATTGTGCATGATTATTGGAACAAGAACAATAAACAAACAACAAACACTGAACAAACATAAAAACAAACTTGACTGAACAGGAACAGGAACAGGAACTCTCCACAGCGGTACATCACAAACAATAAACCAATAAAACAAAAGACGGGCCAAAACAGACGGAAACAAGGACTATAATTAAACACAATGAACTCATTAACAAAAAAAGACACACCTGAACCAATGAACACCACATGACTAAACAAACTAATGAAACAAGACACAAGGACAAAGGGAAACACACGACAGGAAGTAAACAAAACACTGCCTAGGCTATCTTAGCCTAGACAGAAAAAAATGAACATCAAACAAGAACAACATAAAACAAGAATATGGAAACCTTACAATTAGATTATAGTGAAGTGGTTCAAGAAAAAAGGTTTTCTTATTTTTTCAGATTTTATAAGGCATTTGATGTTTGTTTATTACATCTAAAGGAAAGGATGTAGTGATCATAATAGTAAAAAAAGAACATAGTATTTGTTGTTACTGAAACTAGTAGTACTGCATGTAACTTGAGAGGCAAAAGAAGGTGTGTGTGTGTGTGTGTGTGTGCTGTTCATGTGCTAATGCTGAAAAGAGACATAATCAAATCAGTTTAGTACAAAACCATTTCTTAATTAAAGCAAGAAATATTACAATGAGGAACTATTTTTATCCTAATTTAGTGATTACTTACTGCTTAGCTACCTGTTAAATACGGACCAGTATTCTGAAATGTTACTGTTAAATTTGGGTGGTGATTTTTTTTGGATGGACGGTGTGTGTATACATCAGTATGTGCTGTAAAATTATGAATCATTCTGTTGACATTGCAGTGGTTGATGGAATTTACATGAATGCAAGCCACAATAATGTAAGGACTATAATAATAATAATAATAATAATAATAATAATAATAATGTAATATAATAATTATGTTAGTTTTACTGCTGTTGCTGTCTCTACTTTCTACTGTAACCCAGTAGTTTTAATATCCTTTGCTCATTGCACAGATGCTTTTGATAATGTAGACAAAGAGACTGAGGATCACATTTTCAAAAATTCAGTGGTTTTGAAGAAGAGGATGAGTCTAAGCACCAGCTTCTTTTGAAACGAAGATGAACCACAGTACCAGCCTTTTAGCAGCCGAGTTCAAGAAGCTTCATTGTCATTTCAACCCTATATAGCAGATGCAATTCACAGTGAAATTAAATATTTCTTAAACAGGCTTTAGAATCAGAACAAGCCCGTCAGCATCCAGCTCAAGGACCAGCCCATCGGCAGCTCACAAGTAAAAAAATACGGACGTCAAAAAATTGTAAAATTGAATGACCTTTTTTTTTCAAGAAATAAACCACCCTGCATATCTGCCAATGTCATAAAATGCAACCAGGGCCAACAAGGTTAGTTAGTTGATTCTATCCTGAAAATTAGTAGTGTGTGATGCTATTGCAGTATATGTGTAATAGTCATGCCTTGTGAGTTTGTATGTATCGTATGAAAAAGAATGGTTACTGTTTGTGTTCAGCTTGTAAATTTATTGTTTTTTTCCCACTCATATCTTGATTATAATTGGTTTTTTTATTAAATGTTATTGACAAACCAAAAAACGAAGAGTAATTTGTAAACTCATCAACATGACCTAAGCAGATGGCAAATATTAATCATGTATATTGCTTGGAATTAGAATGAAGTAAACATCTGTTCAGTGGTTTCCCAAGCGTCTGTGAAAACACATTAACTGACAATCAGATGAAGAAAAGTATGTGTTCATTAATAAATGTCTTAAAAGCAGGTATATTGCTTCGATTTACTAAATTATGATGTGAGTTTGTTTTTTACCACCTGGTTTTAAAATGTTGCTTTTCTTTTGGCCAAAAATGACCACATTTTTTAAATCTTTGTGGTTTTTGTTTTGTCATGAGTTTATCTGAATATTAAAATGTTTAAAGTCCATAAAATTGTTATTTAAAAGGTGGGTATTTAAAAGTATTTATTTTTAAAATAAATGCTTTTTACACAATCAAAGATACAACAATGCAACAATTATTTTACTAAGAGAAATGATCCTAATGTTTAAAAGTTAAAGGACTGGACATGTTTTAGCTCGACTTACCTGGACTTTATCAGTGACACCTTTAGAATGTGAGGACAGTCTAACAGCAGCAGTGTTTCATCTGGACATTCAGGTGCATCTAAAAAAGTTTGAATATCATGAAAAAGGTGAATATTTTTTGTCACTCATTTTAGAAAGTAAAACCCATGTATTATAAAGATTCATTACACATAGAGTGAAATATATAAAAATTTTTGTTTTTTGAAATTTTGATGATTATGGCTTACAGATAATAAAACCCCAAAATTCAGAAAAGTAAAATATTTTGAAAAATTATTAATTATAATTATTTTCAAAATTTTTTCCAAATAATTAAAAGCAACATTCTAAACAATTCCCTTTAAAAAGGTGTGTAGTTTTAAAAGCACTGAAACATAAATTCTTAAAGTTTAATTTAACTGCAAAAAGGCATTGAAATATATTTTAAATTAGATAGAAACAAACATGAAGGTTAGATTACACTAATGTTGATCTACCATCATACCTCAATCTCACAACCTTCTGTTCTTTCTCCATCAGATGCTCCTGGAGACACATCAGTATCCGTCTGATTCACTGATTGGAGACCCAGGGGTGAGGTACACCAGGTACAGATACCGGAAACCATCTCGACATCAACACAGCTGCTTCTACACACAGGATTATACGTCTTCTGTTTAGTTCTGTGTGAGTATTCCCTAGTTTTTAAAGATCCTGACAATCTAATTCCACATTAAGAGCAGGTTTATTGTGTTTTTTACATTGTTTTACCTTTCTTCTTGTAGAAAACACAAAACATTCTTTCATGTGACATTCTGTTATTATTGTGTCTAACTACGTGTGCATGTCTATCTCTCTTTCTCTCTCTTTTGCTCTCTGTCTCTATCTCTCTCTCTCTCTCTCTCTTTCTCAGATGCTCCCTTGGTGTCCTTCTCCTCCTCCAGCTGTAACAACACTCAGAACTTGATCATGTATTCCTTTAAGATTGGTAGAAATTCGGCTCCTAATCTGAAGTGGCCTCTCTCTGGCCAGATTACTTCAAGCACCAGGATGAGACAACACTAAGGCTTTATCTCCATTCCTTAGTCATTTACAGACAAGTCGTTTACAAGCTGGGCAAGAAAACACAGGTCCTCTACTTTAAGAACAAGACTCTGCTGAAGGTCAGAGATACCAAAACACACACACACACACACACACACACACTTCATGTTCTTCACTTACTGAGAGATTATGTTCTATCCACTCATTCTTCTTCAAATACAATAAGATGAACAATGCAGTAATATTAATAAATGAATGAATTACTAGTCGTTCCTTCACTCCAGATTCTGTGTGTTTGATGATGTCATGTTGAGGTGGGCATGTTTCCTCTGTGCTGATTGGTATTGTTGTTGGAGTTTTAGTGTTGATGCTGGCTGCTGCGTTCCTGTATGTAAAGTGAGGTCAGTGTACAATTGTTCTCTGAGATACTGGAGCTACATTAACAAAAGTGTATTGAAATTGTAAGTAAAGTTTTGGGGAGAACAGAAATAAAAGGTATGATTATATAAATTAAAGGGGTTTTTTTTTCAGAAGAATGAAGCGTCCCCAGAATGGACTTGGAGACGCAGGGGGAACGATTTAAGTGGCACTGTGTGAAAAACAGGAATATATACATACAAAGAAAACAGACGAAAATATTATTTGATCTAGCCAATGACTTACTCATATTATTTTGTAATTATTTCTATAAAATTTATTAATCAATTTATTTTTTCACCTGCATCTAAATTTCTTCTTTGAATAAAATCTTCCTTTGATTTTAATGACTTTCTGTTTTGGTTAAAAATGATGTTTGCAGTTGTCTTTTAATAAAAGTTTATTTTTGCCTTTCCTATTAATTTTCCTTTAATTTGATCTTTTATATTACATTGTAATGTGTGTGTTATATTAAAATTTGTGTGTTATAATAAAATGATGATAGGGAAAATTGAATAAAGTTATTGTAATGTGTCTATCTTCCATCCTATTGTAAGGTCTCCATCTTTTTTTATTGTAAGTATAAATTGTACAAACAAACAATGTACAAAACACAATTACAGACACAGCCCATCTTACTTCAACATGGTTGAGCATAAACAACAGTACAACAAACAGCAGTACACATAACTAAATAAAATTGCTAAATAAATTATAACAAATAATAAACAATACACAAAGGAAAAATACAATAAATGCAGAAATAAGAACCTTCTAGAAAAAACAATACAATACAACGAGTGGGCTTTTTTAATTATCTGTATAACAGTTTTATCTCATTCAACCAAAAATTAAAGCCAGGTTTAGATTTAAATCATTTGCACTTGTGAATGAAAATTTTCCCATAACATAACATAACATTTCCCAAAAATTAAGCGAATATTCAAAATCATATTCAAAATCAAAAATACCAAATCTGATCACCTTCACACTGAAAGGTGGAAAATCCAAAACCCTAAAAAAGTTGTACCATATCACACACAAAAAAACATGATCTAGGGTTTTCAAATTCTCTTAATAAAAAACTTGATTATTTTAACAACGACTGACACAATTATTATTAAACCTCAAATTAAATTTCAATTTTAAAAATTCTTTAATTGGATAAATCTTATTAGAAATCTCGAAGATCAGAGGATCAACTCTTTTGGAGGGTGAGGAAATGTAAAATATTTTTTAACCCAATCTATTTCTAATAACTCTATTCAAAAATTTTTTCTCACAAAAATTCTAACCTTTACAGAAAGCTGCCTTAACTCTGGGGAAACTTCACAATAACTTCTTTAACCATTAAACTTAGGGCAATTGAAATGGCTCTAACCATTCTATTCTAAATATTAGCTGTACACTGCAGGTAAATTTTTTACTAAACTCTACACATGGTAGAACATTTCTGTTATCATCGAAAACATAGGTAGCCCAAAAAGCCCAAATTCCTTTGGATTTCCAAAAACACACTTTCTGCCAAACCCTATGTATTTATTATTTCATACTGGTGTTGAGGCATAAAGTTATGCTTGAACAATATTTTCCAAAAAAGCAACACCTGCTGATGGAAGTCAGAAAGTTTCACTGGCAATGAGGTACACTTAAAATCACAACATAGACAAAAATTAATTTTAGTCAGTTTTTCAAAACATACTCTAGGGACAAAATATCAAAAAGAGTGGTTATTACAAACAAATGATTTTAGCCATTTTAATTTTAATACACCATTCATAATTTCAAAATTAATTGCATTTACGCCTCCATCTTCATACTTTTTAACTATGTCGTACTTTCTAATGTACTGACATTTATTGCTTTAATCATTTGTGGTGATATTGGTAGAGGAAAAGCTGGGTAGATGAGTCTGGACAAACTGTCCATTTTGGCAGAAGAACTCTCCCAAATATTTTAAGGTCCATTGTCAGCTATCTATTCAACATTGATTTGAATTTATCTACGGTAATGCAAACATTTTTTTTCTCCATTAACTCCTTCTCTTTAGAAAAAAATCCTTAAATATATTATATTTTAATATATTTTCTTCGTAATTTGGATACTGCACTCTCCCTCTTCCTCTGACACTGTCCATTTTTGTTGAAGACAGGTGAACTTACCTGTTGCCTTTTTAAAGTGCTTAAACCTGATTGGTGTGACTGTGTGTGCTCACCTGGTGGCTGTGATTAACCAATTGGTTCACGTGATGTGTTCATTTGAAAGCCTTTGCTTTGAAATTGCAAGAAAATGACATCATGATGAATTTCTGTGTCAAATGCATACCAGTGTCTTTAGTGTTTTGCAAATCACTGTGTGTAATGTTTTGGAAAAAGTGTGAAGCTGACGATGTGCTTACAGTTGTGCAAATCGATGGCAGTGTTTGCTCCTTGAGTGTAAGGTTTTGCTTATTGTGCGAAAATTTTAATTTTGCATAAGCATTTGAAAAAAACTGTAAGAGAACATGGTAGCTTTAGTACAAAAGACACTAACAGTCAAGAAATCAGATATACAGATATCGACTGGTTACGGTTTCTTTCTGTAGATGGATTAAAGATGCGCTGGTTTATGTGGTGCTGTAAACATAGATTCCTTTTGAATAAGTGTGTGTGTGTGTGTGTGTGTGTGTGTGTGTTTGTGTGAGCGTGTATGTGTTTGAGTGTGTGTGTGTGTGTGTGTGTGTGTGTGTGTGTGTGTGTGTGTGTGTGTGTGTGTGTTTATACCAGAGGCGCTGGTCTGTCACACAAACACATAAACACCATGAACTGGGAAAAGAACCTTAAGAAAAACACTGAAGTATGGGGAGAGGATACACACCAGACTTAAAAGAGAATCTAAGCCCCAAAACACACATTCAGAAGGTTGCACATACACACCCAGACTGAAGATATGAATCAAACAATATGAGGCAAATGTGCTTACCAAAATGTTGTAGTTCCTTAGTAATCAACATATGCTCCCTTGTGAGAAAATTATAAGATGCCACATGTGCCTTTTTTGTATTACCATAAGATATAGATATATTTATTTATTTTTCAATACAATGAATGGATGCATTCGATTTAGCAAAGGAAAAAGGTTTTCAAAAAGATTGAGTTTGTTGAATTATTAAAACAATGGGTGTAAATGGAATGACATATGTTATAAATGGATAGTTTAAGAATCTGTTTTTTTGTTGTTTATTTTCAAAATTATACCAGTGATTCTGACTCAGTGAAAATAAAGAAAACAAAGACCATGATGAAGATAATTTGTCTAAAAGTGTTTGGAACCAGGGTGTAAATTAAACCATGAAATAATGACTTTCATATGAACGTTTTTGGCAGCAAAGCATTGGCAGGGAAGGGTGATGGTAAATTCAATGTATATTAGACAAACAGAAAGGTGGAACAGATGTGTGGGCCTTTTTTCAATTTTTAATTGACCACTTCTCATAAATGTTTCATGCAAAACCCTTAAATAAATGACTCAGAAATACACAAATAATTTTTTCATACTTTTCAAACAAGGTAGACATGTTTCGCCCACCTTTAATTATCTCACAATTACACAACAGTTAGCTATATCTTACACTCTCAGTGGAAAGGAGGTGGGGAAAAAAAGGAAAACAATTACAAAATAATAATAGGGAGAGAAAAAAAATAATGATGAAAAAAAGAAAGAAAGAAATACATTAAAATAATAATAATAAAATAATAAAAGGGGGTGGTCTTCTTTCTTTATTAATGAGAATCTTATTGTCTCTAGTTCCAGATGTTTCATTACATCTATCATCAGATTTATGTATGAAGGGGTGGGTTTCTGTTTCCAGGTTAATAATATTAATCTTTGTGCTAGTAAACTGATAAATGAGATAAGGTTTTGTTCATTAATGTTTTTGTTATATCCGATTCAGTAATACCAATACTGCTGTCAATGGGTTCAGATTAGTAGGTCTTTGAAGTATTTTTGACAGTGTCAGAAAGATATTTTTCCAGTAATTCAATAATTTTGGGCAGCTCTAGAACATATGAGCCAGCGATGCTGATGTACGCCCACAACGATCACATGAAGGGTCTACCTCTGGAAAGTTTCTGTTTAGACTAATGTAAACAATGCACTACTTTAAATTGTATAAGGCCTTGTCTTGCAAAAACTGATGATATATGAATCTGCATAAGGGCTACCACCCATTGCTGCTCTGTAATTTCCACACCCAGATCTTCCTCCCAGGAAGACTTTAGGTGTTCTAGAGTTGATGTGTCTATCACCTAGAAAAGCTTTTTATATATGTACGATATACCTCCTTTTTTGTGGGGATCATGTAAAATTATCCTTTCCATTACAGATTCATTTGGAGAGTTGAGATATAACGGATTATTGTGTTCAACAAAATTTCGCACCTGCAAATATTAGTGAGAGCGAGTTATGCTATATTTATTTTGTAGTTGTTCAAATGATAAAAACATGTTATTAATAAATATGCCCATAAAGCTAGACATTCCTTTTCAATCCAGTCATTAAATACTGTGTTTTTAAAAGAGGGGGCAAACCAGTGATTGTTTATGATGGGGCTTTGAAGAGAACCACCTTGCCATCCAAAATATTTGGACATGTGTGTGTGAAACTACTGGATCTTCTAACTGCTTAGAACTTATAGGAGGTATAGGTGAGAACAGCAGAGCTGGTAGTGAAGATGGATAGCAACAAGCCCCCTCTATGCACACCCATAGTTGGGGTTGCTTTTGTAACCAGTAGCTCATAATTTGCATATTACTCGTCCAGTAATAGATCTGCTGGTAGTCCCATTCCTCCTTTTGATGAATTTTTCTAACGCAGAAACTATCACAGGTATAGCTAACAATACTTTATGTTCCCCTCCACCTCCAATTTTGGTGTATACCCATCTGGACCAGGTGCCTTTGAAGACTGTAGACTACGTATTGCAAACTTAACCGCTTCCAAAGTAATCCCTTTCTCTAAAAGCTTTTTATTACTTTCATTTAATAGACGGGATATCTAGATTATCAAAAAAGTTATCCACAACATTGGTTTCTTTGGTTAATTCAGTTGAATATAGTTTCATGTAAAATTGTTAAATTCATTATTAATTACTACTTGATTTTTTTTTTATTCCACCAAAACCTAGACGAATTTCTGTTATCCATTTTGATGTCTCAGACACTCTTATCTAATGACTGGGGCATGATCTATTAAAACAATGGCTTCATAATCAATGTATTTTACTGCTAAGAATAATTTAGAGTCCAAGAAAAAATAATCAATTCTAGAATATGAATTGTGTGGCTGTGAAAAAAATGAGTTGGGTTTAAGTGTCTCCAGATATCTATTATATTGGCTGACTTTAAAAAGCTAATTTATCTGATTTGGATACCGGCTGTGGCCTATTTGATGACCTGTCCCATATTAGGTCCATCACCAAGTATTAAATTTGATATTGCTAATATTAAATTTGTAAAGTTCTCATCATCATAGTTGGGACCATAGATATTTGCCAATGTTACCGGAGTATCGTACAGTTTCCCTGTTACGATAATATATCTGCCATATATCTGGGTCAGAGATTACCTCAGATGGGAATGTTTTTCCTAATTTCCTAATGGCTGTTCCATGTGATTTGCCATTAAATTTTGAATGAAACACTTGGCCAACCCAATTTTTATATGTTTGTGTGCTTGTTTTTTTTTTGTGACTCTTGTAAAAAGGCAACATCCGCTCCCAGCCTCCTGAGATGCATCATTATATTACCTCTTTTTACTGCACCTTTCAGGCTTTTACAATTCCAGGTAGCAAACTGCACATCAACTTCCTCTAGACTTTTTAAAGATCCTTTCATACTTCTAATCTATTTTGTTACAGGATAGAATTGACAAGCGCGCCTCCCATCATCCTGCATCCATGTAAAAGAGGGGGGAGGGGTAAGGACCAATTAGAGAGGGAAAAGGAAAAGAATCGAAGAAAGAAAAAATAAATACATAAATAAAATAAACAAAATAAAATAAAAACATTTACACACACAACATGTAATACCTCTAAACACTTTAACATTGACGTTTACCCCTCCCACCCCCACCACTTCCCAAACAAGTAGTAGGGGAATAACAAACTTCAGGGAAAAAATGCTGCTGTTTCTTTCAGCTTCAAGAAAGGAAGAATAACACAAACTAAATAAAATTCTCTCTACCGATTTTCGGATATTTGTCTATTTAAGGCATCTGAACGTTTATCAATTTTTAATTTTAACCTATAGCTTTATCACACAAAATGCATCCCCATATACAAGCAATCAACAGGAGCCCATACACAGGCATACGCGTATCCCCGCTCACACACACATATATGCATACCTGCCCACACACGCGCACACAAGCCCCCACCGATTAACTGCACTAAAATGTTACCTCGTCCAATTTTCCAAATTAACTTTGATTTCCCAGAACAAAGTAGCTGTTTTGTCTTTTCCTTTATGTCAGCCTGTTTTAGTAATTTTCTGGCTGACGAATTCTTCTGCAGCTAGCGGAGATTCAAAAGAGTGTCTAATACCGAACAGGCTGTACACAATATTGGCCTCGCGAAGTTTACCGCTGAATGCCGCACGTAGTCTGGTGACCTCCGGGCTCATATCTGGGAAAATATGTACCTGGACACCCTTGTACATGAGTTTTCCTTTCGCCTTGCCAAGATCCAGTATCTTTAATTTGTCCGTGTAGTAGTGCAAGCGAACATGTATGCTCTCGTTCTCTCGTCCCCTTTTGGTCTTGGAGCCTAAGTGCGATGTGCTCTATCCACAAGTTTTTGGGGCAGACCTGACCTAATCAAAAGAGATGGTATTCATCCCTCCTGGGGCCGGTGCCAAGTCAGGAAGCAGACAGTCTGGCTAAACCGTCCTTCTCACCTCACAGACTGCACAGATTTCAGTTAATTTACAGCCCATAGAGACTCTTAGAAGATATCACACTATAAACTGAGTCTGTTCCCTGAAATTAAAAATACAATAAACGTTTAAACCAGCTTAATAGAAACAATTTAACTAATGTTTGACAAATAAAAAATTCATGCAAAACTGAGAAACAAACAATAAAGTTTGGTTACTAAATATCAGGTCCCTTTCTGCGAAAGCGTGTTTTGTAAATGATATGATCACTAGTTATTATCTACATGTGCTCTGATTGAAAGAAGCCTGGCTAAAACCAGATGATTATGTTATTTTAATTGAGTCTACACCCCAAAATTTCAGTTATAAACATATAACATATAGCCACGTCCAAAAGGTAAAGGCGGAGGGGTTGCATCAATTTATACTAATGTTTGTAGTGTTTCTTACAGAGCAGGTTTCAGGTATAAATCATTTGTAATGGTGCTTTATCTAACATTATCCAAAATAGATGCTAAAATTAAATCTCCTGTAATGTTTGTACTGACTACTGTATACTGGCCACCAGGACACCATACAGATTTTATTAAAGAATTTGGTGATTTTGTAACTAGTTAATGCTGAGGGGGAATAAAGTCTTAATTGTTGGTGATTTTAATATCCATGTCGAAAATGAAAAAAAAATGTTCTGGAATCAGCATTGCTAGAAATTCTGGACTCTATTGAAGTTAGACAACACGTTTCAGGTCCTACTCATAATAAAAATCATACTCTAAATTTAATACTCTCACATGGAATTGATGCTAATGATGTTAAAATTCTTCAACAAAACTGTGTAAACTTAATATAGCTGTAACTGTAAATTCCAAAACTTGTTAGAAGTATGTAGGAACCATTACTTCTACC
The DNA here is from genome assembly GCA_005784505.1 of Bagarius yarrelli. Taxonomy (NCBI): domain Eukaryota; kingdom Metazoa; phylum Chordata; class Actinopteri; order Siluriformes; family Sisoridae; genus Bagarius; species Bagarius yarrelli. The sequence continues at coordinate 25,052 of VCAZ01000073.1, read as the reverse complement.
GCAAAAGTAATCTTCCTGATTTATCCCAATTCCCCAGCATATCCAATAGCTCAGAAAAACTTGATGATGTAACTGAAAATATGGGGACTGTATTTTTTAATACTTTAAATACAGTTGCCCCACTACGCTTACAAAAGATAAAGGAAAATAGTTTGGCACCGTGGTATAATGAGCACACACTCACAGCAGCCTGAAAAATGGAGCGCAGCTGGAGGAAAACTAAACTAGAAGTATTTCTTATTGCATGGCTGGAAAGTAGCCTGTCCTACAAAAATGCATTAAAACGGCTAGATCTGATTACTTTTCATCTCTTCTAGAAGAGAACAATGACACTGATGACACTCAGCTATATATTTCATCGCAACCCGGCAAAACTTACCAATTCAAAAAATTAACTAATTGCATAGTTGATGTAAAAAACTGGATGACAAATAATTTCTTATTGCTGAATCCTAAAAAAACAAAGCTGTTAATTATCTGCAATAAAGCCTCTGCCTGTGAAAATCTAGATCTGTGTCTAACAGTTGATGGCTGCTCTGTCAACCTTTCATCGTTGGGTGTGCTAACTTAGGTGTTCTTGGGCTGTTGGGCTGCAATAGTCAGGTCAACCAGAACTGGAAACTCCTCCAATTACACACAATATATTTGTTTAACACAAGGTGAATGGCATCTATACTAATATGTCTGTTCTTTGTTATTCCAAGCTTACCGTCGCCACAATCACTTGGAGACAATAAGGCAGTTTCTCAGTGATGATCTTGTCTTCTAAACGACCATCCGGACAAGACCACGAGAACTTTACTGCAGCATGAGTACCCTACTGGTTTATTTGACCCCCCGTCTGAGCTTGGTTTCTCCCAAGGTTTTTTTCTCCATTCTGTCACCGAGTTTTGGTTCCTTGCCGCCGTCGCCTCTGTCTTGCTTAGTTGGGGACTCTAAATTTCTAGATATCAATCAAATTATGTGTTTTAATAAATGTTTAGTATTGTCATTTCTGATGTATTTCTGTAAAGCTGAATCCCGATTATTAAAAGCGATGAATAAATAAAGGTGACTTTGGCTTGACTTGTCTTCCTTCCTTCCTTGACTTGTACTTCCTTCTCTTTTGCTTAGTGCATATAACAATGTAATGTTTACAAGAATAGTCTTTAACAAACAGCTTTTGTAACTTTTAATATGAAGTTTAACGTAATCACAAACACACCAAACTCTACCATAATCACTTCAATATGAAAAGTGATTAGAATTCCATGGAAAGCAACGCATAACAGGTGCTGGGGCAAATTACAGATCATAAAAGATACACAAAAGGAAAAGCTATGGGTTTAAATTGAATTTTAGAGAAGGGTTAGTAAGCTTTGTAAATGCTTAAAAATGCTTTACAAATTAATTATTTGGAAATGAATGCAAAATCTTAAAATAATGAAGGTTCCTCCCAAAACATCAAACTATAAAAAAATATAAAATAAAATATAAACATTCTACTAGTATATAGGTGTTGATTGAAGTGAAACGAAGAAGAGGTATGGAAATCAATAGGGATTTCAGACCAATCAATGTCATTATAAAAAAGCTGCTTTACACGGGTAGGTAAATGTACCAATAACTGTACAGAGAAGTCTAATTTTAGCCATTGTACAGTAGAGCCTTCCAAAAAATCCTGTGGAAAACTTTTGCACCTCGGGATCTGTTGCATATCTCCAGAGTTCATGGAAGTCTTCGACATGTCCATGGGATGTTATCATTTGCTTGTAAATGCAGACGTCCTTAGGAGCTCTACCCTCTCCTGAGAAAAAGACATGTTGTTGGGGTGAGATTCTCATTGTGTTAGCACAAATGCCCATAAATACATCATCGATATAAAGGGAGGCATTTAGCGTGAGAGTCGCTTGGTAGACTTTAGAAGCCACGTCCCTGGAAAAAACATAACCAGCTCCAGAAGTGTAGTCAGGATAGTGGGACCAAGGGTACATCTCATAAGACACATAGTACTTGCTGTCTTTATTACGATTGGGTGGAGCTCCCCGATTTACTCTGCCAATCCAGAAGTCTTTGACGTCAGTCTGGTTTATCTCCTGCAGATAGCGAATCAGGTTAGGCATGTGGATAAAGATGTCATCATCCGCAGACATAATGAAGCGGGCATGGTTGCAATAGGTGTGTGTCCAGGTAAGCTGAAGAAGAAACTTAATCGTGAGGTTGTGAAAGGTATCTAAAAAGTTCTGTTGAATTAGATCTCTGTAAATTTGATCTTCCCTAAACAACATGTGCTGAAGCTTTTTCTGATTCAGGGGTTGAGGTTTCATGCCAAGAGCAAACAGCACTTTTACAGTCACATCAAAATTATTAAGAATGTAGGCCTCGTTGCCCCATGTTGAACGAATAGCCTGCCTCCTTTTAAAGTTCTCTGGTGAGCTTTTGACAAACAGCAAGAGGAGCACGTCCTCAGAGGTGCATTTCTGGCTGTGGTTTATCAAGTAACGGTAGTTGCTGAATTTCTGTGCTTCTTTGTGACTAATAATTAGGTTCGTCCTTAAGAAGTTTAAACTGTTGTGCAGGTAGGAAATATAGGACTTGACATGACTGGTCTTATCCTTATCAAAACTGTCCCAAGCCAACTTAATTAAGGATAACACGAAAATCATCTTTATCATCTGTCGAAATTGGCATTTTTTGATCCGCCGTAAACATGGAAACATTCTAAGCCATATACACATCCTGGTGAGGGTCTGAAAGCAAGACTGAAACATGCTATTCTTCCCTAATGAAGTCCCTTTATAATCTTGAGAGCAAAACTAATTTAAGAGACGTTGAGCAGTATTGTTTTCACACCTGAAACAAATAGAAATGTTATAGCAAACAAAGTTATTAAAGTATTTATATTCTAAAATGCTTGTGTCATTATTTAATTGCTTAAATATTGTAATCTGGAAAATAACATGTAGTTAAAGTGCAGAGACTTTCATAGGATTCTAAATTTTGCCAACACAAATGTATAAATACCAAGTAATGATTAAGAGTTATAACACGATCATAAATATGTCTGCAATACCAAACCCCTTTTTTTCTAGACAGGTTAATACTAAATACGTGAGAAAACTTTTGCACGACTATAAAATAATGGTGTCTGGGCAACAATGTAGTTGTTCAGCATTGATTTGAGTCCAAATCATTTTTTAAATAATTATATTACTAAATATTTAATTGTCATTTAATCTAATAATAACCCATTTGGTAATCCCTAGTTTTATCTTATACAATCAAGAAAAATCATCTCTGCATCAATGTAAAAGCCGACATAGCAAACATGCCAGCTGATGCCATTGATGGAGGGCTTTAGAGGCAGTGAAAAAGTGCTGAGATTGATGGAAGACGGAGAAAAGCTAATAGCAGCTTCTACCAGGCAGATGGAATATAAAAAGGACATTAATTAAGTGTATATGTGTAAATGTGACAGGAAATTAACATTAGCAAGTTTCTCTTTTTCATGCCATGTACAAAAGATACCGATTACAACTAAAAAGGTTTTTTTCTTAAAATATTTCACGTTAAACTGTGTACAATAATTTACATTTACAGCTTTTTTCACCTATTACTTGCAAAAATCAATCTTTAAAACAAAACAAAATTTGTGTACCCGATTCCTCTACTGATTTTTCAAGAACCGCTTCTGAGTTTAAACATTAGCTCTGAGTTAATTAACCCCGAGATAAAAAAAACCCTTTTGCTTCCAGTGCAGCTTCAATGTGTTAATTTAATCTCTGTATAGACAGACCCTTAGATAAGTGCGAATAAAAAAGCCAAGATTTCTTTCTCGGCAGCAAAACTGGTCGTGTTTCTGTAAGCATACAGCGAGTATAAGCCCATTTTTAGAAAAGAGTAACAAGGCTGTGGCGGTAAAAGAGAAATTTACATCCCAATCACAATTTTACAGTGTTGAGTATAATTAATCAATAAGTAATGCAATTTGAACCCTTAAAACTGATCGATTTTAAATTTTCTGTCATTTAAAGAACATGACTTTTAATGAAATTGCATTAAATCGGTCATCAGATGTGACATGCACTTTTACAAGTAGTTTGAACAGAAATGCGTGTCCGTTGTGTGTGTTCACAACCACCCTATAAAAATCCATACAGTGTTTAATATTGTTAAATTATTTTCTCTTTCTCAAATCAAGCTGTTTTCAGATGTCTGTAATGAGGTTTTCTTTGAGGTCTTGTATTTACAGCAGAATGCTTTCCTCCCCTAATTGTTATTCATATTCAGGATTGATAAAATGATGGTCATATTTAATCTAACGATACCGCTCAAATAAATACACATGGGACTTTGCACATTTATCTGATCTACAGACTACAGTTTAGACTTTGCACTAAACATTCTTCTTAGTTTTTCTTAGTTCCACAAGAATTTATAAAGGTTTCTTCAATTTCTCTCTTTAAAAGGATTATAATATTGCCTGAGTTTGTGTTTTTTAGTTCAGTCAATAATTATTAATATTAATTAAATACATTTACATACAATATATTTACAGAGTCTCTATCTGCCCAAACCGCCCCCCCCCAACAAAAACCCCTGCCCACCTGAAATAGCTGTCTGCCCACCTGTTTTTATAGTGGAATAGTTTTAACATGTCTTTTTAGTTGCTCAATCAGCATTAATCTCATGGGAGAAGCGTTATTGGTATGATCATCTGTTCATAAAAATGAATGTATCTTACAAACAAAAATTAAATAAAACAGTCCAAATCAGTCCCATCATCACGTTTAAGGTTGAAATTTCTGTATTTGGTATTTCTGTTTTTGTATTTTTACAAAATATCTAAACATTTGAAGGATTTTAAAGTTGTGCACTTGTGAGCTATTTATTTAGTTAATATGGACTGATTATGGGGGTATTAATAGGGCATATGAAAATACTCTTAAAATGACATCACAGCAAGTGAAAATACTAAAACACTCTGGTGAAATTGTTCTATGGCAGGTATTAAGTTAAAATAAGTCTTTGATCGCTGTGATTGACACCGATGACATAAGGACGTCCCGTGTGACACAACAATTTTACAAAATCCGGGTAAGAAAATTCCGGATCTGAATTAATTATATAAATCAATTAATAAAAAACATAATTATTTTTTAAATATATTTTTGGTAATGTAAATATTTATAGTAACTTAATTACCAAGTTCATATGATTAATTTAGCAACAATACACACGTCTCTCAGAATCCGCTTTATTTCTTTCTTGATTGTAATAAAAAACACAACCCGTCATGTTACCAACATAAAAAGGGGTAAAACCGTAAAACCCCAAACACTCACCGAAGCTGCAAAATGTGAACAGTGGAAATGTTTTTGGTGGAAGAGGTGCAGGACTGAATGTTGAGCTGTAGTTATAGAAACAACCGAATGCGCCTTTGTTTCGCAACACTTCGGTTTTTCAGTATATTTACCGTTTTGTACAGAAGCTTGTTGTGTTTGTCATTTATGTAAGTAAGTAATTAATAATCCGGTTTGTATGTCTGAAACGTCTAAAATGGTAACCATTTTGTATGTTTTTTATAGTTAGGTTTGAGTAAATTTATGTTTGGATGCATTTTTTGGATGTTCTAAAGCTCAATAAACGTTTAATTGATGCAACTGACATCCAGTTTATTTGTTAAACGTAAAGATTTTTCGGCATTTTATGCTTTCTACTTTCCAGTAGTTCACCATTATTACTAATTTTGTAGTGTAAAATTAAGAAGGAAAAATAGTAATTTTTATAATTAATAATATATTTAATATTTAACTTAATAAAATAATTAATACCCTTGTACCAAGGTTTAAACAGTTACGAAGTTTTGTTTAAGCAGGAATCATTATTATAAATCTTAGAGAGTCTTTACTAAATCGATCGCCACAGTTAGTCATCGATAATTTATGACGGAAAAGGAATCGATCTAAACGATCCAAATACATTGACTGACATGTCAATCACATCACAGATCCGATCTGCGCAGAAAGTGACGCACACAGGCAGCGCCTGAATATCAAACCTTCGTCTTTATGTGTTGATTATTATTATTATTATTATTATTATTATTATTATTATTAAATATATATATAACTTAAAAAAACAAGACCAAGCAAGAGAGGGGTTTTTATTAGTGCTGGGGCTGTATTAGAGAAGTACAAGTGTCAGGAGCAGTACAATAAAGGCATACAATTCAATTCAATTCAATTCAATTCAATTCAATTCAGTTCAGTTCAGTTCAGTTCAGTTCAGTTCAGTTCAGTTCAGTTCAATTCAATTCAATTCAATTCAATTCAATTCAATTCAATTCAATTCAATTCAATTCACTTCAATTCAGTTCAGTTCAATTCAATTCAATTCAATTCAATTCAATTCAATTCTTTATTTTTGTCTATCTGCGCATATACTAAAAGTAGGGTTCTTTAGACCACTTTTCCTTTGGTCGAATAAAAGTCGTTGTGAGACGTGTGAAAAGTCACACATGTGCTTTTTGCAGTAGGTTGAAGGTGGAAATAGGTCAAAATACAAACTGAAGAGACGACATTAAATAACTTCCTGTTAAAAACACCAAAACATAAAAAAGTAATTATAAACAAAAAGTAAACAATTTTGCATGCATGTTCTCCACCACATTCTCTAAAAATGTTCTGCATAAATTTTAAAACAAATATAAGTGGCTCTACAAGATCCAATATCCTATTATTTATTAAGAGTCCTTGATGAACTCTGCACTGATGAACTCTGCACTGACGAACCGTTCCAAAACATCAGCAGCTTTTTGTCCTCTATACACTGTATAAGAGGAAGATGAACAGAGACAAAAAAGTTCTCTGTGAACCACTAACTGGCAGTCTTAAAATCAGTCATGACACCTAAAAACAACAATGAAACAAAGGATAAATATAAATATAATGAACAAAAATGGCTACTTTTCATGGAGACTAAACCACCTGCTTCCTCGATGCAAATTTCCATAGACTGATGCATTGCCATGCTGTAGATACTATGATGTAAACAACAGCATGGACTGCACGGTTAATGTACTACAGAAAACTTTGTTCTACTCATGTCGAATAAAATAATACAGATAAGAAGAACCTGCATGAAATTGCAGAAATAGGCTCAGTCTGTTTCGTTTGTGCTGGTTTGTGTCGATGAAAGTTTCGTTTGTGCTGCTTCTTTTTTGTTTTTATTTAACATTTTTATGCTCCTAACTTTCTTGCAAATTGTTAGAAGTTTAATAGAAAAACAGCTCAAGCACCCAATGTTGGCAGTCTGGCGGACTCTTTTTCTGTAACTTCTCTCACTTAAAATGTTTTTTTTCTTTGCCCGAGATCCATCAGGTTGTAGTTTTATGAATCTGACACACTTGTGGAAATTAAGTTATTTTAATCTTATAAGCCTTTTTTTGCCAAACAGACAAACAAACAGCTGAAGATCTTTATTATTATTTTGATTTTTGATTTTATATATTTATATCAGATGTAGAACACGGAAAATGAAACCATTCAATTCTATTTGTTTAGCGCTTTTTACAATGATTATTGTCACGAAGCAGCTTTACACAACCTCCTTTATTTATTTAGCGCGTTCAACAATCGGGAATGTTTTAAAGCAGCTTAACAGAATGACATCAGAAAGGACAATATTAAATATTCTTTAAACAGTCAATTTGATTGATCTCTATAAATAAAGCAAGTCAGAGGCGACAGAGGCAAGAAACCAAAATTCCATCGGTGACAGAATGGGAAAAAAAACCTTCGGTTAAATCAGGTTCAGAAAGCATATCTAAGTTCCTAACTAGAGTGTTAGACATTGATCTTGATTATTACATAGGCTTTATAGTGTAAATATAGTGCGTTGGGGTACTCCATACTTTACTTCGATCGATATGATATGAAGGCGAGTGTGTGCTCATTATATCACAGTGCCAAACTATTTTTCTTTATCTTTCGTAAGCTTAACGGAGCATCTGTATTTAAAGTACTAGAAAAGACAGTCTCCATATTTTCAATTACATCATCCAGTTTTTCTGAGCTATTGGATATGCTGGTGAATTGGGATAAATCAGGAAGATTACTCACAAAACAGTCTTTTGTGGTAGAAGTAATGGTTTTTACATACTTGTAACAAGTTTTCGAATTTACGGTTTGGCTATATTAAGTTTACACAGGACTGGCAAATGATCTGAAATATCATCACTTTGCTGCAAAATTTGAACATAATTAGCATCACTTCCATGTGAGAGTATTAAATCTAGAGTATGATTTTTATTATGAGTAGGACCTGAAATGTGTTGTCTAACTCCAATAGAGTTCAGAATTTCTAGCAATGCTGATTCCAGAACATTTTTAAGACTTTTAAGACCAACAATTAAGACTTTATCTGCAGCCAGCACTAATCACCAAATTCTTTAATAAAGTCTGTATGGTGTCCTGGTAGCCTGTTTACAAAGGCCAGTACAAATATTACAGGAGATTTATTATTAGCATCTATTTCTAGTAAGTAAAGCGCCTCCGGGAAGCTTGTGATGACTTGACTCCTCTCAGCCCAGTTCCTACAAGTGCAGAAAGACAATACAGAATATACTTTAAAATACATAAATATAGCACCTACCAGGTTATGAGCTATATTGTGCAAATAGAAAAGAAAAGAAAACAATAAAATCAGTGACTTGTGATACAATAATAAGAAATAGAATACTATTAACTACATTAGAAATTTTAAGAACAATATTGAGAATTATTGTCAAGATTCTTGTTCAGGAAATTCTGCTTTAGTTTCAACTACCACAAACACATTCTTTTTTTCCCATTTTTTTCCCATTTATGTTTTCCAGTCTGAATTATTACTATTTCAGTTCAGTGCCATTGTTAATGTATGCTGCTAATATGGCCGACTTATGGATTGATGAAGTCACAAACACTTTTTCGATTTTTCTTATGCAATGACCTCTCTTTTGACAAATAAGTATTTTTTGACAATTTTTCTTCTCCTTTATGTCCTTGTTTTTTGCGTCCATATACCTCATCTTTGCTTTTCCACTTTGTCTCCTGCCTGGTAGCTTCATTTCAGACACTCTCCTACCAATACAGTTACTCTCTCTCCTATGTCCAAACCAATCTCAATAAAAATATATTTAGTCTTTGGTTGTAAAGTAACAAAATTTAAAAATGCTTAAGGGGTATGAATAACTTTAAAGGCACTGTAAATCTGTAAGTCAATTATTAAAGGTTTTAAGGTCACATCGACTTACACTGCCAACACACATTTTACACATTTACAAACTACTTGTGTGTTTACACAATCACCATATAATAATAAAGATCCACCTAGTGTTTTAAAAAAAATTAAGTTAAAGCATTTCCGTTGGGCAGCTTAGTGGCTTAGTGTTTAGTACTGTTACCTCACAGTAAGAAATTCCAAGGTTCGATTCCCCTGCAGGGGTCTTCCTGTGTGGAGTTTGTATGTTCTCCCCATGCTTATGTGTGTTTACTCTGGGTTCTCCTGTTTCTTCCAACAGTCTAAAAACATGTATGTTAGATTGATTAGTGATTCTAAATTCTAAACCCCATGGAAGTGGTGGACTTGTGACCTCCTGCTTTTCAACCTTACAGACACTGCTGAAATAGGCTCCAGCAGATCCCTGTCATTTTATGACATCACATGGACCAAGGCCGCTTCAATGAGTGTTAATCGACACTACCAGTTTAGTAAAGATCCGTCCCAAGCAGTGTTGTCAAATTAGATGGGTTTCCCCCTAATTTAGCTTCTTTTGATAATTTGGGTAGGTTGATAAAATTTAGGCTACTATTTAATTTAACAGACAGGAGTTTATGTATTTACTTTTTACAGTTCAAGGCAGGCAGGAACTGAGGGAAGAGTTAGCTTTGGTGCTGGAGAATCTGAACTGATGGAGCTCAGGCGAGCAGGTCAGTAGCGGAATGCAAATGAGTAGCAAGTCTGTGAACATACACGAACTGATGGAGATCAGACAGTGTGTGTGTGAAGGTGTATAAATACACTTTTGTGTATAAATAATGTGTGTGATTGTGATGGACTGATAAGGTTCAGGTGTATCTGCAGCGCTGGTTGAATGTGGAACCTGATGTGATAATAATGCTGAATTATTGTGATGTTTATAATGAACACCGCATTAATGTGATTGTTTTATTATAAACTACATTAATCTTTTTTTGTAGATGGTTTTTCAAAGTGTGTGTTAATAATTAATGTCAATTAATAAATGATTTTAACTGGTTTTGGATGAGTGGAAACAGAACAAAGAGGTGGAGTGAACAAAACTCATTAACGTTTAAAGAAACACACACTGAAACGGGAACAGGACTGATTTTAACAAGGGAAAAGGAGGGTTTATAATAGCACCAGTATTTAAATATAGAGTTTATTATAGACTTTTCTTTAAAACCTTAAAGAATTACATCAATTCACATTCGATGAGCTTTTTAAAAATATCACTTGGTGCATTTTATAATTTTAGTGACGTACTGTAACATTTAAAATGATTACGAAAAACCCCATACATAGCATGTAAAGTGTTTGTATATCGTATTTATGTGGGTTGTTTTCCAAATTAGGGAGACAGCCTATACTGTAAAAATGTTCATTTCTGGGTTTTTTAAAATATGATTTTTCGTATTTTTTCATAAAAAATTCATAAATTCTGAAATGAAGTTCTCAAAGTCCTTTTGTCCTCAAAATGGGTTTTCACATGCTTTAGACGCAAGACGATGGGACACATGCATTTTACATGGAAAAACCAAAAATTTATATTTTTACAGTCAATTTTATGAAAAAATATGAAAAATTATGAATTTTTCATATTTTTTCATAAAAAAAAATTTCATAAATGCTGATATCAAGTCATAAAAGTCGAAATTCATGTGTGGAATGACAATTTTCATCATATAAGCACTTATACTTTGTGTTTTCATGTGTTCTCTATGTGGCTGCAGAAAAGTGCTTTACATGATCTAACTAAGCGTTTCCTCAAGTCTCAGCTCTCTAGGACGTCAGGAAAGTGGTTTTTCATGCATGCGTATGTTTAAACTGCTCTGGCATGCCCTCAAAAAGGGGGTTTTCACATGCTTTCGACACAAGATGATGGGACACATGCATTTTTCATGAAAAAAACCATCATTTTCCAAAAATTAATATTTTTACAGTCAATTTTATGAAAAAATATGAAAATTATGATAATTTTCATATTTTTTCATAAAAAATTCATAAATTTTGCTGATATCAAGTCATAAAAGTCGAAATTCATGTGTGGAATGACTATTTTCATCATATAAGCACTTATACTTTGTGTTTTCATGTGTTCTCTATGTGGCTGCAGAAAAGTGCACTGCTTTCATGATCTAACTAAGCGTTTCCGCAAGTCTCAGCTCTCTAGGACGTCAGGAAAGTGGTTTTTCATGCATGCGTATGTTTTAAACTGCTCTCTGGCATGCCCTCCAAAAAGGGGGTTTTCACATGCTTTTGATTTCGACACAAGATGATGGGACACATGCATTTTTCATGAAAAAACCCAAAAATTAATATTTTTACAGTACAGTCATTTTATGAAAAAATATGAAAATTATGATAATTTTCATATTTTTTCATAAAAAAAAATTCATAAATTTTGCTGATATCAAGTCATAAAAGTCGAAATTCATGTGTGGAATGACTATTTTCATCATATAAGCACTTATACTTTGTGTTTTCATGTTTTTCATTTTCATGTTTCATGTTCTTCTCTATGTGGCTGCAGAAAAGTGCACTGCTTTCTCATGATCTAACTAAGCGTTTCCGCAAGTCTCAGCTCTCTAGGACGTCAGGAAAGTGGTTTTTCATGCATGCATGCGTATGTTTTAAACACTGCTCACTGGCATGCCCTCCCAAAAGGGGGTTTTCACATGCTTTCGACACAAGCAAGATGATGATGGGACACATGCATTTTTCATGAAAAAAACCCAAAATTAATATTTTTACAGTCATTTTTACATGTATTTTATTATGAAAAAATATGAAAAATCATAATTTTTTCATTTTTTCATTCATTTTTTTTTCATAAAAAAAAGTTCATAAATTTTGCTGATATCAAGTCATAAAAGTCGAAATTCATGTGTGGAATGAATGACTATTTTCATCATATAAGCACTTATACTTTTGTGTTTTCATGTGTTCTCTATGTGGCTGCAGAAAAGTGCTGCTTTCATGATCTAACTAAGCGTTTCCGCAAGTCTCAGCTCTCTAGGACGTCAGGAAAGTGGTTTTTCATGCATGCGTATGTTTAAAACTGCTCTGGCATGCCCTCCAAAAGGGGGTTTTCACATGCTTTCGACACGCAAGATGATGGGACACACATGCATTTTTCATGAAAAAACCCAAAAAATTAATATTTTTTACAGTCAATTTTATGAAAAAATATGAAAAATTATGAATTTTCATCATATTTTTTCATAAAAAAATTTCATAATTTCTGCTGATATCAAGTCATAAAAGTCGAAATTCATGTGTGGAATGACTATTTTCATCATCATATAAGCACTTATACTTTGTGTTTTCATGTGTTCTCTATGTGCTTTGCTGCAGAAAAAGTGCTTTTCATGATCTAACTAAGCGTTTCCGCAAGTCTCAGCTCTCTCTAGGACGTCAGGAAAGTGGTTTTTCATGCATGCGTATGTTTAAACTGCTCTGGCATGCCCTCCAAAAAGGGGGGTTTTCACATGCTTTTCGACACAAGATGATGATGGGGACACATGCATTTTTCATGAAAAAACCCAAAATTATTAATATTTTTACAGTCAATTTTATGAAAAAATATGAAAAATTATGAATTTTTCATATTTTTTCATAAAAAAATTTCATAATTTTGCTGATATCAAGTCATAAAAGTCGAAATTCATGTGTGGAATGACTATTTTCATCATATAAGCACTTATACTTTGTACTTTGTGTTTTCATGTGTTTCTCTATGTGGCTGCAGAAAAGCACTGCTGCTTTCATGATCTAACTAAGCGTTTCCGCAAGTCTCAGCTCTCTAGGACGTCAGGAAAGTGGTTTTTCATGCATGCGTATGTTTAAACAGCTGCTCACTGGCATGTGCCCTCAAAAAGGGGGTTTTCACATGCTTTTGATTTCGACACAAGATGATGGGACACATGCATTTTTCATGAAAAAAAACCCAAAATTAATATTTTTACAGTCAATTTTATGAAAAAAATATGAAAAATTATGAATTTTTCATATTTTTTTCATAAAAAAAAAAATTTCATAAATTTTGCTGATATATCAAGTCATAAAAGTCGAAATTCATGTGTGGAATGACTATTTTCATCATATATGAGCACTTATACTTTGTGTTTTCATGTGTTCTCTATATGTGGCTGCAGAAAAGCACTGCTTTTCATCATGTGCATCTAACTAAGCGTTTCCGCAAGTCTCAGCTCTCTAGGACGTCAGGAAAGTGGTTTTTCATGCATGCGTATGTTTAAACTGCTCTCTGGCATGCCCTCAAAAGGGGGTTTTCACATGCTTTCGACACAAGATGATGGGACACATGCATTTTTCATGAAAAAAAAACCCAAAATTAATATTTTTACAGTCAATTTTATGAAAAAATATGAAAAAATTCATGATTTTTCATATTTTTTCATAAAAAAAATTTCATAATTTTGCTGATATCAAGTCATAAAAGTCGAAATTCATGTGTGGAATGACTATTTTCATCATATAAGCACTTATACTTTGTGTTTTCATGTGTTCTCTATGTGGCTGCAGAAAAGCACTGCTTTTCATGATCTAACTAAGCGTTTCCGCAAGTCTCAGCTCTCTAGGACGTCAGGAAAGTGGTTTTTCATGCATGCGTATGTTTAAAAACTGCTCTGGCATGCCCTCAAAAGGGGTTTTCACATGCTTTTCGACACAAGATGATGGGGACACATGCATTTTTCATGAAAAAAACCCAAAATTAATATTTTTTACAGTCAATTTTATGAAAAAATATGAAAATTAAAATGATAATTTTCATATTTTTTCATAAAAAAAAGTTTCATAAATTTTGCTGATATCAAGTCATAAAAGTCGAAATTCATGTGTGGAATGACTATTTTCATCATATAAGCACTTATACTTTGTGTTTTCATGTGTTCTCTATGTGGCTGCAGAAAAGTGCTTGCTTCATGATCTAACTAAGCGTTTCCGCAAGTCTCAGCTCTCTAGGACGTCAGGAAAGTGGTTTTTCATGCATGCGTATGTTTAAACTGCTCTGGCATGCCCTCCAAAAGGGGGTTTTCACATGCTTTTCGACACAAGATGATGGGACACATGCATTTTTTTCATGAAAAAACCCAAAAAATTAATATTTTTACAGTCATTTTATATGAAAAAAATATGAAAAATTATGAATTTTTCATATTTTTTCATAAAAAAAAAGTTCATAATTTTGCTGATATCAAGTCATAAAAGTCGAAATTCATGTGTGGAATGACTATTTTCATCATATAAGCACACTTATACTTTGTGTTTTCATGTGTTCTCTATGTGCTTTGCTGCAGAAAAAGTGCTGCTTTCATGATCTAACTAAGCGTTTCCGCAAGTCTCAGCTCTCTAGGACGTCAGGAAAGTGGTTTTTCATGCATGCGTATGCGTATGTTTAAACTGCTCACTGGCATGCCCTCCAAAAGGGTTTGGGTTTTCACATGCTTTTCGACACAAGATGATGGGACACATGCATTTTTCATGAAAAAAACCCAAAAAAAATTAATATTTTTACAGTCAATTTTATGAAAAAATATGAAAAATTATGAATTTTTCATATTTTTTCATAAAAAAAAAAATTTCATAAATTTGCTGATATCAAGTCATAAAAGTCGAAATTCATGTGTGGAATGACTATTTTCATCATATAAGCACTTATACTTTGTGTTTTCATGTGTTCTCTATGTGGCTGCAGAAAAAGTGCTGCTTTCATGATCTAACTAAGCGTTTCCGCAAGTCTCAGCTCTCTAGGACGTCAGGAAAGTGGTTTTTCATGCATGCGTATGTTTAAACTGCTCTGGCATGTGTTCCCTCAAAAAGGGGGTTTTCACATGCTTTTCGACACAAGATGATGGGACACATGCATTTTTTTCATGAAAAAACCCAAAATTAATATTTTTACAGTCATTTTATGAAAAAATATGAAAATTATGAATTTTTCATATTTTTTCATAAAAAAAAAAGTTCATAAATTTTGCTGATATCAAGTCATAAAAGTCGAAATTCATGTGTGGAATGACTATTTTCATCATATAAGCACTTATACTTTGTGTTTTCATGTGTTCTCTATGTGCTTTTGCTGCAGAAAAGTGCTGCTTTCTCATGATCTAACTAAGCGTTTCCGCAAGTCTCAGCTCTCTAGGACGTCAGGAAAGTGGTTTTTTCATGCATGCGTATGTTTAAACTGCTCTGGCATGCATGCCCTCAAAAGGGGGTTTTCACATGCTTTTTCGACACAAGATGATGGGGACACATGCATTTTTTCATGAAAAAACCCAAAAATTAATATTTTTACAGTCAATTTTATGAAAAAATATGAAAAATTATGAATTTTTCATATTTTTTTTCATAAAAAATTTCATAATTTTTTCATGCTGATATCAAGTCATAAAAGTCGAAATTCATGTGTGGAATGGAATGACTATTTTCATCATATAAGCACTTATACTTTGTGTTTTCATGTGTTCTCTATGTGCTTGCTGCAGAAAAGCACTGCTGCTTTTCATGATCTAACTAACTAAGCGTTTCCGCAAGTCTCAGCTCTCTAGGACGTCAGGAAAGTGGTTTTTCATGCATGCGTATGTTTAAACACACTGCTCTGGCATGCACCTCAAAAAAGGGGGTTTTCACATGCTTTTTCGACACAAGATGATGATGGGACACATGCATTTTTCATGAATGAAAAAAACCCAAATCCAAAATTAATATTTTTACAGTCAATTTTATGAAAAAATATGAAAAATTTTTCATGAATTTTTCATATTTTTTC
Organism: Bagarius yarrelli; assembly: GCA_005784505.1. Lineage (NCBI taxonomy): Eukaryota > Metazoa > Chordata > Actinopteri > Siluriformes > Sisoridae > Bagarius > Bagarius yarrelli. The sequence continues at coordinate 8,998 of VCAZ01000073.1, read as the reverse complement.
ATAAAAAAAAAGTTCATAAATTTTGCTGATATCAAGTCATAAAAGTCGAAATTCATGTGTGGAATGACTATTTTCATCATATAAGCACTTATACTTTGTGTTTTCATGTGTTCTCTATGTGGCTGCTGCAGAAAAGTGCTGCTTTCATGATCTAACTAAGCGTTTCCGCAAGTCTCAGCTCTCTAGGACGTCAGGAAAGTGGTTTTTCATGCATGCGTATGTTTAAACTGCTCTGGCATGCCCTCAAAAAGGGGGTTTTCACATGCTTTTCGACACAAGATGATGATGGACACATGCATTTTTCATGAAAAAACCCAAAATTAATATTTTTACAGTCAATTTTATGAAAAAAATATGAAAAATTATGAATTTTTCATATTTTTTCATAAAAAAAAAAGTTCATAAATTTTGCTGATATCAAGTCATAAAAGTCGAAATTCATGTGTGGAATGACTATTTTCATCATATAAGCACTTATACTTTGTGTTTTCATGTGTTCTCTATGTGGCTGCAGAAAAGTGCTGCTTTCATGATCTAACTAAGCGTTTCCGCAAGTCTCAGCTCTCTAGGACGTCAGGAAAGTGGTTTTTCATGCATGCGTATGTTTAAACTGCTCTGGCATGCCCTCAAAAAGGGGTTTTTTCACATGCTTTCGACACAAGATGATGGGACACATGCATTTTTCATGAAAAAAAAACCCAAAATTAATATTTTTACAGTCAATTTTATGAAAAAATATGATGAAAAATTATGAATTTTTCATATTTTTTCATAAAAAATTTTTCATAATTTATGCTGATATCAAGTCATAAAAGTCGAAATTCATGTGTGGAATGACTATTTTCATCATATAAGCACTTATACTTTGTGTTTTCATGTGTTCTCTATGTGCTTTCGGCTGCAGAAAAGTGCTGCTTTCATGATCTAACTAAGCGTTTCCGCAAGTCTCAGCTCTCTAGGACGTCAGGAAAGTGGTTTTTTTCATGCATGCGTATGTTTAAACTGCTCTGGCATGGCATGCCCTCACCTCAAAAGGGGGTTTTCACATGCTTTTCGACACAAGATGATGGGACACATGCATTTTTCATGAAAAAAAAAAATCCCAAAATTAATATTTTTACAGTCATTTTATGATGAAAAATATATGAAAAATTATGAATTTTTCATATTTTTTCATAAAAAATTTCATAAATTTTGCTGATATCAAGTCATAAAAAAGTCGAAATTCATGTGTGGAATGACTATTTTCATCATATAAGCACTTATACTTTGTGTTTTTCATGTGTTCTCTATGTGGCTGCAGAAAAGCACTGCTGCTTTCATGATCTAACCAACTAAGCGTTTCCGCAAGTCTCAGCTCTCTAGGACGTCAGGAAAGTGGTTTTTCATGCATGCGTATGTTTAAACTGTGCTCTGGCATGCATGCCCTCAAAAAAGGGGGGTTTTCACATGCTTTTCGACACAAGATGATGATGGGACACATGCATTTTTCATGAAAAAACCCAAAATTAATATTTTTACAGTCAATTTTATGAAAAAATATGAAAAATTATGAATTTTTCATATTTTTTCATAAAAAATAAAAAATTCATATAATTTTGCTGATATCAAGTCATAAAAGTCGAAATTCATGTGTGGAATGACTATTTTCATCATATAAGCACTTAGCACTTATACTTTGTGTTTTCATGTGTTCTCTATGTGCTTTCGCTGCAGAAAAGCACTGCTTTTCATGATCTAACTAAGCGTTTCCGCAAGTCTCAGCTCTCTAGGACGTCAGGAAAGTGGTTTTTTCATGCATGCGTATGTTTAAACTGCTCTGGCATGCCCTCAAAAAGGGGGGGTTTTCACATGCTTTTCGACACAAGATGATGGGACACATGCATTTTTTCATGAAAAAAAAAACCCCAAAAATTAATATTTTTACAGTCAATTTTATGAAAAAATATGAAAAATTATGAATTTTTCATATTTTTTCATAAAAAAAAAGTTCATAAATTGCTGATGATATCAAGTCATAAAAAAAGTCGAAATTCATGTGTGGAATGACTATTTTCATCATATAAGCACTTATACTTTGTGTTTTCATGTGTTCTCTATGTGGCTGCAGAAAAGCACTGCTGCTTTCATGATCTAACTAAGCGTTTCCGCAAGTCTCAGCTCTCTCTAGGACGTCAGGAAAGTGGTTTTTTTCATGCATGCGTATGTTTAAACTGCTCTGGCATGCCCTCAAAAGGGGGTTTTCACATGCTTTTCGACACAAGATGATGGGGGGACACATGCATTTTTTTGATGCATGAAAAAACCCCAAAATTAATATTTTTACAGTCAATTTTATGAAAAAATATGAAAATTATGATCATAATTTTCATATTTTTTTTCATTTCAAAAAAAGTTTCATAAATTTTCTAAAAAAGCTGATATCAAGTCATAAAAGTCGAAATTCATGTGTGGAATGACTATTTTCATCATATAAGCACTTATACTTTGTGTTTTCATGTGTTCTCTATGTGGCTGCAGAAAAGCACTGCTGCTTTCATGATCTAACTAAGCGTTTCCGCAAGTCTCAGCTCTCTAGGACGTCAGGAAAGTGGTTTTTCATGCATGCGTATGTTTTTAAAACTGCTCTCTGGCATGCCCTCAAAAGGGGTTTTTCACATGCTTTCGACACAAGATGATGGGACACATGCATTTTTCATGAAAAAAAAACCCAAAATTAATATTTTTACAGTCAATTTTTATGAAAAAAATATGAAAATTATGATAATTTTCATATTTTTTCATAAAAAAAAATTTCATAAATTTTGCTGATATCAAGTCATAAAAGTCGAAATTCATGTGTGGAATGACTATTTTCATCATATAAGCACTTATACTTTGTGTTTTTCATGTGTTCTCTATGTGGCTGCAGAAAAGCAGTGCTTTTCATGATCTAACTAAGCGTTTCCGCAAGTCTCAGCTCTCTAGGACGTCAGGAAAGTGGTTTTTCATGCATGCGTATGTTTAAACTGCTCAGGCTGGCATGCATGCCCTCACTCAAAAAGGGGGTTTTCACATGCTTTCGACTCAACAAGATGATGGGACACATGCATTTTTTCATGAAAAAACCCAAAATTAATATTTTTACAGTCAATTTTATGAAAAAATATGAAAATTATGATTTTTCATATAATTTTTTCATATTTTTTTCATAAAAAAAAATTTCATAAAAAAAGTTTTGCTGATATCAAGTCATAAAAGTCGAAATTCATGTGTGGAATGACTATTTTCATCATATAAGCACTTATACTTTGTGTTTTCATGTGTTCTCTATGTGGCTGCAGAAAAGCACTGCTGCTTTCATGATCTAACTAAGCGTTTCCGCAAGTCTCAGCTCTCTAGGACGTCAGGAAAGTGGTTTTTCATGCATGCGTATGTTTAAACTGCTCTGGCATGCCCTCAAAAGGGGGGTTTTCACATGCTTTTCGACACAAGATGATGGGACACATGCATTTTTCATGAAAAAACCCAAAAATTAATATTTTTACAGTCAATTTTATGAAAAAATATGAAAAATTATGAATTTTTCATATTTTTTCATAAAAAAAAAAGTTTCATAAATTTTTGCTGATATCAAGTCATAAAAGTCGAAATTCATGTGTGGAATGACTATTTTCATCATATAAGCACTTATACTTTGTGTTTTCATGTGTTCTCTATGTGGCTTTCTGTGCAGAAAAGCACTGCTGCTTTCATGATCTAACTAAGCGTTTCCGCAAGTCTCAGCTCTCTAGGACGTCAGGAAAGTGGTTTTTCATGCATGCGTATGTTTTAAACTGCTCTGGCATGCCCTCAAAAAAAGGGGGTTTTCACATGCTTTTCGACACAAGATGATGGGACACATGCATGCATTTTTCATGAAAAAACCCAAAAAATTAATATTTTTACAGTCAATTTTATGAAAAAATATGAAAATTATGAATTTTTCATATTTTTTCATAAAAAAAAGTTCATAAATTTTTGCTGATATCAAGTCATAAAAGTCGAAATTCATGTGTGGAATGACTATTTTCATCATATAAGCACTTATACTTTGTGTTTTCATGTGTTCTCTATGTGGCTGCAGAAAAGCACTGCTGCTTTCATGATCTAACTAAGCGTTTCCGCAAGTCTCAGCTCTCTCTAGGACGTCAGGAAAGTGGTTTTTCATGCATGCGTATGTTTAAACTGCTCTCTGGCATGCCCTCCAAAAGGGGTTGGTTTTCACATGCTTTCGACACAAGATGATGGGACACATGCATTTTTCATGAAAAAACCCAAAATTAATATTTTTACAGTCAATTTTATGAAAAAAAATATGAAAAATTATGAATTTTTCATATTTTTTCATAAAAAAATTTCATAAATTTTGCTGATATCAAGTCATAAAAGTCGAAATTCATGTGTGGAATGACTATTTTTCATCATATAAGCACTTATACTTTGTGTTTTCATGTGTTCTCTATGTGGCTGCAGAAAAGCACTGCTGCTTTCATGATCTAACTAAGCGTTTCCGCAAGTCTCAGCTCTCTAGGACGTCAGGAAAGTGGTTTTTCATGCATGCGTATGTTTAAAACTGCTCTGGCATGGAATGCCCTCACTCAAAAAGGGGGTTTTTCACATGCTTTCGACACAAGATGATGGGACACATGCATTTTTCATGAAAAAACCCAAAATTAATATTTTTACAGTCAATTTTATGAAAAAAATATGAAAAATTATTTTCATGAATTTTTCATATTTTTTCATAAAAAAAAAGTTTCATAAATTTTGCTGATATCAAGTCATAAAAGTCGAAATTCATGTGTGGAATGACTATTTTCATCATATAAGCACTTATACTTTGTGTTTTCATGTGTTCTCTATGTGGCTGCAGAAAAGCACTGCTGCTTTCATGATCTAACTAAGCGTTTCCGCAAGTCTCAGCTCTCTAGGACGTCAGGAAAGTGGTTTTTTCATGCATGCGTATGTTTAAACTGCTCTGGCATGTGCCCTCAAAAGGGGGTTTTCACATGATGCTTTCGACACAAGATGATGGGACACATGCATTTTTCATGAAAAAAAAAATCCCAAAATTAATATTTTTTACAGTCATTTTTATGAAAAAATATGAAAAAATCATATGATTTTTCATATTTTTTCATAAAAAAAAATTTCATAAATTTTGCTGATATCAAGTCATAAAAGTCGAAATTCATGTGTGGAATGACTATTTTTTCATCATATAAGCACTTATACTTTGTGTTTTTCATGTGTTCTCTATGTGGCTGCAGAAAAAAGTGCTTTTCATGATCTAACTAAGCGTTTCCGCAAGTCTCAGCTCTCTAGGACGTCAGGAAAGTGGTTTTTTTCATGCATGCGTATGTTTAAACACTGCTCTGGCATGCACTCCTCAAAAAAGGGGGTTTTCACATGCTTTCGACACAAGATGATGGGACACATGCATTTTTCATGAAAAAACCCAAAAATTAATATTTTTACAGTCAATTTTATGAAAAAATATGAAAAATTATGATTTTTCATATTTTTTCATAAAAAAAAAAGTTCATAAAATTTTTATGCTGATATCAAGTCATAAAAGTCGAAATTCATGTGTGGAATGACTATTTTTCATCATATAAGCACTTATACTTTGTGTTTTCATGTGTTCTTTCTATGTGGCTGCAGAAAAGTGCTGCTTTCATGATCTAACTAAGCGTTTCCGCAAGTCTCAGCTCTCTAGGACGTCAGGAAAGTGGTTTTTCATGCATGCGTATGTTTAAACTGCTCTGGCATGCCCTCAAAAAAGGGGGTTTTCACATGCTTTCGACACAAGATGATGGGACACATGCATTTTTCATGAAAAAACCCAAAAATTAATATTTTTACAGTCAATTTTATGAAAAAAAAAATATGAAAAATTATGAATTTTTCATATTTTTTCATAAAAAAAAAATTCATAAATTTTGCTGATATCAAGTCATAAAAGTCGAAATTCATGTGTGGAATGACTATTTTTTCATCATATAAGCACTTATACTTTGTGTTTTCATGTGTTCTCTATGTGGCTGCAGAAAAGCACTGCTTTTCATGATCTAACTAAGCGTTTCCGCAAGTCTCAGCTCTCTAGGACGTCAGGAAAGTGGTTTTTCATGCATGCGTATGTTTTAAACTGCTCTGGCATGCACCTCCAAAAGGGGTTTTCACATGCTTTTCGACACAAGATGATGGGACACATGCATTTTTCATGAAAAAAAAAATCCCAAAATTAATATTTTTACAGTCATTTTTATGAAAAAATATGAAAAATTATGAATTTTTCATATTTTTTCATAAAAAATTCATAAATTTCTGCTGATATCAAGTCATAAAAGTCGAAATTCATGTGTGGAATGACTATTTTCATCATATAAGCACTTATACTTTGTGTTTTCATGTGTTCTCTATGTGCGCTGCAGAAAAGCACTGCTTTTCATGATCTAACTAAGCGTTTCCGCAAGTCTCAGCTCTCTAGGACGTCAGGAAAGTGGTTTTTCATGCATGCGTATGTTTAAACTGCTCTGGCATGCCCTCCAAAAGGGGGTTTTCACATGCTTTTTCGACACAAGATGATGGGACACACATGCATTTTTCATGAAAAAAACCCAAAAATTAATATTTTTACAGTCAATTTTATGAAAAAATATGAAAAATCATATGATTTTTCATATTTTTTCATAAAAAAAATTTTCATAATTTCTGCTGATATCAAGTCATAAAAGTCGAAATTCATGTGTGGAATGACTATTTTCATCATATAAGCACACTTATACTTTGTGTTTTCATGTGTTCTCTATGTGGCTGCAGAAAAGCACTGCTGCTTTCATGATCTAACTAAGCGTTTCCGCAAGTCTCAGCTCTCTAGGACGTCAGGAAAGTGGTTTTTCATGCATGCGTATGTTTAAACTGCTCTCTGGCATGTGTGCCCTCAAAAGGGGGTTTTCACATGCTTTCGACACAAACAAGATGATGGGACACATGCATTTTTCATGAATGAAAACCCAAAAAAATTTTTACCCATTTTACATTTTTATGATTTTTCAAAATTCAGTATCATTTTACAGTCATGATTTTATGAAAAAATATGAAAATTATGATCATAATTTTCATATCATTTTTTCATAAAAAAAAGTTTCATAAATTTTTGCTGATATCAAGTCATAAAAGTCGAAATTCATGTGTGGAATGACTATTTTCATCATATAAGCACTTATACTTTGTGTTTTCATGTGTTCTCTATGTGGCTGCAGAAAAGTGCTGCTTTCATGATCTAACTAAGCGTTTCCGCAAGTCTCAGCTCTCTAGGACGTCAGGAAAGTGGTTTTTCATGCATGCGTATGTTTTTTAAACAGCTGCTCTGGCATGCCCTCAAAAAAGGGGGTTTTCACATGCTTTTCGACACAAGATGATGGGACACACATGCATTTTTCATGAAAAAACCCAAAATTAATATTTTTACAGTCAATTTTATGAAAAAATATGAAAAATTATGATTTTTCATATTTTTTCATAAAAAATTTCATAAATTTTGCTGATATCAAGTCATAAAAGTCGAAATTCATGTGTGGAATGACTATTTTCATTTTCATCATATATAAGCACTTATATACTTTGTGTTTTCATGTGTTTCTCTATGTGGCTGCTGCAGAAAAGTGCTGCTTTCATGATCTAACTAAGCGTTTTCCGCAAGTCTCAGCTCTCTAGGACGTCAGGAAAGTGGTTTTTCATGCATGCGTATGTTTAAACTGCACTGCTCTTTTCAAAAAGGGGTGTTCATGCCTGGGTACTCAAAGGGCAAGGGGGTTTTCACACATGCTTTCGACACAAGATGATGATGGGACACATGCATTTTTCATGAAAAAACCCAAAAAATTAATATTTTTTTACAGTCATTTTATGAAAAAATATGAAAAATTATGAATTTTTCATATTTTTTCATAAAAAAAAAATTTCATAAATTTGCTGATATCAAGTCATAAAAGTCGTCGAAATTCATGTGTGGAATGACTATTTTCATCATATAAGCACTTATACTTTGTGTTTTCATGTGTTCTCTATGTGGCTGCAGAAAAGTGCTTTTCATGATGCTCTAACTAAGCGTTTCCCGCAAGTCTCAGCTCTCTCTCTAGGACGTCGTCAGGAAAGTGGTTTTTCATGCATGCGTATGTTTTAAACTGCTCTGGCATGCCCTCCCAAAGGGGGTTTTCACATGCTTTCGACACAAGATGATGGGACACATGCATTTTTCATGAAAAAAAACCCCAAAAATTAATATTTTTACAGTCATTTTATGAAAAATTATGACAGACCAAAATTATGAAAAAATATGAAAAATTATGAATTTTTCATATTTTTTCATAAAAAAATTTCATAAATTTGCTGATATCAAGTCATAAAAGTCGAAATTCATGTGTGGAATGACTATTTTCATCATCATATAAGCACTTATACTTTGTGTTTTCATGTGTTTCTCTATGTGGCTGCAGAAAAGCACTGCTGCTTTCATGATCTAACTAAGCGTTTCCGCAAGTCTCAGCTCTCTAGGACGTCAGGAAAGTGGTTTTTTCATGCATGCGTATGTTTAAACTGCTCTGGCATGCCCTCAAAAAAAAAAAAAAAAAAAATGGGGGGGGTTTTCACATGCTTTCGACACAAGATGATGGGACACATGCATTTTTTCATGAAAAAACCCAAAAAATTAATATTTTTTACAGTCATTTTTATGAAAAAATATGAAAAAAATCATAATTTTTCATATTTTTTCATAAAAAAAAAACCCTTTCATAAATTTGCTGATATCAAGTCATAAAAGTCGAAATTCATGTGTGGAATGACTATTTTCATCATATAAGCACTTATACTTTGTGTTTTCATGTGTTCTCTATGTGGCTGCAGAAAAGTGCTGCTTTCATGATCTAACTAAGCGTTTCCGCAAGTCTCAGCTCTCTAGGACGTCAGGAAA
>VCAZ01000072.1:2252500-2346894 GCA_005784505.1 Bagarius yarrelli | reverse complement strand
TGTGTTTGGGTTTGACGTGCTTAATGTTATGGGAAACCTTACATTGCTCTTAAAACCAGACCAGAGGTTATTTGCTGAGTGTCAACTGGAGTGTCTTTGTGCTAAGGGCTTGGGCTTGTGAACGTTGCTTGCAGTTATTATTTTTTTTAAAGGTTTTTCAGGCTTTAGAAGACTAACTATATACTCCACTTTAAACTTTGCACTTGTTATAATCCGCTTCCTTAGGGCTGGCAAGTAAACAGGGGCAGTGGCACAGCCTTAAAAATACCCTTTTAAGGAGCGTTGCAGTGCACACCTTTTGATTAAAGAGAGTTCCTTTTAGCTACAGACACCATATTTGCAGCATGGTTTTGTATTTGTTTTTGCATTGTGAGAATTTGCAGAATTTGTCAAACTGTCGAAATTATTTACTTAATTTGTTGGTGTTTTTTCATTAAGTTGCACTCGTTGGCTTCTCTTGACTTTCTCTCACTGTAGTACTGACTTATCATTAAATTAGATGATTAAATGCAATTCTTAAAGTGTTAGTTAAGTTTTAAACACATTTTTTATACTCCTCTATGTGTGTTTGATTCACACTTATTTATTTATTTATTTATTTTTAAAACAGACTGCTGGAGATTTACTGCAATTTACTGATGCTCCGATACCATTTTAAAGACCAAGACAACAGGAGTCACGTGTGCTTTCAGTATTGTATAGTGTTGCCAGAGTTGATGGTTTCCAGCCCAAAACTGTGCACTGATTAATCGCAATGCTGGCAATCCCATTTTGTTCCTGTGTCACTTGGTTTTTGTTAAATAGTGAGGCTATAAAATATTAAAGTTTAAAAACGGCCAAACTGATCCCAAACCTGCCCAGATTTTGAACACTTGCCCAGAGCAGAGCTAGAGTGGAGCGATAAACTGCCTTCAATGCCGAGGTAAAAATTTGACGCTCCACCCTACGCTGTTGCCTATTGCTAACGTTACTGCTAGTGGCTTGATTCTCTTTGCTGACGTTCAGGTTTTAATCTCAGATATTTTATTAGATTACTCGTATTATATGTACTCAGGTTTGTATCTATTTTTACGGAACAATCACCGCCATTGTTTTCTTATCCATTTTATGTATATATCAAATAAAGAATACAAATATCAAATAAGTCAATACTATCTATTTTTGTATGGTCATTTTAATTGTGAACAAATGGAATTTAAAAAACATTCTCTGCGCTCCGAATAGCTGTATAATAATCAAGCAGAGAAATAAATTATCTAGATTTACAAAGGCTCAGTATTTATGTTTTTGTGAGCGCAGTCATCAACCACAATCGAAAAGCGCTAATACGCCGTTTCATCATATCCGCTGGTGCCACCTGGTGGTCAAAAATCTAAAGCGCAAATTGAAAACTATTTCGCCTATTAAACTTGGTTTCTGGGTAGTATGTTATTTGAAAGCATTTTAAAATACATTTACATACAAAATTTAAATCAATTGTCTAAGACCTGATAAATAAAAATAAAAATAACGTCAACTGTTATAAGAGAGCTAGTTTGATGAGCTACTTCCGGTGGAATCTTATCGTGACATGCACTAGACACGTGACGGCTTCTAATTTTTATGTTACGATGATTAATAAAGCTTATTACAGCTTCAGTTCAGTTTAATAAAATATATGTAAGGCTTTAATAATTTTTTATAATTAGTCACCAAAAATAAAATGAAGTGATTATCTTTGTTATTGAGTTTTTGTTAATCAGTTGTCATATCAGTTGAACTTAATTGAATCGAATACAAATCTCAATAAATTTAAACATGAAAAAATTAGGCAAGTGACTTTAGTCATTTTCTTATAACCATTTAATAAAAATATTTTTTTTTTCTGCGCCCCCTACACCTGGCATGCTGTAATTATTACATGTACAGTTTATTACCTCACAAAGTGCTTCTGTGATGTTTTATACAGAAGCCATAACAGACACAGACACTAAATTTTTCAATGATGTTATGAAGAGAGAGAAACAAAATGATTCGGCACAACGGTATGTTCAAGTAGAGAAGAAAAAAAAGAATACTATGTAAGCGCTGTTTGTACTGAGTTTTAATCACTTTTAGTGTTTGGTTACATTTCTTCTGATTTTCTTCTCTCATCCTGTAGAAATGATACGTCGCAGTCCCAGGCTTGTCTCCAAAGGTTATTATCACCCCCAAGAGCCAAGGAGTCAACTGGTGTCCTATAAAGAGCCCAATGGCAGGTGTGTTTTTGTAAAGGGTTGTGTATACATTGAGTAAATCAGTTCTATTTTTTTATTCACTGTCTCTTTCTGTCTCTCTTTCTCACTCTAGGACCTTTAACACACGAAAGAGAAAGAAATTGGACAGAGTCCGTCGCAACTTATTCAACAAATCCAGCATAACTGATATTGAGAATACAGAAGCAAGTGAGTTCCTCAAATTAAACACTTTCAGATCTTCACCAAATACAAACCTGAACATTTTTTGACTCTCAAATTTCTTTACTCATTTAGGAGAAGTCATGTTGCCGCCTGATATACTTTATCAGGAGGATGACACTCCTCCTGACACTCCTACTGACACTCTTCCTGAAACTCCTCCTGAAACTCCTCCTGACATTTCTTCTGAAACTCCTCCTGATGTCTCTGCTGCCTCTCTCTCTCTCCTCGGTTCCTCTTCAGTTGTGAGGAGAAAGATGCTTCCAGTTCTCTTCTTCCTCCTAATAGGTTTTGGTAAGTGTGTCTATACAGGCTTTATCTCTCTCTATCAGTTATTAAAATCTCCACATTCTACACACTAAATTATCTGATTATCCTGTAATGTACTGTGTGTGTGTGTGTGTGTGTGTGTGTTTCTGTGCAGGTGTCTGTTTCAGCTATATGTGTGTTAGTAAATTCTTGGCTCAGCGTGCAGAGCCCTCACTGTTTGTAAGTGACATTGCTGGTTTAATACTAACTGTAAGACACAACACAGGCTACAGTAACTGAACTGTAGGTTGTAAGGCTTAGTGTTTGTGGTTAAGGGTATAGTGTTACGGGTGGAGGATGTATTGAAAGGGCCTATTATTTATTATTGTTATAGTGATTAAGATATAGAATGTAATGTGTAGGGCATAGTATTTAGGCTATAGAGTATAATTTATAGAGCCTAATGATGAGGCTGTTGGGTGTAGTGATTAGGGTCTAGGGTATAATGTGCCTTAAAAGTATTCATACCACTTGAACTTTTCCACCATTTTTTTTACACTTTACAACCATGAACTTAAATGTATTTAATTGAGATTATTATGTAATGAACCAACTCAAAGTAGCAATAAAGATGATATACGGTTTTCAAAATTTTAAGCAAATAAAAATCTGAAAAGCGTGACGTGCATTTGTATTCAGCCCCCCCTGTACTCTGATACCCTTAAATAAAATCTAGTGCAATCAATTCCCGTCACCTAATTAGTTGATAAAGTCTGGGAAGGAGCAAAATAATGACCATAAACCTACAGCCAGAGCTACAATGGAATGGTTTGGATTAAAGAATATTTATGTGTTAAAGTCCAGACCTAAATCCCATTGAGCATCTGTGACAAGACTTGAAAATTGCTGTTTACAGATGCTCCCCATCCAATCTGGCTGATCTTAATCTATTTTGCAAAGAAGAATGGGCAAAAACTTTAGTCTCCAAATGTGCAAAGCTGGTAGAGACATACCCCAAAAGAATTGCAGCTGTGATTACAGTGAAAGGCGGCTCTACAAAGTATTGACGCAGGGGGGCAGAATACAAATGCACACCACACTTTTCAGATTTTTATTTCCTTAAAATTTTGAAAACCATGTATCATTTTCATTTCACTTTACAATTATGTGCTACTTTGTGTTAATCTATTACATAAAATCTCAATAAAATACATTTAAGTTTGTGGTTGTGACAAAATGTGAAAAAGTTCAAGGGGTATAAATACTTCTTTAAGGCACTGTATATGTAGGTATATATGGCATCATGTTGTTAGGCTGTTGGAAGTAGTGATTAGTGTGTAGTGATTAGTGTGTAGTGTTTGGGATTTTGGTGTAGTGTTTAGGGTGCAGTGTTTAGAGTGTGGTGTTTAGGGTATAGTGATTAGGTTGTGGTGTCTAGGGTGTAGTTATTGGGTGTAGTGTTTAGGGTGTAGTTATTGGGTGTAGTTTTTAGGGTATAGTGTTTAGGGTGTAGTGTTTAGGGTGTGGTATTTAGGGTATAGTGTTTAGGGTATAGTGTTTAGGTTGTGGTGTCTAGGGTGTAGTGTTCAGTGTCATTTTTAGGGTGTGTTGTTTAGGGTGTAATGTTTAGGGTGTAATGTTTAGTGTGTAGTGTTTAGGGTGTGGTGTTTAGGGCGTAGTTTTAAGTGTAGTGTTTAGGGTGTAGTGTTTAGGGTGTAGTATTTAGGGTATAGTGTTGAGGGTATAGTGTTAAACGTGTAGTCTTTATGGTCTAGTGTTTGGGTGTAGTTTTTAGGATATAGTGTTTAGGGTTGGTGTTTAGGGTGTGGTGTTTAGGGTGTGGTGTTTAGGGTGTAGTATTTAGGTTGTGGTTTCTAGGGTGGAGTGTTTAGGGTGGAGTTTTTAGCGTGTAGTATTTAGGGTGTAGTGTTTATTGTGCAGTAGCCGAAGGTGCATTTGGTACCTTGGCCCTTAGTGTGGACTTACACGATTGATACACCTCTTAATAACACCACTATCATATTGCAATTATAGAAACCATCAATACTATACAAAAACGCATAGGACAAAAAATTTAAGAGAAACAGTACAAAATAAAGAGAACAAACTGTTGGAAATAAATTAATACAAGTTCATGGAACAAATATTACAATTTAGGTTGTAAATGTAGGTCAGTTTCTGATATAGGTCAGCTTCTGATGGCCCTGACTGCATGCTATTCCTAAGATGTAGTGTTTAGGATGTAGTGTGTAGGACGTAGTGTTTAGGGTAAGGTGTTCAGGGTATAGTGTTTAGGGTGTAGTGTTTAGATAATACAATTTTTGCTTCATTTAATTCCTTTTCCTTAATCTCTTTTTGGTTCAGAAAGAGATAGAGTTTCTGAAACGGGGTGTTAAAGACTTCAGGCTTAAATACAAGGTAAATAAGCACACATACACACTCACACACACTTACACACACACACAGAGTGAGTATTTTTTCTATAGAAGTTTGTCTTTAAAGTAATGTAGATTTGCTTCCTATTTTTTACAGGATTATGAGAAACAGCTTCATAGAGCTCTGAGTCTTCACAGAGCTGATGATGTTGGAATGGCCGACTATGCGCTGGGCTCTTTAGGTAACACATTAACTATTACAATTTTCATCCGATCAGGTTCATCATCTATCATTGCAAGATATTTGTGTGTGTGTCTATGTGTGTGTGTCTGTGTGTGTATGTAGGTGCTACTGTAAAAAGCAGTTCAGAGACCCTTAGAACCAAATACTGCAGTCTGTTCGGAATCGGTTACTGGTGCCAAAATAACGGCCCTGAAACTGTTTTACAGGTAACACACGCAACTACACACTCACCTTAAACACCATTAGTAGCTGTGTGTCACTATGTGTCTGTGTGTGTGTGTGCAGCCAGAGATCCACGCTGGTAATTGTTGGCCATTTAAAGGTTCTAAAGGGCATCTGGTCATTGATCTGCCCTACCCTATAAGAATCACCCACGTTACCCTGCAGCACCTGCCCCGAGTGCTTTCTCCCACCAATCAGATCAACAGCGCACCCAAAGACTTTGCGGTTTACGTGAGTCAAAAACACATGAGCACATAGAGAGACGCCATGTCAGACATAAAATAAGCTTTAAAACTTTTTATATAGTACATTATTGATAGTAATGTGTTTATTATAATCATTTTTACTTTACAATATAACAATAATAATTAAAATGTAATATTTTATGTTTTAATACACCTTCTACAGGGACTGGATAATAACAATGCAAATAAAATTCTGGGATTTTTCACCTATGACCAGGACGGAGAACCGATCCAGACCTTTAAACTTACAGTGAGAAAGAACTAATTTCCTTTATGTAGCTCACTGTGACGTTGTGTCGAGTTACAACACTAGGAGTCATGTTTTTGGAGCCCGAAATACCTTGAATCCATTTTGAAAAGGCCAGTGAAATTGGACAAGTAGAATTTGCATAGACAAGGTATAGGGAGCAGCGAGCGAGCAGCAAGCAGCAGCGAAGCCGTACTGACCCTGGCAAGTGGTGACTGCACCCGAGAGGTCGAGGCTGGATAATTGGGTTTTTGGGTGCCCGTTGCGACTCCAGGCCGCACCTGCCCCTGGTTTCTTTTTTCCCGGTACATGAGGACCTGAGGTACATGAGGACCTGAAGAAATCATAAAAATCGCAGTTTTTGGCCAGATCCCGATACACTGGCTCCTCGGCTCTCACCTCCCTTCAGGGAGGACCAGCTCCTGCAGGAACTGCGCTCTGTTGTTGACTATGCCCGTTGGGCTACGAAGGCCAAGGCGCAGGCTCTGGGAAAAGCGATGGCCACGCCTGTGGTCCAGGAATGCCACCTGTAGCTTAACCTGACTGAGATGCGGAAGGCTGAAAAGGTTCGCTTTCTCGACGCCCCCATCTTACCGGGTGGTCTCTTCGGTGACACTGTGAAGGAATTTTCCCAGCAATTCTCCACAGTGCAGAAGCAGATTGAGGCGATAAGTCACATCTTGCCTCGGCGAAAGTCAAGAAGATGCTAACCATCAAGCACATTTTAACATGTGTAAGATACCAGGATTGATTCGTGGCTATAGACCTGTAGGATGCATACTTCCATGTCTCGATCCTTCCAAGACACAGACCAATTCTGTGGTTTGCCTTCCAAGGTCGTGCATACCAGTACAAGGTCCTCCCCTTCAGGCTATCCCTGTCCCCGTGTGTCCCTGTCCCCCCTCGCAGAAGCTGCCTTAGCCACTGGTGTGTGGATGGGCCACTAGCTACAATGGTATATCAATTGCCTCAAGCTGTTGGCAGTGGGGTTAGCCCTGAGGCGGTCCCATGATTCAGAGCAAACACGTGTTGATCTGGTTGGACAACACTGCGACCGTGGCCTACATCAACCATCAAGGTAGAGTACGCTCCCATCGCATGTCTTAGCTTGCACGCCTTTTCTTGTTGTGGAGCCAGCACAGGCTCAAATCTTTGTGTGCCACTCACGTCCTAGGTAACCTCAATCGTATAGCAGACATGCTCGCATGACAGAGACCACTTGGGGCAAGTGGAGGCTCCTTCCACAAATGGTCCAGCTGATTTGAAGTCGGTTTGGCCAGGCACAGATAGATCTGTTTGCCTCGTCAGAATCAACTCACTGCCAGTTGTGGTATTCCCTTCCCAGGGAGGACCAGGAGCAGCTGTTGCTCGTGGCGCCTTACTGGCCCAGCAAGACCTGGTTCTCCAAACTAGTTCTTCTGGCATTAGCACCCCTCTGGCCAATTGCCCCGAGGAGGGACCTTCTATCCCAGGGCAGGGACACGATTAGGCACCCATGCCCAGTCTTCATGTGTGGTCCCTGGAGGTGACCAGGAGGACTTAAGAGATCTGTCACCCTCTGTGGTGAACACCATGTTTCAGGCAAGAGCCCCCTACACTAGGCGGCTGTATGACCTAAAGTGGCGTATCTTCGTCAAACTGCTGTGCTTCCCATAGGGAAGACCCACGGAGATGTGGCATAGGATTGGTTCTTTCATTCCTGCAATAGGCTGGTTAGGTGCCTTTCTGCCTCTATGATCAAGGTGTACGTCTCTGCCATCTCAGCAGGCCACGACACGATAGGGGACAGATCGGTAGGGAGGCACGATCTGGTGGTCAGGTTCCTCAGGGGCTGCAGGAGGTTGCGTCCTCTGGCACCGCACCTCGTTCCCTCTTGGGATCTCCCTGTGATCCTCCAGGACCCATTCAAGCCCTTGCAATCTGCAGAGCTTAGAGCCCTCTCTCTTAAGATGGCCTTGCTGACTGCACTACCTTGATTAAGAAAGTGATCCCTGAGGTCTACCAGGCCAGGGTTTTATCCTGCCCCCTGGGGTTGCAGGCTCACGCCACCAGAGGGGTTGCCGCCACATCAGCCCTGACGAATGGGGCTTTACTAGCGAGCATATGTAGCACATTCGCTAGGTTCTACAACCTACGGATGGAACCTGTATCTTCTAGAGTTTTGTGCGGTCCCATAGACTCCGGGGACGGGTAGGGCATAAAGGTTGCCACCAGCGCCCCTCCCCGGTGGGGTAGGATTGCACCATTTGGGTCCTGCACAGGTCTGTTCCTGAGCCCCTTTTTCTTTCAAGATGCCTGCCTAGCCAGTCCCAGTGGAGGGATTAGCCAGGGAAACCTAAACAAGGTGGTTCCCCCTGGGGAACTGTTGCTTGGATGGGTTTCGCATGTTTGTTTTCCACTGAGGTGATTTTTTTCCTGTACAGTGTTTCCCTCTTTCTGAAGGCTTTCTAGGTCTTGTGTCCCTGGGTCTGGTTGTCTCCCCTGGTTCGGAACCCACCCCAGCGTCTTCCCTAGGTAGTACTGCCTTTTGTCAGCCCTTGGGCGACTCTTCACATACTACCCCACCTAGCTGGTGGGATGTGATCTCCATAGGGCCCCTGCCCCCTTGAGGAGGAACCTGGTCACAGCATGTGGGTTCCAGCATGATATGATAAAGGTGAGTGTAATGAAAAGGCTAAGGCTGTGGATTTTGCCTGCATTAGCCCTCCCCGTTGTGGGAGGGGGATGAGGCTCCCAGGTCGCTGATAGGTCAGGAGGTTGAGTAAGGCTGCACTTTGACACGCTGGTTCCTGCCACTTACTTTCGGTAGACCCCTGACACAGTCCGACAGTAGTGGCGTGTTGTATAGGGCCCCAAGTGCGTCACTCAAAACAACGTGGGAGTGAGCGACAGAAAGGGAATGTCTCGGTTATGTATAGTAACCCTTGTTCCCTGATGAAGGGAACAGAGACAGTGTGTCCCTCATGCCACTGCACCAGACTGCATTCACTCCAGTCGTATTCTGCTCCTCAGGACAGAATGATGAGCAGTATCGCAGCCGGTTTATTTATAACAGAAGTATGAGGCATGACTGGCTATGCTTGTCTGCTTGTCAATATTATTGGCCTTTTCAAAATAGATCTCCCAAAATAGGCTCCCAAAATGAGACCCCTAGTGTTGTCACACGACACAATGTCTCCGTTCCCTCCAAAAACAGGATTTATTACACAAACTGTGTACTTTAGCTTCTTGGATCTGTTACACTGCGGCTTGTTTTTTTTTTTCAGGATTGTCCGAGCGAGGCGTTTCAGCAGGTGGAGCTAAGGATACTTAGTAACTGGGGTCATGAATACACCTGTGTGTATCGTTTCAGGCTCCATAGCCAGCCGAACTGCACGTAACTCCTTTTTGTTAATTTTGAACAAATTTAGAAATTGATGCCTGCAACACACTAAAAAGTGTTGGGAAAATTTTAAATTTTTTATTTCAATCTTGTTAAATGAAGTAAATTTTTGATATGGCTTAAACGTAATGGATGAATTGGGTAAAATTCGTAAAAAAGTACATAACGTTTAACCAAATGCAGTACATAAGTGGCAGCGGGACATCACGGAGCATCACTGCTTAAACATGACCATGACAATAGCAGCACCCAACTCTTTGGGTGATTAATGGCTCTGATTATATTAAGCACAGACCTTCATTATGCATATATTTTTAAAAGTGGGAAAATCTGGGCTGTTATCTGAAATATTATCTTTCAGCAACTGATTGCCTGATCTAGGTATCAGAAGTAAGTAGGAAAGGAAAAACATGAGCTACACATGCCCGTTTTAGTCGATTTCAGATGACTGCAGACTGAGACTCTTCAAAAATCAATGAATTAAAAAATACTTTTAGCTCATAAAATTCTTCCAAAATATTTTTTACAGTATTATGAATTGTAGATGGTAAAATATTCAAATTCTTTTCCAGTTTTACCATTAAAATTGTTGTCTTTTAGCTGACTGACAAATCTGTCACAAATTTTAGCACAGAGTAGTAAATCATGACTCATCCGTGCTCTGAAAGAGTAAACTTTTGGTCGTCGATTCTTTTATAGCTGATTTTGATTCTCACTTGTTACTAGCTGTTAAACCTTTTAAAGAAGGTTAGACTTTCCTTTTTAAATTCTTTGGAGTGTGTTGCAAGCAACAATTTTTAAATTGTTTATATTTGATGAATATTTTGTTCCTTGTTGTTTCTTAAATAAAGATCTCAGTAAATTACAGATTTTAGTTTTTATTGCATTCATAGAATTTTTTCCTATTTCCAGTAATGGGGTTAGCCATTCTGTGTGTCTAGGCCACAAGCCCATAATTCTGTTTCTGAGCCAGCCCAAGCCAATGAGCCCGATCTCAAGCCGGCCCTAACCCACCAGCCCGATCTCAAGCCGGCCCAAGCCCACGAGCCCGATCTCAAGCCGGCCCAAGCCCACGAGCCCGATCTCAAGCTGGCCCAAGCCTACGAGCCCGATCTCTAGCCGGCCCAAGCCCGCGAGCCCAATCTCAAGCCGGCCCAAGCCCACAAACCTGTTCCAGAGCCAGCCAGAAGGCTCCCCCTGAGCCCGCAACGCCAGAGAGGGCTCCCGCCAACCCACCGCGCTACAGATAATAGTTTGTCTAGTTTCATGTTGAGATTCAATGTTAATCTAGGAATTGTCAATGTCAGTAAATTGTTTCAAAATCAATGAAGTCTCAGCCAAAAAGATATTTTTTCAGTATTTAAGTAAAATTTGTTTGTGGACAAAAAATGAAAAGATTTTAAAATAGATTGATGCGGGTTTGATCGACACACATTGATGACATCAGATGGTTGTGATTGGTTGATTGAAATGTTGATTTAGGTTTTAAGATCACATCATACCTGCCAAAATCACGTCCAATTTAAAGACGTGCTAGCAGTGGCAAAAGCAGAAAGGAGACTCAGGAGTGGTATGTATTGCAAGGAATATCTTGCCTTTTATTTTTGATGAGTGGGAAAGTCATTGGCATGTTGGCCATGGGGCATTGGGACACCACCGTTTTAACAGATAGGGTCACTAGCACCTTGTTTTAAGGCAAGCAGTGTCGTGCTGTTGGCATTGTGTATGTAAGAAAGCATGTTGGGCCACCAGTGACCCATGGAGAAGAACTGATGATAGGTTTGCTCCTACATATTTTAGACAAGTAGCTTATACGGAGGACATTTGAGGAGAATTTAGTGTTCTAGATGCTGGGGGGACCAGAATCCACAAGGAAAGGATGACATTTATAGTATAAATGCATACAGAGGCAGAATAATGAGCTGTTAAACATATGTAATAACTGTACAACAGGTTAAATTCATACCTAAAATAAAAGCTATGAGTTATAAATCATTTTGAGTTATTAATGACAAGCTCTGACTCATCACCTTCTCTAAACTCTCTCTTTATGTAATTAATTCACCCTATGGCATAAGTTTCCTATTTAAAAAAACTTCAATATAATGAAATCATAAAAAACCCTTACATTACTGCAATACAGAACTTCGATTATGTAAACTAGGATTTTGCTAACTTTTGCATCTATTTAAAAAAAGGGAGAAGTGAATGTTGCCTGATAATTACAAAAGTCACCAGAAGAAGTAAAAGAAAACCTTGTTAGTCTTTACTTGAGGACACAAATTCTGATTTTGGCTTTAAAAAATTATTTTTAAAAGACTTAATAAAATATTAACTCTTAAATAAAGCAAGTGCTTATGGGGATCCACTAAATGCTTGATTTTCCAAATGATGTGAAGTTCACTGTATTTGGTATCAGTCATTTAGATGTTTTTGTTAAACGAACCACCTATGGTTTCACACTGGCGTGATTCTCTCCTAAATATGATGCCTAACATTATTCATTGTGAATTATTGCTTTACATGACTGGCACTTTTAAAAATGTAGTCTACAGTGGAAGCTCTGCCTATTGACATTATTGTTTCCCATTCAAGACCAACAAACTTTTTGGACCGCTTTAAAGTTTAAAAGATTTGGGCACTGACCCATGCCTTTTTTTGTTGGTACAAAAAGCATCAAAAACAGTAACATTACTCAACAGTAACATAAAGTACAGCAGTATGAGCAGCAGTATGTACCATATCATATATATACATATAATATAAGAGCATGTCAACAGAAATAAGACAATTCCTGTGTTTTTAATGGTCGTGTTAAAGCAGAAGCAAACGAGAAAAGTTTGGCTCAAAGTTTTCTGGGGAAAAGCTCCTTCTCATTTTTCTGATCGCACCACCATCTGGAGGGCTAGTCTGTCCTGCTAAGTGTTGTTCCTGAATCAAGCTGTAATGCTTCCCGTCAGGATGCTTTCAGTGGTGCAGGTTTAAAAGGACCTGAGCACATGAGAGGCCAGGGTAAAGTCTTTTAGGGCTTTCTTATCCATGCTGTTTATTTGACAGAACCATGACAGGTCTTCTGTGATGTGAACACCTAGCGAAAATTGTCCACTCTCTTCACTGAGTTCCCGTCAAATGTTTGATAGTTCCTTTATCGTTAAAATTTCGTTACGGTAAATTAAAATTACTTACACAGTAAAATCCAATTTTAATCAAACCGCCCACCCCTAAAAAATGTAAATGCCTTTATTTGTCCGCACATTTTTCAGTACAGTAAAAAAAATTTCACATATCCCATCTTAGCAGGTTGGGGGCAGGGTCAGCTATAATACAGCTCCCCTGGACCACGAAGGGTTAAGAGTCTTGCTCAAGGACCCAACAGTGGCTGGCTGGCAGGTGTTTCTGGACTTCAGATCAACAACTCAGCGCCTTAACCATTTAAGCCATCATTGTAAAGAATACACACAGTAATATACCAAAATTTTCTTCTTTCAACTTAAAATGTAAACTTGTTTTAATCTTCGTATTATGCGGCAAGATATGTCTTATGTCTGGTAATGCTTAAGGGTTTCCTCATTTACCAGCATTACACAGTTACGCACTTCCTTTCTTACTGTGACCAATTTCATCACACACATTCAACAAATGTGGGTGAATGCAGACAAAGGCAGTGTTATGAAGTGATTTAAAGTTTGAAGATGGATTCTGACTACATGAACTACTTTAAGAAAGATGAAAGTCATGTCGAGATGGTAGTGGAGATCTACGACAGCATAGATGCTGTTAAAGACCATCATCTTAATAAAGAGACAGGCACCACAGATGTGAGGAGCATACATACTAAACCCCTAGGTACGTTTTAAAGTGTGTATTCTATGAGCCAGAAGTAAGAAAATAGAATCAAAGACATAGAGGAGTCAGTTTCCAAAAACATTACAAAGTACATAAAAGCTAACTTTATATTAACTAAAATATAGCATATGTAAGTTATATTACCCTAACTTTGACAGAACATTGATCAGTGCATACACAAGCATTACCTGACTCGCAACCACAAATGCAGGTTTCTAAGTCACTTTTTCCTACATTATTCAGTGAATTTTTCTAACGATAAAAGCTCACAATAAATGTTTTTTTTTTCTTTTTAGCCGGACTTCATAAACAATGCAAAACACTGGCATTTTCATTTTCAGCTAATGATTTTTATGTAAAAAGTTAGTGATGTCATAGAGTCACCAGACATGAGAGTACAGTATTATCACAGGGTCAGGATCTGCCTTTTATTTTAAAACAGCCTAGTTTTTTATCATTTACATTTCTTTATCTTTGGGTTTGAGTGACTGAGCCATTGAATTACACAGAATTTATGTTTATGAAACCTGGCTTAAGACAACATGCGCTTTAAATTTGTCATATTCTAATTCTGATAAACTGGTTTTATTTTAAAAGATGCTTCATTCAAGATATAATGCAAGATTCATTAAGAATATAAAAATCTAAAGCTATTATACCTTTAAAGCAAGCGTTTTTTGTACTTTGTGTCCTAAGCAGATGTCTAAAGGGCTATTCACATATTGCAACATTTCTCCTTCTTTTGAAATTTTTTGGACCCCTAAAACTCTATGTTGTCGTTCACATTTTGGAACATTTTCCTTCTTTTTGAAAAACAGTGTTAAATGTATACTTTTCAAAAGCATATCTGAATGCAATAATAAGGTTTCCCAATACTTCTACAGTATAATTATGACAGGAATTATACCTGGATTTTGTTCATCTGTGTTTATCCACATTTAGGACTCAACACTGCATGGAGTAAATATTACAGAACGACTGCAGTGTGTGTGCTGCTGCTGTGTGTTCTTCTGCTAACTGCTGTTACAATGCTGGGGATCAAATGCAACAAATTAAATACAGCAAACAACCAGCTCCAGACTAGATACAACAACCTGACTAATGAGAAAAAACAGTTACAGTTACAGAGAGACCAGTACCACCAAGAGGTCTCTGAACTACACAGTGTAATTTTCCAACTTGGTAGGTAAATGCTTTATGTAAAATTCAGTTTAAAGCTCATACTATACTCTGCTGTAATTTGGTGTGGCATTGATAAATTCTTCCCATATTTTTGGTCAGGTGGACAAATTGAGAACTACACCACATAATAATAGAAATAAGAAGTTACAATTCCCAACGCAGTGGATGGATCAGCAAAGATTTTATTGTTTATTAGGCTAGTTGTGCTAGTTAAAATAATTTGGGTAAA
Organism: Bagarius yarrelli; assembly: GCA_005784505.1. Classification (NCBI taxonomy): domain Eukaryota; kingdom Metazoa; phylum Chordata; class Actinopteri; order Siluriformes; family Sisoridae; genus Bagarius; species Bagarius yarrelli. The sequence goes on along the minus strand of VCAZ01000072.1, from coordinate 2,332,238 downwards.
TTTGCTAAAACCTGGCAACCCTTGTTAATGTTATCAGTTTTTATTGTGCACATCAGAGGCAACAAAAAAAAACCTTTTTTAAATACTCAATTTTAAAAAGTATTTGGTGATATTATAAGGTTTAGAAACAATATTTAACAAATATCTGCTTTAGTAAATATTAGCATTTTAGGGTTAATTAAGATGACAGGGTCTTTGGCTTTAGGTAGACAAAACCTGCAACATCAATTATTTTCTGCTCTGATTTGTTTTTTATAAGTACCATTTGGTAAGTTATGTTTAATACAAAATTCATACAAGAATCTTTTTTTAATTATCAATGTGATCAAATCAAATGTCTTTATTGTCTTTCCTTGTCTTAATCAAGAAAGTTATCAAGAAAGATTTAGGCAAGTGTAATTCAAATGCTGTCATAAATGTTGCAAAACTGATGTTATCGATTTATTGAAAACTAACATTTTTTTTTAACAAGGATGGAGACTTTTTATGAGCAGCGTTTACTACATTTCAACTGAAAAGAAGAGCTGGGAGAAGAGCAGACAGGACTGTATAAAGAAAGGAGCAGACCTTGTGATCATAAACAGCAAAGAGGAACAGGTGAGAGAGAGAAAGAGAGAAAGAGAGAAAGAGAATGACTGAGTGTCTATATTTATATTGTGCTATTACAATTACAGGAGTTTATCAGTAAAATTTTAGGCCCATCAGAAGCATGGATTGGTTTGACTGACAAACAAACAGAGAATGAATTTAAATGGGTGGACGGTTCACCACTGATCACAAAGTAAGACTTAAGTGAGCTGAATTTATCCATGATGCATTTTTTTTCTATCAGTCTTTATCTTTTTTTCCTCAGACATGTTCCCTATGTTTTCAGGTTTTGGTGGAATGAAGAACCAAATAATTTCAATCAGAATGAGGACTGTGTTATTACAGGCTATCAATCCGCTAAATCGAACATTTCATCCTGGGCTGATTTTTCCTGTTACACTGAATGTTTTGGGATTTGTGAGATAAAATTACTTAATTTAACACATGGGAATCACATGGGAAATTGAGCAAAGTTGAAAATAAAGACTATTTGAAGCTGATATTTGTGCCTTTTCTTTATTTATTCTCGTAATAGCAGTAATTGGGTGGCTCTGTGTAACCTTTGTAATCAGGTGATTCTGTGTCAGTTTGAATGTTTCGACTGAATGACATAATTAGTATACTGCCCAGTTCTACATCACCGTAATGGTGTCTTGATCCCTTATATTATTTATTACTTAACTCAACTCATCTTTATTGTAATTTTCCCACATACGCAGGGCAAAAGAACAAAAAAACAAATTGCCGTTACTATGGCTCTAGGCGCATACTAGGTGACGCGTTTCCGTAAGACCACCAGAGGGCAACAAAATACAGATATGTATACCTTTACTATAGGCAGCAGTGTGGCTTAGTAGTTATTACTGTTGCTTCACAACAAGAAGGTCCCAGGTTCACTTCCCTGGCAGTGGCCTCTCCTTCCCTTTCATTAGCAACCAGCAAACTGGGCACAGCTCCCCATCTAAGATCAGTGACAACCCCATTGCCTGCAAAAACATCTCAAGTACATGTGCCCTTTTAAAATCGTTAAGCAGATTATAGGTTTTCGCAAACTGAAGTCTAATATTTTTTGTGGGTTTTTTTTGTTTTCCAATTTCCAGTATGCTACAGCAGTGGTTCGCTATTCTGGATTTTGGATTTCCCTTGTACAGTTCGATTTTTTTAATGACAGGCAAAAGTTTTGGAGGCATTGTTTAAACGTGATTGACACAACTTGAGGTCATATTTATTTAGACTCAGTGTGCAAAGAACTTAACGCTCACCCATCCTGACATTTTGATTCACTTACTTTTATTAAGAAAGATCTGACTTAGATCAGATTTGATAGTGGGCTTTCTTTTGTTTATTTGTTTCTTAATCTCTGAAGATTTTACAACATTTACATTCTGTCTACTACCCTTAAAACACTATTTTATTATAAGAAGCACACTAAATATCTTTAATGGCATAGGTTAGTTACAAGATCGACTGTTAAATGTTTGATTCTTATTGGTCTGGAGGTGTTGATTAAGTTTCTCTACAACTTCTCTGTTAGTAATGAAGCTGTAAATGTACCAGGGGGAAGTGGAAGCTCGGTGGTTAGGGTGTTGGACTGGTAATTGGACAATTGTGGGTTTAATTCCTAGCACTACCAAGTTGCCACTGTTGGGCCCCTGAGCTAGACTCCTAACTCCCAATTGATGAGTTATATAAAAGAGATAAATGTAAGTTGCTCTGGTTAAGGGCATCTGCCAAATGCTATAAATATAAATGTAAATCCTAGGATTGTCTAGTTTTATTGGTGTGAACAGCAGCAATGCATGACTTTTATATCCATAGTATAGCTACTACTCCAATTAACACTGAGTCAGTGTTACAGTAACACTGCAATGGAACAAGCCAGTATTGCTACTCTCTATCATCTCTAAGAGAACAGTATCTCTACTAATAATTAAAAAATCGAGGATAGAAACTGGTAAGGACACACCTTGGGTTCCATTAATCGCAGTCATCCTTTGTAACTTCCTTTTTCTATCACAACCTTAGTGTGTGTTCCCTATTTACTACCCAGATATCATCCCAGTCTAACCACACAAAGCTAAGGTGGATATACGTAGACCGAGGCAGTGTTTTATCGATACAATATGTCTGAGGTCATTTCAACACACAGGTCTCAACACAGAGGTAGGTATGTTTTTAAAGTGGATATAGTTTAGTGGGATGTGAGAATCAAATGGTAAATGATGTAACAGGATCCTCAGACTTATGAGTAGGTCTATGGTGGATGGCCCACATAATCTAATAATGGAATTTTAAAATTATTATGAGGTTCTATGTGAAGTGGTACCTTTTCTTTTAAAAGAGAACATGAGATTGGAAATGGGTTCAGGTTCAATTTTATGGGTTATAATAGTTTCAGGTTTATAGTTATTGTTTTTGATATTAGTTATATGTTATGTAAATTCATGTTTAATGCTTTGTTTTTTTTAATAGGTTGAAGTTTACAGTAATGTTTTTAGTGGGTTTCTAAGTTATGTTTAAATGTTCTTTAAATAGGGTTAGGGTTAAAATGTTTTTAGGGGTTTGAGTTATTGGTTTAAAAGTTCATGTTTAAAATTAAGCTTTTTAATGTTTTTGCTCAAGGTGAATGGTTTTCAAAAGGCTTTCGCCCCTTCTTTTTTCCACTTCTTTTCCTTATTTTTCTTCTTTTTTCTTCACCCTTCTTTTTCCACTTTTTTCTTTTTTCTTTTCTTTTTTCTCCCTTTCTTTCTTCAATTCTTTTCAATTTTTTAATGAATAAAGTAAAAAATGTAAAAAAAAAAAGTTAGGGGTTTTGATGGGTTTCTGAGCAAAGTTTTTTTTACTTCTTTTTATAGGTTCCCATTAAAAGTTAATGGGTTTTAATAAAAGTATGGTCTTCTAATGACATGAACATAAATAAAGAGTGAAATATTAAATTATGGCAGCAAAAACAGATTCTCACTAAAGTTCTACCATGATAGAAATCACACAGAAGACTAATTTTATGTGAATTATTGATTAGTGACCAGGTCTTTTTATTATTTGTAAACTTTAATAAGAAGACATTATTGCAAAGTTTGTCAACTTGTACAATGTGGCAAGGCTGCTGAAATCTCACCGTCCAAAATCCTGCTTTACTATTTTTTTTTTAAATTCAGATTTCAAAAACGGTTGAAGGTCGGAGAGTAAGTCACTCTGGATATGTGCATCTAAATGCTTCTGCTAAAAACACACTTTTTTGTTCGTTTGGTTGTAAGTATATTCACCTAAAATCTTGTCCAGGAGGAACTCCATGGGGCAGAGGTTACTGGCTGACTGCAGCGTGTTTGCTGCTGCTCTGTGTTCTCTTGCTAACCGCGGTCACAGTGCTGTGGATCAAATACGACAACATAAACACAGGAAAAGACCAGCTACAGACCGGTTACAACAACCTGAATATACAAACAGACCAGTTGCAGTCCAGATACAACAACATGAAAAATGAGAACAACCAGCTAAAATTTCAGAGAGATCAGTTATTGCTACATCAAAACCATTTAATGTTGCAACAAGACCAGTTACGTAAGGAGACGTCAGGACTGCAGAACGTGCTTTTAAAATATGGTAGGTACAAATGACTTGAATAAATGGTATGCAGGTGATGCTGAAAAAACTCTTGAATGAACTTTACCCTTAACTGGTAATACAATTATAAATTGTTATTTTCTAAAATTTAAAACGAATTTTTAAGAAAATATATATATAAAAAAGCTTTATATAACTAAGCATAACTAAATTACTATACCTAATAAAAATCCCAAAAGCTAAAGTTTTCATATTGTTTTTAATTGATTCCTTTAAATTAACTAAGTCACATGACTTAATGACAAAGTTTGTATGTTGCTGTAATTATGCAGGCTAATCCGTATCTTTAAATTGTCTATACTAATTTTGTGTGTCCTGTGATGGGTTGGCAAGTGGTCCAGTGTGTTCCCAACTCCACAAATTTGATAAGTGGGATGGATAATTTAATAGATAGATGTATTGAAATAATTATGAATCATCCAGCTATAAAACAGCATTTATATAAATGCATCAATATTTACTCTATATGAAGGATGGAAATTGTACAACTCGAGTGTTTACAAGGTTTCTGATAAAAAGAAGAACTGGCATAACAGCCAAGTAGACTGCACAGCAATAGGAGCAGTCCTGGTGATTGTAAACAGCAAAGAGGAACAGGTGAGAAAGAGCAAGAGAGAACACATTAATAGATAAAAAAGTGTCTATGTTTATATCAATCTATTACAATTACAGGAATTCATCAGTAAATCATTTAGCAGCACTGACGCTTGGATTGGACTGAATGACTTAGCAGACGAGGGGAATTTTATTTGGGTGGACGGTTCACCACTGACCACCAAGTAAGACATCGGTGAACTAATACTTACCCATGATGCAGATCAGTCTGAGGCTTTAGATGTAATATAACAATTTTTTTGAGACATTCTTTTGTGTTTTTAGGTTTTGGTGGGATGAAGAACCCAATAATCATCAGAATGAGGACTGTGTTGTAACAGGCTATAAATACGCCGATTCGAACATGTCCACCTGGGCAGATTTTCCTTGTTACTACCAACAATTTGCTATTTGTGAAATGAAAATATTTAACTAAAGTTGAAGACTTATGTTTAATGCTGTCTTTTTTTCTCTATTTTTTTTTTTACTGAAGCAGCGATCAGGTAGCTTAAACAATAATGTCAATCACAGTTTTACAGCTTCCTAAGATATAATTGAGTTAGTTTTGTAATTAAATAGAAGTGATTTTTGGACCACTTAAATGCAGGAAATCTGTAAATAGAGTTATAATGTAATAAATATGACGAGCTGTAAATAATTAACTATTTACTGATCCATCATTGTTTCTGTTATTACTAGCACTGTTTTAACTAAACAGACGCTGCATCCAACAGCGTGTATTTGCTCTGATTCCTTATACAATAGACTCTGTGTTTGGGGGCTCTTAGTTCCAGTGAATAAATGATATATTGCCTCCAACCATTAAATGTACATTATTATTTAATAAGCATATTGTATATTATTGTACTGTAATTGCCCCACACATGGGCAATAATCAATATTCTCTGGTACAGTAAAGGTTCTGTGATGGTCGTAAAGATAAAGGAAATATCTGGATAAAAGGATACTTGAAAATTGTATAGGAGATCTCTGTAAACGGCTTATGTCCTAGGGTAACTTAAAATTGCTAAATTTGCATTTATTTTTTTGGTGGAAAAATGACTTCCTCATTTACAGAAACAAATCTTAACTAAGCATATATACCCTGACTTAAGTCTGTTGCAGTAAGGAGCACCCTGACACATGAAAAAAAGCTGATGGAAATGACACAGGCCAGAATGAATACTGAACAGGAGACATGTGACAATTTTAATAATACCGTTGAAAATAAATTAGATAGTCAGGAGAACACTTTGTCTGAAGGCATAACTGTAGATGAAGACGAACCAGACAGTTGGAGCATCAGAAGATACCCAGGTAACACACATTTAAATGACCATTGTATAAAATCTTCTAAAGCTAAATATATCATGTAAATTAATATACTGTTAATGAAAACCATTTTAGATTTTTAATTTATTCTATTTTAAAAATCACAACACATAAGACATGTCAGAAAGACATAGCTATAATGAAGATTTAATTCTCTGTGCCCAGGACCCAACAATGCCTGGAGCAGATGGTTCAGACTGACTGCAGTGTGTTTGCTGCTACTGTGTGTTCTCCTTCTGACTATAGTCACAGTGTTAGGGATCAAATATAACAACTTAAATGCACAACACAACCATCAACAGGTCACTTACAACAGCCTGATTATGGAAAGGGAGCAGTTTCAGACCAGTTACGACAATCTGACTAAAGAGAGAGACCAGTTACAGACCAGTTACAGCACCATGACCAAAGAGAGAGACTGGTTACACTCCAGTAATTATCAAAATGAAGTCAAACTGAAGGAACTGACAAAGGAAATAATCGTTTTACAAGCTAGGTATGATTACATGGCAAACAAGAGTACTGAGCTACAGGCAGAAAACCTTCGGATGAAGATGGCTGTTATAGGTGAGCAAATATGCTAAATGTATGATTGAAATATTTAAGCCAATTTGAACAATCAATATGATCTGTGAGGGAACGGTGTTAGGAAGAAGGCTCAAGTGTTAGCTTTGTAGTCAAATTTGGTTATTTTAACACTAAATAGATAGAAGTGCATGTCATCAATTTTTAATGATATTTAAAAACGATCGCGGAGATATGAAATCGTTTAATACAGATAGTAGCATTGGTTAAGGTGTTGGACTGCTGAGTGGAGAGTCATGGGTTCAATTCTCATGCTGGGAAGCTGTAGATGAGGTGGACTTGTGACAGCACATTTTGTATCTTTTATTATACATTTGCCAGATACTCTTATCCAGAAGGACTTACAATACCTTGTTATACAACTGAGCAATTGTAATCAGGGGTCCAACACTGGTGGCTTGGTGGAGCTGGGAATCAAACCCACAACCTTCGGGTTGGTAATCCAACACCTTAACCATGAGCCACCACTTCCCCACAGAGTTATGGTGACTCCCATGACTTGTCGCCTGACGTGTTTTTACTGTCTGATCAGATTTACAAGGCAAGTTGGAATGGAGGTATTTTGACTCCAGGTTGTACTACATCTCGACTCAGAAGAAAACCTGGAGCGAAAGCAGACAGGACTGCAGAAACCAGAGAGCAGAGCTGGCCATCATAAACAGCAAAGAGAAACAGGTAAGAGAAAGAGAGAGAGAGAGAGAGAGAGAGAGAGAGAGAGAGAGAGTATGTGAGAAGGAGTAAAGCATTACATAAAGTTTAGATTTCTAATATGTGTTCAATCACAGGAATTTATCCTCAAGCATTTGAGCAGCAGTGCTTGGATTGGCCTGAGCGACCAAGACTCTGAGAATGTGTGGAAATGGGTGGATGGTACACAGCTGACTACTGCGTGAGAAACAGAATTTTTTATTTATTCCCAAATATTCCCAAAAGTACCAGCCCAAATAGATTCAGGTGGAAGTTTTAACAGATAAAAGATTTACACAATGTTAAGCCAGGCACAACTAATCTTATTCGAATTCTCTGGCTTTCAGCTTCTGGTGTAAGGGGGAACCCAATAATGCAGGGGATGAGGATTGTGCTATGACTGGATTTTCCACCACAAAGTGCTGGAACGATGGGCTCTGCAAAACTCAGCAAACTTGGATCTGTGAGAAAAGTGCGTTTTAGTAAAAAGATAAAGTAAACAAATAAAAAGCCTAATCCAAGCTGTGTGTATCGAGCAGTATATTATCCACTGTGCTTGTGTTCTTGGGGTGCATTGTGTAATTTTGTGAGAAGATTTTTGTACAGCATTTTGTAAACGTTTTCAGGAAAATGGTTAAATAATTATCAAATTCCCACGTGCCCAGAATGTGATCCAAAGATCAAAGAACAATTTTATAATTAAGCTTAAAATTAAGATAATTTGTATAAACATTTCTAGTAGTAAAACTATTATTATCACATTATATCTTCTACTTCTTTTAATACTAGTATATATTTTATATATTTAATAACCACTATCACAACTAATATTACTTATAATACTCCTTGTGTTATTTCTTCTCTAACTACCGTTACTACTGCTACTAGTGTTATTTTTACTACTCGTAATAACTTTTTTATTTCTTTTTCTATTACTGGTAATACTACTAATATTAATTTTGCTATTACCTTTCTTGTGTTAGTACTTAGTGTGTTAGTAGTAAAGTAATATAATAATATATAAAAAATATAAAGTATATTTAGAATTTTTGTTAGTTTTTTAACATCACATGACATTTTCAAACAACAGTTTGATTTTATGTATTGAAAAAGTAAAAACCTTGGAAAACAAACCAATAAAGATAAGAAAAGAATCGAATGTACTAATATTTAATTCTACTTACATATTTCTGCAGATTGAATGTTTATTTACAATGACTCAATATGTTAATTAAATATCGCTGCTTAATAATGAAATAAAGTCTTTTTTAAGATTTTTTCCAGACATGTTGAAGTCACAGGCTTCTTTTGATTTCAGCTTTAACAACTTTTACATACAAGGAGATTCTGCACTAATTCAATTTTTGTTTTCTCCCTGATTGAACTCACTTGCTTTGAAAAGTTTTACACTATTTTTTTTGTCTTGCATCTGTTGTGCTGGTGTCTTAGCCCTGTACCTGTAGTTGGTTTTGTTCAGTTCTTTTCAAAACAATTTCATTTGTTTTGCTACTTCCGTACACTTCTACAACAGCTTTCCATTAGATTCAATTTCTAAAGAGGTAAAAGTGGTTCATTATGTTTTTTATTATTTTGGACGATCAAATAATCATATGTTTGAAACACACACACCAAATACACATTAAACAATTTAATTTATGACATAAATGCAGTCTATTTATTTTTACAAAACATAAGAAGACACGATTTTTGTACTGAAAACAGATTTAAGGCTTAATATCAAGGCAATAATAATAATAATAATAATAATAATAATAATAAATAATCTTCTGAGTGTAAAGAGAAACCTCTAGTGGAACGATAAAGACATTGCAGTTTAATCGTGTGCCAGTAGAGCTGCTGATTAAAGGAGATTTATTTGTTTTCAAAAGTAATATTCTTAATTGTTTGTCAAAAGTCTAAATAGTAAATAATTCTGAAAAGATTTTTATACAGAATTTTATCAGTATTAATGAATTCCCCTGCAAATATTCGTTCTTCTATCCTTACAGAGATACTGGGAATGTTTCCACAACTTCAGGTTCTTCTTCTTAGCTCCTTTTATTCCTTTTGGCTGTTTCCTTTTAGGGGTCCTCCTACCATCCTCTCACCAATATATTTACTACACCTCCTCTGTACATGAACATCTGACATGAGCCGTCCTCCTAATGAACTCGTTCCTAATCATGTCCAACCTGGTCACTCCCAAAGAAAAGCTAAACACCTTCAGCTCTGCTACCTCCAGCTGTCCCTTCCTCAGTGCACTGTCTTGTACACATTCCCTTTAATTCTATCTGATATTCCCCGGTCACACATCACTCCTGACACGTTTCTCCACCCATTCCAACCTGCCGGTACTTACTTCTTTACCTCTTTTACACACTCTACATTGCTCTGGACTGTCGACTCCAAGTACTTTAACTCCTGTACCTTCTTCACCTCTTCACCCTGTAATCTCACTCTTCCACTTCCCTCCCTTCCATTCAAACACACGTACTCATGAATTTTAGCTAATGTTTATTAAACGTTGTCCAAATGTTTAGACAAACATTTCTATACAAACTAATATTGATGGAATGTTCTCATAAAGTTATTATTAGTTAGTCATACTTGAATGTATTCAAAATGTTAAGAGAAAACCTTATTATAAAGATAATCATAAAATTCTGCCAACATTAAGCTAGCTGGACATTTGTTGTTAATATGAATATGGAAATTCAAAGCACAGAAAAATTTAACCACAAAACAAGAACAGAAAAGGATGTATATGAGGATTTTTCCAAAAACATCTTCAATTAAAAACAACCTTCTCACAGACCCACCATTCCTCACGAGCAAATGGCACAGAGATACATTTCTTCTTAACACTATTAGGTTGTTCCACCTCCAAGTCTCTGAAACCGATAGTAAGAGAATCAGTGTTTGATTCTGCTGTAGCCTTTTAGGGTAGTATTCACTAAAATGTATTATTAGAACAGAGATAATTTTAGAACAGGTGTGCCATTTATTATAAAGTTAACAGAGATTTGAAAGATGCGCTAAATAATCTGGACCTCATCATTTCGCCCCTTAAACCAAACTGTTAAAATAGTAAATTATGGACACTTAAACTGTGGCAACAAAGTCTGAAATACACAGTCATTTACAGTGTCTCTGTATGTTGTAGCATTACATTATTCCTTCAATGAAAATAAAACTTTTGTGCACAAAACCTATAAACTTAACTTGCATTTGAAGTAAAATAACTGCAGTAAACACCTTTTTGGAATGAACTGGAACACAGACTATACGCCAGACCTTCCACTCTAACATTAGTGTCTGATTTCACTAAGACTATTACAGCTAAATAAACACAAATCTCCACAGTCACACAACACAGTTTAGTGAAAAAGCTCTTCCAGAAGGGTAGGGATTATAATCAGAGAAAGAGTGAGACTATAGTACACCTAGAATAGAATAATAAATACTATTGTTATTGAGTATTATTTTGTTAAGTGTTAAATAGGTTTATTCCTTTACAGTTTTCAGACAGTTTCTTACCCTGTTTTAAGCGTTGTACCATCCACCCATTTCCACTCCTTCTCTGTGTCTTTACTGGACAGCCCGACCCAAGCAGACTTGTTTTCCAGCTGTTTGATGATGAAGTCCTGTGAATAGAGTGTAAAATATTAAATCAGGATTCCCTTACTCTATCTCTCTCTCTCCCTCTCTCTCTGTCTCTCTCATACTCTCTCTCTCTTTTTCTCCTATTCTCTTTCTACCTCTCTTTCTCTGTCTCTTTCTCTCTCTCTCTCTCTCTCTCTCTCTCTCTCTCTCTCTCTCTCATATCCCCCCTCTTCCTCTCACTCACTTATTCCCTCTCCCTCTCTCTTATTCTCTCTCAAGATTTAAAGGTTTATTAGCATGACAAATATGTACATTTGTATTGCTAAAGCACAGGGGAACAAAAAATACAAAAAATACAGATAACTGCAGTATTAATAATGAAATAAAATGTGAATAAAAATTAAATAATAAAAAATAGAAAAGAATAAACATCAAAAAAGTATCTCTCTCTCTTTCTCTCTCGAATTCTTTCTCTCACTTAATACCTCTTTCTCTCTCTCTTTCTCTCATGCACACTCACCTCTTCCTCTTGGCTGTCTATAATGGCCAGATCTGCACCTTTATTTTTGCACTCTTGTCTGCTCTGAACCCAGTTCATCTTTTCAGTAGTTTTGGAGTTGAAACGCTTCCATTCTAAAAAGGTGTTTTCTGGTGATAAAAGTCATAATTAACTGCAGTCAAAGCACTTAAAAAATGTCTTATCTTTATTGTCTATACTATTTTCCATGACCATGTGACTCTCACAAACATTAAGCTTTTTGGTAAGGATATTTAACCTCAAAAAGGAAATTATAAACAGCTACGACTTAATATAGACTGAGTATAGACTCAAAAGCCTAAAACTATAAATATTCACTTACCTAATTCAGGAAACTGTTTCTGCAGTTCGTCCCTTTTCTTCATTAACTGTTCTGTCTCCTTTGTTAGGTTAATGTACCTGCTTATTAACTGGTCTGTCGTCTCAACCAGGTTGGTGTAATTAGTCTGCAGCTCATCTATAGTCCTGTTGTAGCAGCTTGTGTTAAGCAGGTCAGTCTTAGCTTTGGGGTTAACTGGTAATGGGAATAGTCATGATAGTGGTATTTTATTATTCTTACCATACAGATTTTTATTTATTTTTTTAAGTTGAAATGCTGAACGTACAGTGCAGTCTCAGCGCGATGTTGAGAGTTGCTTGAAGAATACAAATCACCCCAAGACAGAGCACGTTCAGCCTGAACAACCCTAAAATATTCACTAGTAAACATCTTTAAAATAAGTCACTTGATATGTCACATTGACAGTGAATTTTTTCATATTTCCCAGCTCAGATAGCTGTGGTCAGAGTGCAGAGAGCATGGAATGGGTTAAGAGCCTTGCTCAAGAGCCTGACAATGGTGGTGATTAAACCCTGATGTTTCCTAACCGCCTTAAACCTTTGAGCCGCCACTACCCTAATTCAAGTTGAACAGTTAAGGGTTAAATGCCTTAACTTTAACATGCAACTGCAGTGCTAAGCGAATCCATGATCTTCAGCTCAGCAGTCTAAAATCATAACCACTGAGCTACCCTTAAAAGGTTGAGCAAAACTAAAAAGTTGACTGTTCTGTGTGTGTGTGTGTGTTTACCTCTATACTGAGCGTCTGACATGCAGGTTTTGTCCACTTTATCCATGCATTCATTCTGAAGGGGTTCGTTTTCATAATCCCTCTTCAGATCAACAGCCATTTTTTACTGAAACACTGCAGCACTCGTTAAAGGACAGACTGATGACACTGCATACAGGATGTGGTGTTAAAAGAGAGATAGAGATTTGCGTGTAGTTGCCTTGGTATTGGTGGGAGATTGTGTTAGATATATCACTTTGTGAAACAGGAAATGGGACTGTATGGAAATTTTGATCACCTCAGCCATCAGTCACGACCTAATGAAACATATATATTACTTCACACAAAAAAATTAAGTTTACTGTTGGTTTATAAGTGAAACTGAAACATTGTAAAGAATTCACTACTAAAGGCGTGTTGGAATTTATTTGCAGCTTAGTTTATTAGATTATTAATCAATGCAACATATTCAGAGTAAACAAGAGAGTGGAACAAACCAAAAAAAAGAACAGAGAAAGTTTTCTGCATTTAAAACAAGGACATTAAACAAAAAAGTTTTGGTGTGCAGGTGAATTATCAATACTTTGTAAAGAGAGCTACAGGAAGCCTGATTTAAACAGGAAGTGACACAAGAAATAAATACAAACAAAAACAAACAAACAAAAAATCAAATAAAAACAAATAAAAATAAAACAAATAAAAACAAACAAACAAACAAAACCCTTTATTTAAATGTATAATCATTTTTGAAAATGAGAAGCATAACCTTAGGGGCATCCATCACATACTTTTAGACTTATAAAGGAAAAATACACTAACCAAGAATTTGACAGATTGACAGTGATTTGTAAATTGTAGATATTTTTTAGTTTAAAGGAAAAGCATCCTTTTATGTATTTATACTTTCTATAAATATTAAATCTGCAGCTGCAGAACCATTCAAAAGGTCAAACCTCGACATTGCAGGATGATTTCATGGAATATCTAGTGGTGTGTTTAAACTCGTCTTCACTATTTAATTGACTTTCTTCTCACATATCCACGCTGTTTTACGAGAGCAAAGATTGTCAGTCCAACTGTATCGACCTGAAGGGTCAGAAACATTAACACAATTTTCGTTCCTGTTACCGTTTGGTTCACCACTACGCCAGAACCTAAAACCCAGAGAATCAGAATGAGTAATAATTCATTAAATAAATGAATATATAAATACACTATAATACAGATTGATACTCTAACAATTTAGTATTTTACATAATATTTGGATTCAGTCCAATTTCCACACTCCCTCTGTTTCTATATCACTCAATCCAATCCAGGCCTGGCTTTTTCCCAGCTGGTTATTAATAAAGTTCTGTGTTTGAGAGCAAAAGAAATAAACATATCAGTGCTTTGTTTACTCTTTATGGCGTTTAACAATTTTCACAACCATTTCCCCCTTTTTTCTCTACCTCTTCATCCAGGCTGTTTATGATCACCAGGTGTCCTCCCTTGTTTCTGCAGTCTTCTTTGCTCTCAGTCCAGTTCTTCATCTCAGATATGTAGTAAAGACTGGAGTTGAAGGGTTTCCATTTCTGATTTTCCAGAGTTTCTGATCAGAAAGTCATACAAAGTCATAATTGTCTAATTAAAGTATAAACTACATAGTCAGTGTTATTCTGAACCCTGATTTCTAACTGCACTTTGAAAACCTCAAAATCTGTAAATTCTAATATAAAATGTATGTATGTAAATGTTAGATTTACTTGTTTTTGACGAGACCTAATTATAATTATTTTTATTTCTGCCTTAGCTTGTCAAAGAAATACAGTATTTGAAAAGCCCTAGAGCAATATCTATCACAATATTGAAATTACCTTTCAACAAATAAACGTCCATCAAGCAGTTGCACAGTTTTATGTATTAATCAGAAAGGATTTTGTTAGTGCTAAATTAAAAAAATATATATCCTGTCGGTTTTTTAATTAACTTTGGTAAACAATTTGATTACTAATGCCTGAATTTATTCTTAAAACACTGCAGTGTACCAAATTAAAGGGATTCAAGTATTTGCTCACCTAAGTACTCCAACCTACTCTGTAGCTTCTCTTTCTCCCTCATCAGATTCTGATTTCCTTCCTTCAGATAGTCATTTTCTAAGGTTATTTCTTTGTAACGGCTCTGACAGTCATCTTTCTCTACTGTAAGAGATTTGTGTCTGATTAGTAGCTCTTCTTTTTCCATAGTCAGGATTCTGTATTTGATCCCCAGCACTGTGGTAGCAATCAAAAGGAGAAAACAGACCAGCAACACAAACACACCAGCCAGTTTGTAACATCGGTCTCCTATAAAGGACAGAAAGACAGGTTTTCTGTAGTGATTTACATAAAATAATGCACATTACACCACTTAATATTTATTTCCATGTTTATATGGAAAGTTTTCTTTTAATTTTTTTTTCTCAAGGATTCAGAGCTTCAGCAGGATTTTGGTCATGCTAAATTGTGGCCTTGTTTCTATTGATTAAAATAAAGAAAATAAAATCAAATGGAAAAATCTGTACCTGTGTTTTGAGTTTTTTTGTTGGCGTTCTCCGTCTCATTTTTGTGGTTGTGACATCTAAAGGCGGCTGTGTTCTCGTAAAGTTCCATCGCCGTCCTGATGCACTCACTAGTCAGACACCTTTCTGATTTGTAAAAGACTCGAAAACCCGAATCACAGCATCGCTGATCTGGTTGTGTCAAGTGTTAATGAGAATATTTAACTGTTACAGTCAGACAGGGAAGTCGCTTTAATTTGAAGCATTTGACAGGGAAGTTATTACTGGGCTGTGGGACATAGAGGTGTCACGCAATTCCAGTATCTGTAATTGATCAGTTTTCTAAATCATACATATGAACAAAAGTATCAGAACCCCTAACAAACACATTCATATGTGTTTTTGACTATCCTATTGCAGATTTATTCTGATTTCCATTCAAAATAATCTCCACATTTCTGTGCAGGCTCTTCACTAGATTGTAATGTGTAACTGTGGAAATTTGTTCATTACATCACAATAGTATTAATGAGATTAGATACTAATGTTGAGGTTAGGAGGTCTGGGTTTCAGTCGGTGTTCCAAAGATGTTTAGTGAAGTTGAGTCAGAATCAGAGTTCTGAGCAGGACACTCGAGTTCTCTCACTCCAACCAGAACACAGCATGTCTTCATGTAGTTAAAAGAATTTGTTCACAGTAAAATTGCCGGCAGGCGCGAATTAATGCACAGACTTGCCTAGGCTGCAGCCTATAGGCTTCCATGTGGTGGCTCGAATAGTTAATGCACCGGGTTGTTGAAAGGAAGACCGGGTTTAAGCCATTGTTTGGTCCTGGAGCAAGACACTCTACCCTTCCAGCTCCATTTATTTTTCTGTTAGACAAAATAGCGGCAAATCGACCAAATAAAAGTACAATAGTGGAGCACAAAAAATAGTCACAGGGGTCACAAGCCAGTGACTTCGGTGCCAGTCCCAAGCCTGGAGAAATTGAGAGGGTTGTGTCAGGAAGGGCATGTGACGTAAAACTTTGCCAAGTCTAAATGTCTAAATATGCAAATCATCTGTTGAAATTTCACATTGGATCGGTTGAGGCCTGGTTTAACAACGGCCGCCATCAGCACCGTTGACCTACAGAGTGCCGGTAGAAATTGGGCTACTTTTGGTCAAAGGAGGAGAGAAGGAGGACGCGTGAATAGACAGAAAGAGAAGAGAAATGGCAAAAGTATAGGACTGAAAATATTGACGCTCAATATTGGGACAATGACATTGAAAGGTAGAAAGCTGGTGGATACGACAGAGAGAAGGAAGGTGGATATATTGTGTGTACAGGAGACCAGGTGGAAGGGTAGCAAGGCTTGTGTTATTAGTTCGGGATTCAAGTTGTTTTATCATGGTGTGGATAGGAAGAGAAATGGGGTAGGGGTTATCCTGAAGAAGAAGTTTGTAAAGAATGTTCTGGAGGGGAAACAAATGTCAGACAGGGTAAAGAGTCTGAAGTTAGAAATTGAAGGGCTGATGGTAAATGTTGTAAGTGGTTATGCTTCATAAGTAGGTTGTGAGGTAGAAGAGAAGAGAGGTTCTGGCATAAGTTAGATGAGGTAATTGTGAGTATTCCCAAAGGAGAAAGAGTGGTGATAGGTGCAGACTTTAATGGACATGTTGGCGAGGGGAACAGAGGTGATGAGATAGTGTTGGGCACCTTTGGAGTCAGGGAAAGGAACAGTAAAGGACAGATGATAGTAGACTTTGCTAAGAGGATGGAGATGACTGTGGTAAATACTTTTTTCCAGAAAAAAAAGGAATGTATAGTGACCTATAAGAGTGGACGAAGGAGCACACAGGTAGATTGCATCTTATGTAGACAAAGGGATCTGAAAGAGATCAATGACTGTAAAGTTGTGGTGGGAGAGACTTTAGCAAGACAGCATAGAATGGTGGTGTGAAGGATGAAGATGTTGGTCTGGAAGAAAAAAAGATCAGAGATAAAGAAAAAAACAAGTGGTGGAAGCTGAAAAAGGAAGAATACTGTAAAGAATTTAGACAGGAGTTGAAACAGGCTCATGGTGGTCAGTTAGCATTTCTAGATGAATGTCAAACTACAGCAGAAGTGATCAGTGAGAGAGGAAGAAAGGTGCTAGGTGTGTCATATGGAAGGAGGAAAGAAGATAAAGAGAATGGTGGAATGAGGAAGTTCAGGATAGTATACAGAGCGAGGTTTGCAGAGAAGTGGGACACGGAAAGGACTGAGGAAATTAGACAGGAATACAAGGATTTGTGGCACAGAGTAAAGGGGGAAGCATATGATGAATTGTACACTAGGTTATACACTACAGAATGAAAGAAATACTTGTACAGGTTAGCAAAGCAGAGGGATCGAGATGGGAAGGATGTGCAGCAGGCTAGGGTTATTAAGAATCGAATGAGAAAAATAAAAGGGAAAAAAGGATAGAAAAGCTAAATAATGTGATTAGTAGATTAGTACATGCGAAGTTAGAATGGCTTTAAAGAGAATGAAAAGAGGAAAGGCAGTTGGTCCTGATGAAATATCGGTGGAGGTGTGGAAATGACAATGAAGGTATAGGAAAGAGAAGTGAAAGCTAGGTTAAGAAGGGTGGTAGGTATTTGTCAGCAGCAGTATGGCTTTATGCCCAGAAAGAGGACTAAAGATGCAATCATTGCTCTAAGAATGCTGATAGAGAAGTACAGAGAGGGACTTAGGGAGCTTCATTGTGTTTTTGTAGACCTAAAGAAAGCATAAGACAGGGTACCAAGAGAAGAGCTGTGGTATGGTATGAGGCAGACAGGAATAGCAGAGAAGTATGTCAGGATGGTAGAGGATATGTATGAGGGGAGCAGGAGAGTAGTGAGGTGTGCAGTAGGTCAGACAGAGAAGTTCAAAGTGGAGGTGGGATTGCATCAGGGATCAGCTCTAAGCCCCTTTTTTTTGCTGTGGTTATGGATCGTTTGACAGACAAGGTCAGACAGAAATCTCCTTGGACAATGATGTTTGCACATGACATTGTGATCTGTAGTAAAAGCAGGAAGCAGGTGGAGGAAAACCTGGAGAGGTGGAGTTTTGCTCTGGAGAAAAGAGAAATGAAAGTCAGTTGTAGCAAGACAGAGTACATGTGTTTAAATTAAAAGGAGGGAAGTGAAACAGTGAGATTACAGGGTGAAGAGATAAAGAAGGTACAGGAGTTTAAGTACTTGGTTTTGACAGCCCAGAGCAATGGAGAGTGTGTAAAAGAGGTAAAGAAGCGAGTACCGGCAGGTTGGAATGGGTGGAGAAACATTTCAAGAGTGTTGTGTGAGAGCAGATTATTAGCTAGAATTAAGAAGAAGGTATACAAGACAGTGGTGGGATGAGCTATGATGTATGGTTTGGAGACTGTGGCACTGAGGAGGAAACAGGTGGCAGAGCTGGAAGAAGCACCAGGTTGCACACATGCACTTTATGTTGCTAATACAATTTACTTAATTTAGTTACTAGCTCTGTGTTGTTATTGTTTTGTGTAATTCTGTGTTGTTTTGTGTAGCACCATGGGGTCCTGGAGAAACGTTGTTTCATTTCGCTGTGTACTGCATCTGCTATATATGGTTAAAATGACAATAAAGTCTCTTGAACTTGAACTTGATTATATTGATTTTCTTCAGCTGTAACTGACATTTTTGTTGTAACCTCTATTGTCCTTATTATTTAATTTTTGGGAATACTTTATAATTACAATACATTTGCTAAAATCACAATATATTTATAATAACGTTGTTTTGTAAAACTTACAGCAGTCCTCAATTTTTCACAGTAAGAAAAACAAGACATTTTATGTCTAAGAAAAATATGCATCCTACAAATTTTAAAACTAATATTATTAATTTATTTATTTTGCTAGAATTATTTTTGATTACCTTTGTGCTATTAAATTGATCAACATACCAAAGTAATAGAAAAAAGCTTTCTCTGCTGTTTGGTAGCGCACCTATAAACAGGGCTATGGGGGGACGGAGACAGTAGAAACTTTTGAAAGATTCACATTAAAGTGATCCCTTATGGAAGCCCATTTCCGCCACCACAAATTTTTTAAAAGTCTAAATTCGGACTTTAAAAGTCAATTAAAAGTATGTGGTTTTACATGCGTGTATGAGTAATTGTTGAAAGTGTTAGAATTTAATGCTTCCAAATGTAGTGAAGTAAAAGTAAAGTTTCTTCACTAAAAAGTTCACATCATTAAAAATGTATGTATGTATATGTATGTATATTCAATTCATTGTCATTGTGGAAGGCACGTGTACAGAGCCAATGAAATGCATTTTTCGCATATCCCATCTTAAAAATACTCTAAAAGTAAGAGTTACCAAAACAATTACTCAAGAAAATCTAACGAAGTAAATGTAATTCATTACTATCCACCTCTGCATATATCTCAGCAAGTTAATACCTCAACTTACACACACACACAACCCTCAAGCCATCAGGCTGCTCAACACACAGAACTGACCTACCTCAACTTACACACACACACACACACACATTCAACACAGATAGATGTTTACAGCAACATGGAAAAATACGTTTTTATTTAGCACGGTCACTATAACTGCTATTTGCACAAAAATCTTGCCGTTTGTTTACCTGAGCACACCTCTTTTACCTGCACATTTCTATAATCTGGTGACACTGGGGCATTGTAAAGAATCCACTACTGAAGGCGTGTTGGAATTTATTTGCAGCTTATTTTAGTAGTTTATTGATTAAAGCAACATATGTAGAGCAAACCAGAGAGTCAAACAAATCCAAGAAAAAAGTACAGAAAAAGTTTTTTGGCACTTAAAAAGGGACATTAAACAAGAACGTTTTGGTATGCAGGTGAATAATCAATACTTTTAAAGAGAGCTACTAGAATCAGAATACAGAGGAAATACAGTTCTCATGATTTTCTACTCCAGTGGTCGTTTGACAAAGCAGGTTTTATTAGCAGTTTAAATCACAACAAGGGCATTTTTTTGCAAATAAAACAAACATTAAAAAAAATCTTTAAGTTTATTCAGTAAATCATCATTGCAAATAAAAATCAGGGAAATGTGGCAACCTTAGTGACATCCATCACATGCCTTTAGACTTGAAAACGAAAAACCCACTAACCAAGAAGTTTACAGATTGACAGTGATTTGTAATTTGTGGATTTGTTTTTCTGTTTAAAATCACCCTTTTATGTATTTATACTTTCTGTAAAAAATAAATAAGCACTTTTACCACCAAGCTGCAAAACCATCCAGAACCTGAACGACTGATCACTCTTCGAGTGTGTAAACGACATTGCAGGATGATTTCATGGAATATCTAGTGGTGTGTTTAAACTCTTCTTCACTATTTAATTGACTTTCTTCTCACATATCCACGCTGTTTTACGAGAGCAAAGATTGTCATTCCAACTGTTTTGACCTGAAGGGTCAGAAACGTCAACACAATTTTCGTTCCTGTTACCGTTTGGTTCACCACTACGCCAGAACCTAAAACCCAGAGAATCAGAATGAGTAATAATTCATTAAATAAATGAATATATAAATACACTATGATACAGATTGATACTCTAACAATTTAGTATTTTACGTAATATTTGGATTCAGTGGTGTTCCATCCACCCATTTCCACACTCCCTCTGTTTCTATATCACTCAAACCAATCCAGGCCTGGCTTTTTCCCAGCTGGTTATTAATAAAGTTCTGTGATTGAGAGCAAAAGAAATAAACATATCAGTGCTTTGTTTACTCTTTATGGCGTTTAACAACCATTTCCCCCTTTTTTCTCTACCTCTTCATCCAGGCTGTTTATGATCACCAGGTGTCCTCCCTTGTTTCTGCAGTCTTCTTTGCTCTCAGTCCAGTTCTTCATCTCAGATATGTAGTAAAGACTGGAGTTGAATGGTTTCCATTTCTGATTTTCCAGAGTTTCTGATTGTACACAAGTTACACAATTATGGCTCATTAATATAGAAATAAAAAGTTGTTTGACAATTGTTTAAATTTTTTTTGTTTCTATTTTTATAACTCTTATAATTTCTAATAATACTCATCAGGAACCCCTTTGTTAAGCAGATTTTCTTGATTAAAATAAAAGTTGTTCAGTGTTAAAAAATTAGTGCGGAAGTGCCCAATTTGTCAATTTTTATTTATCCATCTTTAGTTACCCATCTTAGAAAGTTGGGGGTCAGTCACGATACAGCTCTTCTGGAGCAAAAGGATTAAGGGCTGTGATCAAGGGCCCTACAGTGGAATTAGTGGTGCTTGAACCCCAATTTACTGATCAACAACCCATAGTCTTTATGATAATGGCTACCGCTGTCTTTTTCTAAATACAATTTGTATAAATATCAATAATAATAATAATAATAATAATAATACAAAATAGATCATTATAAAATAGATATTTTATTTTTTTCCTTTACTGTGTAAGCTATGTAGGTTATGTACAGCCAAATAGACAACAATTTTATTTACATTGGTTCAATTTGTAAGATATATAACTACACATAAACCATGATGCCTAACTGCACTTTATTGTTTTATTCTAAACAAAAAAAAATATTCATTGACTCAAATGTTTTGAATATTTCCAACCACAACTGTACAGAAGTTTTACAGACATCTTGCAGAAGTTTAATTGTCTGCTTCCTCTTTTTGAATTGATTTTTTAATTTAGCTAGTTAAAGGATTACAGTATTTGGAATATAGGATTAGGAATTACCCTAATCTAGAGCCATTTATATCTATTTCTGTATGTAGTAAATTAGACAAATGTAGATGTATTAGACTTTTAACAGATTAATTGTTTAACTAATGGATGTGCATTTAGCTCACCTATGGCGTCTAATTTGCTCTGAAGGAAAGATGTACTATTCTGTAGCTCCTCTTTGGTTATGGTCAGATTTTCAGTTCTCTCCACCAAACAGTCTCTTTCTAATGTAATTTTTTCATAACTGACCTCCAACAGCTTGTAACGGCTGTGTAACTGGTCTCTCTCTAGTATAAGAGTGTTGTATAGCTCCACTGTGGTCTGTAGCTGCTCTTTTTCTTTAGTCAGGATGCTGTACTTGATCCACAGCACTGTGGTAGCAATCAGCAGGACAAAACACAGCAGAAAGACACACACTACAGCCAGTATGTAAGATCTGTCCCTGGCAGCGGTCGGTCCTATAAAGGAACACAGAGGCAGATTTGCTGGATTGATTTTATAGATAAAACTTTCACCCAAATCACATTACACTATTTAAAATAGTTATTTCTATTCCCAGTTTCCTTTTGTGGACTGTTTTTTATTACGCAGATATGACTGGAATTAAATCTGTACCTGTGTTTTGAGTCTTTTTGTCGGTGTTCTTCATAACGGTTTTGTGGTTTTGTCGTCTATCAGCACCTCTGTTCCTGCAATGTTCCAACACTCTGGCGATGGACTCGCTAGTCTGCGATTTTTCTCTGATCTGTGGAAGATTCACTTCAAAACTGAATCACAGTCGCTGGGCTTTTGTTTGTGTCAAATGTTAATAAGCTCCTTTAACTGTTACAGTGCAGTCAGAAGGGGAAGTTGCCTTATTGTGTAGTATTTAACAGGGAAGTTGATGCCTGACCATTACATCTGTATGTGTTTTTGATCATCATAGTCCAGTCTCACTCTTCCTCTTATAATAATCTCCATCCGTACAGGTTTTTTTTACTAGATTGTGTTGTGTGACTGGGAATTTATGACTTTGAATTGTGTGACTTTGGGTATTAATGAGATTAGACACTAATGTTTAGTGAGAAGGTCACGCAGCCGGTGTTCCAGTTTATCCTAAAGGTGTTCAGTGGGGTCGAGTCAGAGTCAGGGTTCTGTGCAGGACACTCGAGTTCTTCCACTTCAACCAGAACACAGCATGTCGTCATGGAGTTCAAGGGCTTTGTGCACAGGGATATTGCCATGCTGAAAAACTGTGTGGCTTAGTGTAGAAAAAAAAGTAAATGCTATAGCAGATGTTCTTTATAGTCATTCTATTATAAATTCTTTATAATCATATGTTACTATTTTGGATAAAATTTCGATATAAACAGAAAGACATACAGACAAACAGATAGATAAATAGACAGACAGACAGACAGACACAAAAAATGATAGATAAATAGATAGACAGATAGACAAACAGAGAGATGGATGGATGGATGGATGGATGGATGGATGGATGGATGGATGGATGGATGGATGGATGGATGGATGGATGGACGGACGGGTATGTGGGTGGATGGATGGATGAATGGATGGATGCATGGTGGATTGATAGTTGGTTGGATAGATGGATGGATAGATAGACATACATTTTAAATGACATTTTATTGGTTAAGTTTGTGTGTATAACTGTATGTTATATTTGTTGACTTCATTAAAAAAAGAATCACATGCACGCTATATGTATTTATATATATATTTATATATTATTTCATTTTATTTATTTATTCATTATATATGAAAAGAAACATTTCATTCGTGCGTTTTCTTCCATTATAACAATATGTCCTGCTCATGTTGTAACATTTCCTGATCAGGGGGAGTTGGTCGATCACAACACAAACATATCATCCAAAAAAGTAATTATTCTTTGTCAGTTGAGGATTAAAGGTGAACTTATCTACCAAACAGTGAGGAAAATTCTCTTATAATTGAAAAGAAAAAAAAACCATTCAAGATGACCTTTGAATATAAATGTAGTAATCACATTTATAATTCTCTCCCCTACTGGTTTTAATAGTTTCACCCAAAACCTAAAAAGGAGGAACCACAGGAACAGGAAGTGGTAAAACAGCTTAAAATCTGATTTTTCCTATGTGACCAAAAGCACTGAATTAAAAATAATAAAAGCATTGGTGATTATGTTTAAGCACCTGCCATCACAGCTTTATTCTAAGCCATGTAAAACTGAGTGTATCAAGCTTTCTCTTAATTGATTTATCTTGATGACATTATCAGTTGTTAACCTTTATGATCTATATCGTCATTTTTCTATTTATTATTTCTTTCATTAATTTTGAGTTCATAACAACACGTTATACTCTTTATCAGTTTGTATCCACATAGTCACTCTGGATAGGGGATGTTCACTAAATTCCAAATGGAATTCTTGTGGATGAGACATGCTGAAAAACGGGGAGGAATCTGGAGATAAGATATAAATCAGAACAAAATCGGCCTGATGTGAAATGGTCTGATACACGATATCCGTCTTTTGAGGCTGTTTTTTCTACTTAGTGGTTATTATTGTTTTTATTGCTATTTTATTGGTCTAAAATTTATTGTTTTAATTTTGCATATGATGTCTTTTATATTGTATAGCACCTGGGAAGTCAAAATTGCGTTAAAATGTGCTAAATAAATAAATAGGTTGAAGTTGAAATCCTACATGGCAACCAAAAAGTTTCTCTGGTGGTCTGGCAGATAGATTCCAAATAGATTTGACACATGCAGGAAATAGTTTTAATTTAATAATAATTATTATTATTTTATTACACCAGAAAGTATTTTTTTTTTTAATAGTAATCTGGCAACCCAGTCGATGTTTGACGTTTGAACTTCTCCAGAAGCTGTTCAACAAAAAAGCGCACGCGGAGACTCGGTAAGCGAACAGATACAAAAATATATCGGAGGTACTTGCTTTAGTGCAGTGCTGCTGCATTACAGTCGATGCTGTTGCATGCTTGGCTGCAGTTTCGGGGTTTCTACACGCTTATAACGCGTTATAGGGAGAGGTTCTCCCAATGTTTCCTTCGTGCATCATTGTCAACTCCTTAGTCTATACATCCCGCGTGTATTATTTCACATATACTGCTTCCATTTCTCAGGCACTGTTATTTTTTAAGTTTTGTGACGCTTTCTGGCGTAATGAGCCTGGCTTTATCGTTCATTACTTCCGCTTACTTTTATTTGTTTAATCTACAAACACTCGTGTGTTACCAAAAGTGATCCATGAGAAATATTTGTTTGTTTACAAAACGATTTATTTGTTGCTACAAAACGATATTTAATAAATAATAAATAAATAATATACGCATGCGTATTAGCGACAAGGCGAAGCCGAACGCGATGATTTTGAGGCACCAGAATCAATAGTCGTCATATGATTAAGTTGTTTTTGCCAACTGATTTACTAGATCACTTCAGAAACACTAAATTAAAGTGTATGAAATTCATTGAATGTATTTGTTTTTATTAAACCCATAAACATTTCACGTTAAGTTCTGTCATTAGTCTGTTGGTGTAATATAGACAGTGTTTAGTATAAACTACTTTTCCAGGGCAAAAAGAGGAGTTAAGATACATACTCTTCTTTATGTTAAATATGTAGCAAACAATTTTTCTACTTATAAATAGTACAAACTACAGTGAAACTGTTTAAAAAATGATAATCTCAAGTACAAATCATTCTACTGTCTGTAATCATCTTTAATCACTGACAGTCTGTATGATTCTACAGTCTGTGCTAGAAAACATTCAGCTCCAGCTGTAATTTATGCTGAGTGTTACACTGGTGTTTATCAGTTGTACACATTTTAGAACGGTGTAGATATCTGTGATCAAAACCAAAGTCGTAAAAGTAAACCCGATTAAACAATTAAAGTGTTATTGACTTGATCTTAAAAAAACTTTTAAAAAGAGAACCTGCTGTTATAGTCGGTAATGATGGTGTTACCGGTGTTAAACTGGAACACCGGTTGTGTCACTTGCCCACTGCGTCACTGCCCCGACAGTCGTGTTAATTATTTAAAAATTCATTTTCTATTAAATGTTTATTTAAGTAAGCAAAAAAAATTTCATTTACATAATGAGTATCATGTGATAAATGAAATTTGACTCCTGCTGATCTGTAATGTCATGAGACTGGTGTTTCAGTTGTACTGTATGTTCACTATATGTTGTACTGTGTATAATCATGTAGGTAACAAATAGAATTAGAATTTTAGTGTCAGTTCCCTTCTGAACGCAGTCGCACAGTTCAGTGTGCTGAGCGACATTAACGTCACAGATCAGCAGTAGGGTAAATTTCATTTATCACGTGAGAGATTCATTATGTTATTAAAAGTATTGTGCTTAATATAAGTGAGTTTGTTCCGTTCAAGCAATTTATGCCGAATTTAAAGGAAAAACAAACCCGCTACCCAGCCCTATACCAACCCCACCACCACATTATTGGTTTCATGTTTAAAAGATCCATACTCTCTATTAGAGAATAAGCTGCAATTAGTAACATAACATACCATTAACACTGTTAATAATTTATTAAAGATAAAGGTTGGTATAGGGTCAATAGGTTTCGGTTTTTGTTTGATTTTTTTTAAACCCACTCAATTTAAAGGAGCTTAAATATTTTTTTTTTTATTTGTTGATTTTAGTTTTTATTTTCTCACAATTTTTGCTTTACAAATTGAGAGAAAATAAATTTCTTTAAAGTGTTTTTGGGCTTTATTTACAATTACAAGATTACAACCTTCAATGTACCGTTCGTCCTCAACTACCTTCAAATATACATTTCTCGGCTGGTGCCGTGCTGCACCAGGTCAAGGCGCCAGCACCCACATGAGCAGCTGTGGGGTTGAATTCCAGCTCAGGTCCCTTCCGGTTCCATCCCCTCTTTTAAAAATTTTACTTTACTTAAAGTAGTTTAAGTCTTTGGTTCTTTTAATTGTGATGATTTTGGCACCTTTAACAAAAACCCACCAATTCACTATCTCAACAAATTACAATATAATGACATGCCAATTAGCTAATTAACTCAAAACACCTGCAAAGGTTTTCTGGGCCTTTAAAATAGTCTCTCTGTTTGCTTCAATAGGCTACACAATTATGTGGAAGACTGCTAATCTGACAATTGTCCAGAAGACAATCAATGACACCCTTCGCATGGAGGGTAAGCCACAAACATTCATTGCCAAAAAAGCTGACTGTTCACAGAGTGCTGTATACAAGCATGTTAACTAAAAGTTTAGTGGAAGGAAAAAGTGTGGACTGAGGCTAGGGTCAAGGCATCAAGAGCCACCACACGCAGATGTGTCGAAGAATTTGGCTATAGTTGTCGTATTCCTCTTGTTAAGCCACTCCTGAACCACGGACAACGTCAGAAGCATCTTACCTGGGCTGAGGAGAAGAACTAGACTGTTGCACTGTGGTCCAATGTCCTCTTTTCAGATGAGAGCAAGTTTTGTATTTCATTTGGAAACCAAGGTACCAGAGTCTGGAGGAAGGGTGAAGAAGCTCATAGCCCAAGTTGCTTAAAGTCCAATGTTAAGTTTTCACAGTTTGTGATGATTTGGGGTATAATGTCATCTGCTGGTGTTGGTCCACAGTGTTTTTTGAAATCCAAACTTACTGCACCTGTTTACCAAGAACCTTTAAAGCACTTCAAACTAATTGTCAAGTTTTTTTTTTATATATATATCAACTATGCATTCAGTTAGTTTTTCAAATTGGTAAGTTTCACGGCGTTGCGAAAATATATATAGTTAGAGTGTTACCAGCATAGCAATGAAAGCTAACACCATTTTTTCTAATAATACCTTACAAGGGTAACATATAAAGTAACGGTCAAGTAAAGCCTTGGGGTACTCTATACTTTATTTGGGAGCGATATGATACCTCTTCATTCACTGCTACAAATTGTTGGCGGTCAGATAAATAAGATCTAAATCATGCTAATGCATGTCCGCTGATGCCAACAAAGCTTTCTAATCTATTTAAAAGAATGTTGTGGTCGACACTGTCAAATGCAGCACTGAAGTCCAGTAGCACTTATGGGGAGAGACAACCATTATCGGCTGATAGCAGCAGGTCATTAGTAACTCTAATTAGAGCAGTCTCAGTACTGTGACAGGATCTAAATCATGACTGGAAAACCTCATAGATGTCATTTTTCTCTAAGAAAAATGTAAGTGTAAAGATACAACTTTTTCAGGTATCTTAGACAGAAATGGGAAGCTTAAGCTTGGTCTGTAATTAACTAGATCTTTGGGATTAAGTTGTGTTTTTTTTAATGAGTGGCTTAATAAAAGCTAGTTTAAATGGTATGGGAACATATCCTAATGACAACGATGAATTAATTATATTTAGAAGCAGACTTCAGGAATTACCTCTTTTAGGAGCTTAGACGGAATAGGGTCTAACATACATGTTGTTGGTTTAGACGATTTAATTAGTTTATAATAGTAACGAATGAGTGGAATTGTTCCTCGGGGTATCTATAGCGCACTATCTGGTGCGATGCTGCAGCTGTTTGCTGCGCGTTCACAATTTTATTTTTTATTGTATCTAATTGTATCTAATAGTATTGATCTTAGAATTAAAGTAATTGATGAATTCATCTCTACTGTGCGGATGAGAAATGACAACACTTTGATGCTTTGTTTATTTAGCCATTGTATTCAATAAATACCTAGGGTTATGTTTGTTCTCTTCTAGAAGAAATGAAAAGTAATCAGATCTAGCAGTTTTTAATGCATTTTTTTAGGATAGGCTACTTTCCCGCCATGCAATAAACCTCTAGTTTAGCTTTTCTCCAGCTGCGCTCCACTTTTCGGGCTGCTCTCTTTAAGGCGAGTGTGTGCTC
Source organism: Bagarius yarrelli (assembly GCA_005784505.1). Classification (NCBI taxonomy): domain Eukaryota; kingdom Metazoa; phylum Chordata; class Actinopteri; order Siluriformes; family Sisoridae; genus Bagarius; species Bagarius yarrelli. Next base: position 2,303,506 of record VCAZ01000072.1, on the reverse strand, counting down.
ATTATACCACATATAAGCGTATAAGCGTAATGGAGCGACTGTATTTAAAGTACTAGAAAAGACAGTCTCTATATTTTCAATTACATCATCATGTTTTTCTGAGCTATTGGAGAATTGGGATAAATCAGGAAGATTGTTTACAAAAGTTGTAAACTTTTAGAATTTACAGTTTCAGCTATATTAAGTTTGCACAGGATTAGAAAATGATCAGATATATCATCGCTTTGTTAAAGAATTTCAACGTCATTAGCATCAATTCCATGTGGGAGTATTAAATCTAGAGTATGACTTTTATTAAAATCACCAAATTCTTTGATAAAGACAGTAGCCAGTACAAACATTACAGGAGATTTATTATTAGCATCTTTTTTTTTTTTGAATAATGTTAGATAAAGCACCATTACTTTAAATGATTTATACCTAAAACCTGCATTCTGAGAAACAATAAGTATTATTATTAACTGATGCAACCACTCCATCGTTACCTTTTGGACGCAGCTCATGTTTATAACAGTAACTTTGGGGTGTAGACTAATTTAAAATAACATAACATCTGGTTTTAGCCAGGTTTCTGTCAAACAGAGCATATCTAGATCATAACTAGTGATCATATCGTTTATAAAAAGCGCTTTCGCAAAAAGGGTCCTGATATTTAGTAAACCAAACTTTATCGTTTGTTTCTCTGTGTTGCATAAATTTTTTTTATGTGTCGAACATCGATTAAATTGTTTTTAATTAAGCTGGTTTGAATGCTTATTGTATTTTCTAGTTCGGGGAACAGACACAGTCTCTATAGTGCGATATCTTTTGAGAGTCTCTATGTGCTGTGAATTAACTAAATTATGTGAGGGCTGTGAGACACAGGTGATGATCTGCCTCTGATAACACATACACACACACACGTGTGTCTTCATCTGCTTCATCTTCCAGCTAAACTAAATGTACTTGAGTAACTATTTAATACTATTTAAGACTTGAGTTTGTAATCGACATTGCAGGATAATTGCATTACATATCCAGTAGTGTGTTTGAACTTTTCTTTCACTTTTTAATTGCTGTTTTTCTCACATATCCACATTTGTTTTCGAGAGCAATTATTGTCATTCCAACTGTTTCGATCCACAGGGTCAGAAACCTCAACACAATTTTCTAGCAGGTCACCATTTGGTTCACTATTATGCCAGAACCTAAAACCCAGAGAATCAGAATGATTAATGATTCATTGAATGAATAAATTAATAATTGAATAATAATACAGATGCTATAACATTTTAGTATTTTACGCAATATTCAATTTCAGTGGTGATCCGTTCACCCATGTCCAGTTCCGTCCAACCCCTGTTTGTATATCACTCAAACCAATCCAAGCCTGATTTTTTTCCAGCTCACTATTAATAAATTTCTGTGATTGAAAGCAAAAAAAAAAATAACATATTAATGATTTGTTTCCTCTTTATGCCGTTTAAGCACCTCCACCACCACTTCTCCCCTTTCCCTCTACCTCTTCATCCAGGCTGTTTATGATCACCAGGTGTCCTCCCTTGTTAATGCAGTCTTTTTTGCTCTCAGTCCAGTTCTTCAGCTCAGGTATGTAGTAAAGACTGGTGTTGAAGCGTTTCCATTTCTTCTTTTCCAGAGTTTCTGATCACAAAGTTACAGAATTATGGCTTATTAATCATCAATCAACACAGACAATTGTTTAAAACAACAATAGGATCTTAAACAGTTGTCTTCTCTTTATAATTCTTTGTAATAATACTCAAGAGGCCACAGGACACACACACACCCTTTTTTAAGACATTTCATATTTCTTTAACCATTCCTGGTTAAAAATTGTTTTAAAATTAGCACGGAAGTACACATTTTGTCAAATTTTTTGAGTATCCCAGTTTAGGAAGTTGGTGTAAGAGTCAGCCACGATACAGCTCTCCTGGCGCAAGAATGTTTGAGGGCCTTGCCTACCAGTGGAAGTGGAAGTTCACTGATGTACAACCTATAGTCTCAACCATTTGGGCTACCATTGTCTTTTTTTCATAATGTATATGTAATTTAAATGTGTATAAATATTCAAAAAATATAATAATAATATAAAATAGATAATTATAAAAAAGTGAATTCATTAATTAATTCTCTATGTAAGCTATGTAGGTTATGTACAGCCAAATGAACAACAGTTTTATCTGAATTGGTTTAATTTGTATTAAACATTACGATTAAAGATAAAGAAGCTTTTAAACAAAATTAGTGAGCATAATAAAAGTGAACAAAGCTAAATTACTAACATGAACGTACAATTTTACAAAATGTCCATGCATGTTATGTGTTAATTGACATAATTGTCTAATTCTAAATTCTCACTTTGTATTATTTCTAACAGTTTTTATAAACAATCTGTTTACTGATGCCTGCATTTACTAATAAACACCTAAGTGTATTAAACAGAATGAATAGAAGTGTTAGCTCACCTATGGCGTCTAATTTGCTCTGAAGGAAAGATGTACTATTCTGTAGCTCCTCTTTGGTTATGGTCAGATTTTCAATTCTCTCCACCAAACAGTCTCTTTCTAATGTAATTTTTTCATAACTGACCTCCAACAGCTTGTAACGGCTGTGTAACTGGTCTCTCTCTAGTATAAGAGTGTTGTATAGCTCCACTGTGGTCTGTAGCTGCTCTTTTTCTTTAGTCAGGATGCTGTACTTGATCCACAGCACTGTGGTAGCAATCAGCAGGACAAAACACAGCAGAAAGACACACACTACAGCCAGTATGTAAGATCTGTCCCTGGCAGCGGTCGGTCCTATAAAGGAACACAGAGGCAGATTTGCTGGATTGATTTTATAGATAAAACTTTCACCCAAATCACATTACACTATTTAAAATAGTTATTTCTATTCCCAGTTTCCTTTTGTGGACTGTTTTTTATTACGCAGATATGACTGGAATTAAATCTGTACCTGTGTTTTGAGTCTTTTTGTCGGTGTTCTTCATAACGGTTTTGTGGTTTTGTCGTCTATCAGCACCTCTGTTCCTGCAATGTTCCAACACTCTGGCGATGGACTCGCTAGTCTGCGATTTTTCTCTGATCTGTGGAAGATTCACTTCAAAACTGAATCACAGTCGCTGGGCTTTTGTTTGTGTCAAATGTTAATAAGCTCCTTTAACTGTTACAGTGCAGTCAGAAGGGGAAGTTGCCTTATTGTGTAGTATTTAACAGGGAAGTTGATGCCTGACCATTACATCTGTATGTGTTTTTGATCATCATAGTCCAGTCTCACTCTTCCTCTTATAATAATCTCCATCCGTACAGGTTTTTTTTACTAGATTGTGTTGTGTGACTGGGAATTTAATCATTCAGTCACCATGGTATTAATGAGATTAGACACTAAGTGAGAAGGTCTGGGATGCAGCCGGTGTTCCAGTTTATAATAAAGGTGTTCAGTGGGGTCGAGTCAGAGTCAGGGTTCTGTGCAGGACACTCGAGTTCTTCCACTTCAACCAGAACACAGCATGTCGTCATGGAGTTCAAAGGCTTTGTGCACAGGGATATTGCCATGCTGAAAAACTGTGTGGCTTAGTGTAGAAAAAAGTCATTCTATTATAAATTCTTTATAATCATATGTTACTATTTTGGATAAAATTTAGATCTAAACAGAAAGACATACAGACAAACAGATAGATAAATAGACAGACAAACAGACAGACACAAAAAATGATAGATAAATAGATAGACAGATAGACAAACAGAGAGATGGATGGATGGATGGATGGATGGATGGATGGATGGATGGATGGATGGATGGATGGATGGATGGATGGATGGATGGATGGATGGACGGGTATGTGGGTGGATGGATGGATGCATGGTGGATTGATAGTTGGTTGGATAGATGGATGGATAGATAGACAGACATTTTAAATGACATTTTATTGGTTAAGTTTGTGTGTATAACTGTATGTTATATTTGTTGACTTTATTAAAAAAAGAATCACATGCACGCTATATGTATTTATATATATATTTTATTCATGTAAATAACTGTGGACTTCAATATAAATTATATTCTGGGTATTTTATAAAAAAATATATATGAAAAGAAACATTTCATTCGTGCGTTTTCTTCCATTATAACAATATGTCCTGCTCATGTTGTAACATTTCCTGATCAGGGGGAGTTGGTCGATCACAACACAAACATATCATCCAAAAAAGTAATTATTCTTTGTCAGTTGAGGATTAAAGGTGAACTTATCTACAAAACAGTGGGGAAAATTCTCTTATAATTGAAAAGAAAAAAAAAACATTCAAGATGACCTTTGAATATAAATGTAGTAATCACATATATAATTTTTTAAATAACGCTAAAGAAAATTCAAACAGCAAAAAGCATCGTTCTCTCCCCTACTGGTTTTAATGGTTCTAGCCAAAACCTAAAAAGGAGGAACCACAGGAACAGGAAGTAATAAGACAGCTTAAAATCTGATTTTTCCTATGTGACCAAAAGCACTGAATTAAAAATAATAAAAGCATTGGTGATTATGTTTAAGCACCTGTCATCACAGCTTTATTCTAAGCCATGTAAAACTGAGTGTATCAAGCTTTCTCTTGATGACTTTCTCAGTGGTTAACCTTTATGATCTATATACGATTTAGCCATTTTTATTTAATATTCTTTCATTAATTTTCAGTTCATAACAACACGTTATACTCTTTATCAGTTTGTGTCCACATTTTACCTTAACAATGCAAAGACAGAAGTTAGTCAATGTAATTGAAATGTAATGGTTTTTATTTTTTCTAATATTGTTACCCTTTTAGAGTTTAAAATCCCAGGAACACCAAGTTACCAATAATGGGTCCATAATGTGACATCAAAGGCTAAACAATGACAAAGTAAAATATGGGAACTTGCAAAGTTTAGAGTGTAATTAAAGGGTGGGGGTGGGGACCAGTTGTGTTTTTACTGGCCAGTACTAAAACACATTCATTTCACAGATGCCCCTTGAAGTGTTAGAGCATAGACTGTTTTTCCAACCTCTTAACAAGCCCACAGTCTTGACACAGTTATCAGCATTTTTCGCATTATTCGGTTGCCCCTCATACCAGTACCTGAAACCCAGAAAGTCAGATTAATAAGCACTTAAGTGCATTTACTAACACACTCCCAGATCGAGCTCGAGTTTATAGTTACTTACGGAGCGGTCAGTGGTGTACCGTCCACCCATTTCCACACTTTCTCTTTGTTTTTGTCACTCAATCCAATCCAGGCTTCATAATTACTTGTTAGCAGATTAAGAATGAACTCCTGGAAATGACAGCACAACATTCGAATATACACCTTGTATCCAAAAGTACTGGAACACCAGACCATCACGCCCTTATTCCAGATGTAGTCTTACCCATCCCCCAATAATAACTTACACGCTTCTATGAAGTCTTTCTACTAGATTGTGTTGTGTGACTGTGGAAATATAGTATTATAAGTACTATTTAGTATAGTATTTAGAAGATCAGACACTAATGTTAACGGGGTGGCTCAAATGGTTAAGGTGCTGAGTTGTTAATCTGAAAACCAGAAACACCTGGGTTCAAGCCCCACCTCTGGCAAGTCAACCACTGTTGGGTCCTTGAGCAAGACCCTTAACCCCTCGCTAGCTATCATAGCTGACCCTGTGCTCTGACCCCAACTTACTAAGATGGGATATGTGAAAAATGCATTTCATTGGCTCTGTACACGTACCTTGCACAATGAATTGAATATACTTATACTAATGTTGGGTAAGAAGGGCTTGGGGTTCAGTCAGAAAACTGTATTCTCCCAAATTTTCAGTAACATTTTGGGAAAAACACACTTTGGGTATGCTGATAAGGTATCCACAATCTTTTGGCCATATAACATATAGGAATTTATTCTCTATCTTTTACTGTCTCTCTCTCTCTCTCTCTCTCTCTCTCTATCTCTTGACCTTCTCTCTTTCTCTCTCTTTATTTAACACATACACACTTACATGTTCCTCGTTGCTGTCTATGATCACCAGGTCTGCTCCTGGTAAAAGAGCTTTGCAATTATTCCTACTGTTGTCCCAGTTTCTCAGCTGAGTAGAGATGAAGTACAGTGTAAAGTTAAAGTAACTCCAGCCACGTTTGATATATTGATCTGAACAGAGAGACACAGAGACAGTGTACCACTCATCAATCATCAACTGAAGAAGTGGTAGCTCAATAGTTGGACCATGATCATGGGTTCAATTCCCAGCACCACCAAGCAGCCATTGCTGGGCCCCTAAGCAAGGCTCTAAACCCTTAGTTGCTAATACGTAAAATAAGAATTCATTTTAAGCCACTTTTGATAAGGGTGTCTGCCAAATGTTATTTAAAAAACAGTTGTAAAATTAAACAGTTTTGTGGTTTAATAGATTTTCTTAATTTACTAGTTTGGGATTAGCAAAAAACATATATGTATTAAATGCATAGTTACTATTCCCAAGGTGTTTATTTAAGCTTTATGAATTAAGTATTTGCTCACCTATAAGAACCAACTTCTTTTGAAGTACATCAATCTCAGTTTGTAGCCTGTCTCTCTCTACAGTCAGGTTGTTGTATCTAGTCTGGAGCTGGTTTTTCTCTACGGTCAGGTTGTTGTAACTGGTCTGGAGCTGGTTTTTCTCTTCAGTCAGGTTGAAACTCAGCTGTTTTTTCTCTTCAGTCAGGTTGTTGTAACTGGTCTGTAGATAGATTTTCTCTTCTGTCAGGTTGTTGTAACTGGTCTGTAGATAGATTTTCTCTTCAGTCAGGTTGTTGTATATGATCTGTAGCTGGTCTTTTTCTGTGTCCAGGGTATTGAATTTTATCCAGGACACTGTGAGAGCAGACAATAAGAGAACACACAGCAGCAGCATGCACACTGCAGTCAGAGTGTAACATCTGCTCAGCTTCTTGTCTTGTCCTAGAAAACAACAAACGCAGAGACAATTTTGCTGTAGTTTGATAAATTTACAATGTTATAAGATAGAAAGGGGTTGTAACTGGTCTGGAGCTGGTTTTTATAGCCATAGCTCTACTTGCGAAATAACAACAAGTAGGCAAACGCACTGCACTCTTCTGAAAAAAGCTTTTATTCCCTATGGAAAACAATTATTAGCTAATTATTATTCCGTGTCTATGCTTTTGTCATAAAAACACCAACCAAAAAAAAACTACTATTGTAACTACAGCTGAAATGCTTTTCAGAATCAGAACTCGGCAGCCCTTTTATTTGGCAAAGCTGTGAACTCCCAGATCCTGGTATTATTATTTTAAGACATTTAAATTTTTTTAGTTTGGTGTTGACATCCTTCCTATTGTAAGCAACATTTCTCTTTATCAAGTTGAGGGTTTAGTGCCTTGCTCAGGGGTTCAGCAATTGCAGGTGTTGGGGATTAAACCCACCATCTACCGAGCAGCAGTCCCACACCTTAACCAGCTACCACTCCAAGAGCTCCAAGTATACCAGTCTATAATACACAAAAATAACTCTTTATACCTGAGTTTGCTGTTTGAATGCACTTCTGTCCCTTAATGATGTCTGGGATGTCAGAGCAGGTGTTTGTACCTGCAACGGCACGTAATTGACAAGAAATTTACAATGTGTAATAAATATAAAATATTAAGCAAAATATATAGACATATTTATGTATTGATTTATTTTTTGCTTATGTGTTTATACAAAATTATATTAATGTATCTTTTTAACCTGCGTGTTCAATTTTCATGCTGACATCCTCAGTTTCAGTGTTGAGAATATGACCTCTAGCAGCGTAGATGCTCTCGTAGATCTCCACCACTCTTTCAACGCGCTCGCCTCTCTCCTCAGCATAATTCTTGTATTCCACAGCCTGTGACATCTCTGACCCTTTATACAAAATGGCAAACTGTAGTGTCTTTGGACCTCTTTAAACAAATGAGTGGCTTGTTAATTGTGTAAGCAATTTGTATGCACTGTAAATGAGGTAGTGCATTAAAATAAGGAAGTTTGTATAATATAGAGTGACCGTCAGAAAAGACACTAGTATAGTGGGAAAGCATGCAATTTTGGACTAAGATCTAGTTTTGGGTTTGTCCAATTATTACTTAATTTTTAATGTCTCCTTTATGCTCACCTGTTTTGTCGGCTTACTTTAAGACTGTCTGTCTCTGTCTTATTCCACACTCCTGTTATAGTGGTTGTTTTTGGTTTATATATATGTCACTGCTTTGCAGATTTTGTTCTTTAATAACCGTTCTGTGCTTGTATCTGCCTTCATTACAGCACAACAACATTTTTTATCGTCCTACAATAGTTTTGTTTTATTCTTGGCCAAAAATAATGACTTATTTATTTTTTTACATTAATCAATTTTACAGAAAACTACCTGCAAACTTAAAAAAGATATATAAACATGTTTAAATTCAGGCCTATGCTACAACACAGAATTATATACACAAAGTACAATTCTCTCTCGCTCTCTCTCTTTTCTCCCAGTCCTGTCTGTGTTCCTCGCAGCTCTTCTTTTTTTATCAGACATAATAAATAAAACTAAAGTAAAAAAAACCTTCATTTACCTGTAAAAATCGAGAATTAGTATTGATTGTGTATAAAGCTCTGATTTTAAATTGATCAAATTAGAAATACATATTACAATATCCAGAATATTCCAGTTTAATAGACCTTTTTAAAATTATGTACCAAAAAGGGTTGCTTTCAGTCTAGTTAGTTTAGATGAAAAGTCAAAAAGAGAACCAAACTTAAAATTCTGCAAAAAAAAATGATAGAATTATTATAATTGTAGGATATTTGGTCAAAAATAGCAATCTGGCAACCCGGTTACTGTTCGACGATCGTGAATTTCTTTTCCGGATTTCCGCGCGAGGGCGCTAAAACGCTGATGTGTCATGAACACGCCAATCACGTGACTAGCAACCGCCTAAACGGGAAGTTCTTAGCACTGGGGACTCCCAGGGATTCCTGCTTTTTTTTTTTTTTTTTTACGTGCCTCTATTCGTTTACGTGACTCTGTTTTGAATAGAGAGCAAAGGTCCACGCGACCTACTGGGAGTTATGGAAGAACCGCCTGGTTTCCAGTAGCCTACGTGCGCGACGCGTGAGATCGAGGCGGACGGCGCGTGTCAGTAAGCTATAGCATGGCCCCGATGCTCCTCCAGAAGCTGTTCAACAAAAAAGCGGCGAGCACCACCGGGGGCGCAATAGAGTGTACAGCGCACGCGGAGACTCGGTAAGCGAACAGATACAAAAATATATCGGAGGTACTTGCTTCAGTGCAGTGCTGCTGCATTACAGTCGATGCTGTTGCATGCTTGGCTGCAGTTTCGGGGTTTCTACACGCTTATAACGCGTTATAGGGAGAGGTTCTCCCAGTGTTTCTTTCGTGAATCATTGTCCTTAGTCTATACATCCCGCGTGTATTATTTCACATATACTGGTTCCATTTCTCAGGCACTGTTAATTTTTAAGTTTTGTGACGCTTTCTGGCGTAATGAGCCTGGCTTTATCGTTCATTACTTCCGGTATTACAGTTGATATCAAGTATTAATCTTTTATTTGTTATTCGGTTCAATGTACAAAAACTCTTATAATACCGAACGTGATCCATGAGGAAAATTTGCTTTATTTGTTGCTATAAAACGCAATAAAAAAACAAAGAAAAATGAACGCCACGCATGCGTATTAGCGACAAGGCGGAGCCGAAAGAGACGATTTGATGTGCGCATGCGCAAGGTATTGAGGGACCAGAATCAATAGTCGTCATATGATTAAGTTGTTTTTGCCAACTGATTTACTAGATCACTTCAGAAACACTAAATTAAAGTGTATGAAGTTCATTGAATGTATTTTTTTTATTAAACCCATAAACATTTCACGTTAAGTTCTGTCATTAGTCTGTTGGTGTAATATAGACAGTGTTTAGTATAAACTACTTTTTCAGGGCAAAAAGAGGAGTTAAGATACATACTCTTCTTTATGTTAAATATGTAGCAAACAATTTTTCTACTTATAATTAGTACAAACTACAGTGAAACTAAAAAATGATAATCTCAAGTACAAATCATTCTACTGTCTGTAATCATCTTTAATCACTGACAGTCTGTATGATTCTACAGTCTGTGCTAGAAAACATTCAGCTCCAGCTGTAATTTATGCTGAGTGTTACACTGGTGTTTATCAGTTTGTACACATTTTAGAACGGTGTAGATATCTGTGATCAAAACCAAAGTCGTAAAAGTAAACCTGAGTAAACAAAGTCTTTTTTACTTGATCTTTAAAAATATATATATTAAAAAGAGAACTTGCTGTGTTAGTCGGTGTTGACAGTGTTACTCTGGAACACCGGTTATGTCACATTCCCACTGCGTCACTGCCCCAACAGTCGTGTTAATTATTTAAAAATTCATTTTCTATTAAATGTTTATTTAAGTAAGTAAAAAAATATTTCATTTACATAATGAGTGTCACGTGATAAATGAAATTTGACTCCTGCTGATCTGTAATGTCATGATATTGGTGCACTGCATTGCAGCGCTTCTTTCAGTTGTACTGTATGTTCACTATATGTTGTACTGTGTATAATCATGTAGGTAACAAATAGAATTAGAATTTTAGTGTCGGTTCCCTTCTGAACGCAGCTGCACAGTTCAGTGTGCTGAGCGACATTAACGTCACAGATCAGCAGTAGGGTAAATTTTATTTATCACCTGAGAGATTCATTATGTTATTAAAAGTATTGTGCTTAATATAAGTGAGTTTGTTCCGTTGTTGTCCATTCAAGCAATTGATGCAGAATTGTGCTAATTCAAAGGATTAGAAAATAAAAAAATAAACTAAATTAAATAAATAATATCAATAAATAAAAAAGGAAACAGCCTTTCATAAGCTAATTAAAACGAAAATACTTAGCCCCCAATCACCCGCCAACCCCATCTCAGGGCCGTTTTTTGTGTACTGTGTTAGCAAAATCATCAGAAAAGTTAGAATTTTCAGCATTATTAAGCATTCTGTGCAAGTGCATTCAGAGACCTGAGTGTGTCTGCCAAAATAAGAGTTCATGGTCAATATCACATAAGATTGACGACTGAAATGTGAAGCTCTTTACCCAGGAAAAAAATTGTCAGCTGTTTTACTGTAACAGATAATGTCAAGAATTTTCCATTATAAATTGACTCTTGATTTTAGGTATTATTTAGCTGTAGCAGCAACAGACAGTCGTTCTTTTAGTTTTTTTCCCTTGGCATATTCAGTGACATTGAACCTAAGATCCACAGAATCACACTGCAGCTTTTGGCTGTGCTGAGGTGTGCAACTTTGGCTGCAGAGAATGTGGTATGACAGTTGAATCACATGCTGTGTGTGTGTGTGTGTGTGTGTGTGTGTGTGTGTGTGTGTGTGTGTGTGTGTGTGTGTGTGTGTGTGTCTGCATTTGACAGAACGAAAGAGAGCCAGTCATGTGATGTTTGACTTGTGTCCAATCTGTCATCAGCCAGATAAGAAAGCACTTCCTTACATTTTAGAACAATCTTTCTGCCTTGGTCTGTGTGTGTGTGTGTGTGTGTGTGTTTGCGTGTGCATCTCTTTTTCTCTCTGTAACCAGTGCATGTTTAGATGAAGGTAAAGGACACACTTGGCAAAGCAGGTGTTAGTGTAGGTCTCATGCCAATTCTGCTGAAAGATGAAGATTAAAAAGAATCCGAGGAAATGCAGCTCAGTGTGGGGGTCGAACTCGGATGTCTTATGTGACAGGTAGTGTGTGTGTGTGTGTGTGTGTGTGTGTGTGTGTGTGTGTGTGTGTGTGTGTGGGTAGGTGGGCTGTCTGAGTGGGTTATGATATGTGTATGTATGTTGTAGACACACTGTTGGTGATAACTAAACAGAGACCGTTTGATTCTTGTTATAAATACTTTTGCGCAGCAGCTAGTTAGAATATAAGTTTGCTAAAATCCTGTTAACTTCTTATGTTAAATACAATAAATTTCCTAGAAAAACCCAGGATATTTCTTCTCTCGGGTAGTAATGTTAACCTGTCTTATGTAATAAATCAAATGCGATCGGATGCACTCCTGACTCCTAAATCATGACTTTAACACTTTAGCTGTTTGCTGGCATTGCTGTTGGAAATAATTTACTAATTCTTTTTTTCCACATTTGTTTTGCAGGATGTTTGGTTTACATAACTAAAAATTGTAGCAGTTATCAACAGTCATGCCTTTAGCAGTCTCACTATTTCTCTTTCTCTATTGCTGATTTGATGGTCCTCTGGTTTAAAGGGTTTTTGTGATACTTTATATATTTCAACAGTGAACTTTTTTAAACGTTTTTACACCAGACGCACTTAACTAAGCAGTTAAGGTTTAAGGGCCTTGCTCAGGGATTTGAGCTCACCACCTTCCGACTAGCAGGCTAACACTTCCCGACAGGTTTCCGTGCATGGAAAAGTCTAGTGCGACAAATTCTGTGCTTAAACTCTTATTCTTTATCGTGACATGCTGGAGGTTGTGAGTGGATGAATGTTTACAGCTTCTGTTCTGTTAAGTAAGCAAGAACAGGAGCTTCTGATGCTCCACAACATGAATGTATACTGTACCCTAGACTGGGTAATAGACCGAACAGTCCAATAATCGAATCTATGATGGGGTTTTTTAGTGTTTAGTGTAACATAGTGTTATACATGAATAAAAATGTAACTTTAAAAACCACAAACCAAGAAAAACAAGGCAAAATTCTCTGTTTGTGACTAAACCAACCAACTAAAGCTAATCATCTGTTCATGACTAATCACTATTAGCATTTAGTTATTTGACTATTTTTAAGATATTTAGTTTGAAAAAAAAAACTACTGTTAATGAATTTAAAAAAAAAACCCTCTTTAAATTTTATTCCATTTTTAAAAATCTTTCTTAAGCATGAGAAAGATTAAAATGATTTATGATTGAGTGCAGAGCTCTGAGTGTTTTCTGAAGGAACTGCCTCATGTTAGCGCAGTTAGCATTCAACAGAGGGCTAACAGTGCTGAGGAAACTTCACATGGCCACTGCAAAACATTTTTCTGTGTGTGAAAAGTACTGTATTTTAGAGTGTGTTTAAATCGTTTATTTGTATTTTTTGTTTATATTTGAGCTCATTAGTACAACCGAGCAAACAGACACATGCACAGAGAGAGAGAGAATCCCTTTTCTTTGTTTTAATTAGTTGGGTCAGTGATAAATGCTGTGTGTTCATTTATGTTAAACTATTGCTGCTACTATTGTGTGTGTGTGTGTGTGTGTGTGTGTGCAGAAGTGGGTAGCAATGAATATCATTTACTTCGTTACATTTACTTGAGTCATTTTTTGGGTAATGTTTACTTTTAGAGTATATTTATTGATGTGTAATTTTACTTAAGTACATTTTTAGTGTAAAAACTTTAATATCTTTATATTTGGCGTCGTTCCTCCGTTACTGTCAAAATGGTAATAAATATTAGATTTTTTTTAAACGATTCGTTTATACAAGTTGTTTGCAAAGCTTGCAAGACTTTGGAGAGGGTGCTGCGCGAGAAGCTGCTGCACATCCCCGCTTAAGTTTAGCGCGCATTTAGCTGGAATATGAAGCAGAGGAAGGCGTATGTGTTTGTGAGTATTTATAATGCAGTGAATGCTCTGTGCAACATAACTAACTGACATACAACAATTACTTTTACAATTACTTGAGTAAATATTTCGATAAGGACTTTTACTTGAGTACAGATTTTGGCTACTCCACCCAACTGTGTGTGTGTGTGTGTGTGTGTGTGTGTGTGTGTGTGTGTGTGTGTGTGTGTGTGTGCGCGCGCGCGCGTGCGCGTGAGACGGAAGAAGAGACTCGCTAGTCATATGCGCAATTTCCTCAATGAGAGTAGAATAGAGGGAGTTGCCATGATAGGAAAGAGCCTGATGCCTTTTGTATGACACACTCTAGACCGTGTGTGTGTTTGTGTACTTTCCTGTGATTGTGGTCATGTGATTCACTGCTGATCATGTGACCTAAAGAGGATGTGGAAGAAAAAGCATACAAAAACACGGCTTTGTGGCTTTTGGGAAAGTCTTTTCAAGGGCTATTTGTAGTGTTTTTGTGTGTGTGTGTGTGCGCAATTTTTATGACTGTTTGTGTGCAAGAGTCTTTCCCAGTGTGTAATGGCAGTACCAGCCCAAGCAAGTGTTACTCCCACTCACACACACACACTCGCACAGACGCACTTAATGTGTGAGGATAAAGAGACTTTGTGAGTGTGTGTGTGTGTGTGTGTGGGAATAAGTGTTGTCTATGCGAAGAAGGGTATTGTTCTGCAGCTGCGCTTCTGGTCTCTAACACATACTATACCAATTTAAGATTAGAAATATAGTAAAAAAAAAATCAGTGGTGTTTCTCTGTCTCTGTATCTCTCTTTTAAAGAAGGGGCGTGTGTGTGTGAATGTGTGTCTACGTATCTGTGTGTGTGTCTGCTGCTGATGCAGCACGATCTAATAGAAACTTGTGGGGAAAGAGGGAGCGGTCCAGCTAACCTTTCTCCAGCCTCATTTCAGCAGCAGCCAACGCAAGCTTGTGAGTGTGTATGAGTGTGTTAGTAAAAGGAGTCGGAAAGCCCAATATGGGTGTTCTGTGACCGGACAGGATGGAGAGCAGGTACTGTGTGTGTGTGTGCATAAAAGAAAAAGAGGCATAAAATACTGAATGAGTGCTTTAAAAAACTGAATGGATGTTTTATTATAAGCGCATTGTGTGTGCGTTCAGCTGTAATTGCATGTGTGTGTTGCATTTATAATGATTTTTCTATTTTTCATTATTATTTAATTTAGTTAATTTTAATTGCAATGTCAACATGATGGAGGTCTGACTTTGTCTGTTGCTGTAAGGAACATATTGGACATGTTTGATGCATTGTGCAATTTACTTTACAAGACATACCTGATATTCATTCTTTCTCTCTCTCTCTCTCTCTCTCTCTCTCTCTCTCTCTCTCTCTCTCTCTCTCTCTCTCTCTCTCTCTCTCTCTCTCTCTCTCTCTCTTTCTTTCCTTTTATTAGTTGGGCTTCGGCTGAGTTTGATCTCGCACAGATCCGACTGATTGTGTATCAGGATTGTGAACGTAGAGGTCGCCAAGTTCTCTTCGACTCCAAGGCTGTACGGAAGCTTGACCCATCCGAGCTGGTATGAAGTGTGTGTGTGTGTGTGTATGTGTGTATGTGTGTATGTGTGTGTGTGTGTGTATATATGTGTGTGTGTGTGTGTGTGTGTGTGTGTGTGTGTGTGTGTGTGTGTGTGTGTGTGAGTAATTTATGTGCTGTTTCAAGAAGAGTCACATGCTTTGCTACTGCCTTCCGCTTGGATCTTATGACAGGTGTGACTGCTCTGCTAACTGGGTCAAACTGTGTGTGTGTGAAATGTAAGCACAACAAAATAAAAATTCTAAATATGAGATAATAAAAATATTAACTCTAATTAATTTATAAGTAGTTAGAAAAGTGACATAGCATAATTATTTATTATAGTGTAATTATATATATGTATTTATTTATTATTATTATTATTATTAATTAATTTTATTGGTTTTTTTCTTACTATTTCTATTTTAAAATTTCATGTCAGTCTGTAAATATAAAAAGTTGATCATTTGATTTTCTTACGTTGATCTTAAATTCTTAAATCTGAATGGGTTTAAAACTTCTTTTTGCTGTCTTAGCTGTGTGAGACTCTGTCCCTTGTTTTAAAGCCTGTGTTTTGTCCGCTCTTTTCTCTCTCT
The DNA here is from genome assembly GCA_005784505.1 of Bagarius yarrelli. Lineage (NCBI taxonomy): Eukaryota > Metazoa > Chordata > Actinopteri > Siluriformes > Sisoridae > Bagarius > Bagarius yarrelli. The sequence goes on along the minus strand of VCAZ01000072.1, from coordinate 2,287,722 downwards.
GTCTCTCTTTCTCTCTGGATAGTGGATTGAAAGTGAACATGCTTTCTGATCTTTGCGGTCACATGTCACTGTTTGCTTAGTTCCTAAGTTAGAATAAACTGCGTGCGCGTGTGTGTGCGTGCGTGCGCGTGTGTGTGTGTGTGTGCGCGCGTGCGTGTGTGTGTGCACGGGTTTGGTTTAGGGCCTATTGATTTCTCAGCCAGTTTAAACAAAATTCGAACAGAATTAGCTGTGCTTTTAGATGGTCAGAGGGATTATAAACACACAGCGACTATAGTGAACTGTACGGGTCTGTGAGCTCATATGTGTGTAAAAGGGCAGACAGTGCTGTCATTCATGTGACACAGGCCGACCTGTGCTGCAGAATAAAATAATGTGTCCTAAAGGAATTGTCATATATAAGCCGGTTTCCCCACTGAACATTATATTGAGGTGATGTAAAAGTTGCTAGTTTCTATATTGGAATTGTTAGTTGCTAACATGTTTAATTGTCCAGGGCTGTACTTGTTGTGTGCCCTCAAATAAATTTGAATTTCTGGTGTTAGATATTGTTAAATAATTAGCCTATAAAATGTGTGTTTTTAAAACCACCAAACTTATCCAAATTTTTATATCTGCTCAAGCCATTTTTTTACCTACAACATCAAATTTAAAACCGCCTAACCGGGTGGGATACTTCCCAATCTGGCACCCCAAAGACATATATTGACAGGCATGTAGAAAAGCCTACAGAATATATAACTAAATTTAGACCACTTAACTTAATGATTATTATGTTCATTAGATTTGTAGGGATGTGAAGACTTTTTAAGCAGAATAAAAAATGTTGTTGAATCAAATCACCTGCCCTGTCTTTACTGACAGGCAAGTAAAGTATCAGAATAAAAATAAGTCCTAATCTTTTTTTTTTTTTTTTTTTTTTTTGCTCTGCAGAATGTTGACGAGACGAAAGCCCCACCCACCCGAAGCGCCACATGCCAAATCGGCTCCAAGGCAAAGCAAAGAGGAGCTTCGCCCACTTATCAGCCCACTTATCAAGTATGTTCATAACAAAAAGTTGTGTTTGTCTGATTAAGATTTGGGAGGTAATGTAATGTTTGTGTGTGTGTGTGTGTGTGTGTGTGTGTGTGTGTGTGTGTGTGCTTAGTATACAAGACCATCTTCTGACGTCAACATGCTTGGGGAGATGATGTTTGGCTCCGTCGCCATGAGCTACAAGGGGTCAACTTTGAAGATTCACCACATCCGGTAAAGATTTAGGAAGATAAAAACACTAAAATAAGATGACTGATATTTAAAAAAAATTATTTTCTTTATGTTTAAAATCTTCATTAAAAGAGCTTGAAACTAAAACAAGCTTTAAAATTAAGCTTTATGTGGGAAAGATTATAACACACAGTGAAAATTATGTGCTACAGTTTATTTACAGGAAAACGTTTTTTATCCAAATTAGTAATAATATAGATATTGGAATGGAATTTAGTCTTCATGTTTCCTTGGCACGTGTGTGTGTTATGCAGGTCTCCTCCTCAGCTGATGGTCAGCAAAGTATTCTCAGCACGCTGTGGCAGCAGTAACACAGGAAGCACCAACACGTGAGTCTCTTAAATCAGCTCCAAAATTGTTCTGAGCTTCATGAGCTTCCATCACACAACCACTGAGAACCTCTTCTTGTGTTGTGTTTTGACTATACACATATAAGTAGATGAAAAACTTGCTAAGCTTAGCTAGCTAAATCTTAGCTAGCTTAAAATGTTTTAGCTCATTTTTTGAAAGGCAAATTATAAGAGAATTGTAGGTCGAATGAAAACTTAAAAAATCTGACCCTTAATTCTGTTTTTCTAGTCTGCAGGACAGCCTCGAGTCCATAAGTCAAACTTGTCCAAGTCGCAGCAGCAGCCTTATCGGTGAGACACAGATACACTCCTGCATTTTGTTTACATCTGTTTACAATGTAGCTACAGCTAAACTATTATAATAACAAAATAATTGCTTTTTTTTAATATTTTGAGCCAGTGCATAAATCCTGCTTCCTAAAACCTTTCTGGTCTTAAATATGAAAAACTAGTGCGCGGAGCAGTTCAGGTTAAATAACGACAAATAAATCTGTCAACGCTCTCATCACCATCTGATCAACAAGGAAAATTCAAGACAAATTAGAAAGTAGCGTAATAAAAAAGGCGCCTATATAGGGAGATAGAAGGTGACATGGCCACCACCGAATTTTAACCCGTCTGCTGACCACACGGTCAACAACTTAAAAATATTCATGGTATGAAAAAAGAGAGACGGGCAAAAGCAGATGACAGTTTTTGGTGAATAGGCGAAAAACACTGTTCTGCCTTGTGGATTGGCATTGAGTGAATGTTTTTGTGGTCCAGTTCTCCTAGGATTTGTCATCAGGCCTTTGGGCAATAATTTAATACACAACAATGATCTGAGTGAGCAAGACTTCTGAACATTCCTACTCATTAACGTGAAATGCCTCTCCTCTATTATCATCAGTGTCTTTTTTATATATATATATAATATATAGCTCACAGTAACCCTGTGGACATGCCCGGCCGTGGACACAGTGAGGACAGCGACAGTGGCATCGCCCGTTCAGGTAAACACACAAACACCCACTGAAACAGAAATAAATAGGCTTTTTCTACCGGCGTATGGTTTTGGCTCAAATATCGGTTAACTGAAATATTTAATCTGTCCAGCTTCACTTAGCAGCCTTCTGGCTACGCCCCTTCCTTCACCTGGTTCGTCCTACAGCAGCGGGTGTGCCAGCAGTTACCAACGCCGGTGGTTCCGTAGCCAAACGACCAGCCTCCAGCATGGCTTAATCCCTCGCTGGTGAGTGGTATCCTGAATGCGTGGGTGCCAGATTTAGATTATTTTTTTTATTTAGAATGTTTAAATGACACTTAGGAACAAAGTCTTGACTCTCAGCCCTTTTTTAAAATCCAGGTTATTTTGGTTAGTAAGCTCAGCTTGGGTCTGTGGGTGTGTTTCAGGAGCACAGATGAAATGTTCAGCCTGTCGGACGAGAGCTGCAGTTCCAACCCCGGGCTTGGCCGTAGAAAGAAGATCGCTGTCAGCATCATCATCAGCCTCCCAGAGAAAGAGGAGGAGAACCAGGGCTTTCAGGAGTTCTTCTTCTCCCACTTTCCCCTGTTTGAGTCTCACATGAACAAACTCAAGACCGCCATCGAGAGGGTGAGTGCAGCACCACCAGGTCAGCTCAGGCCGCCGCTGTGACCTTTAGTAGCCACAGCACACTGGAGCTTATTGTGTCGAGAGGCGCAGTGCGCTAGTCTGGATGTTTCTAGGACAATGATGGGTATACATGATCACAGGGCGGCTGGGTTTGGTGGGAGGAAAATAAATCTGTGTGTATGTTTCAGGCCATGATTGTGTGTAGGAGAGTAGCAGAGCCGAGTCAGCGGGTGCAGGTGTATCTCTGTCGGGTTATGGAGGCGTTAGGAGAATTCAGGTGAGAAGACATTGTGTGTGTGCGTGTGTGTGTGTGTGTGTGTGTGTGTGTGTGTGTGTGTTCTGCTTGATGTTTATAGGCTTGATTGTTTCTGTCTGACTGTCTGTGTCTGATCTTGGTACTGTGGTTAAATTGTCCAGGATGACCGTGTGGAACCTGTACATGGCTCCACGGATCACCGAACCTGTCTGGCTGACCATGGTATCCCAGAGTGCCGAGCGAAACCAGTTGTGTCAGCGCTTCCTAAAGGAGATGAGTCTGCTCATGGAACACGGGGCCAAGAACCAGTCAGTGCACATCCACTAGACTTAAGCTTCACAAAATTTAGTTGATGGATGTTAACGAAGTGTGTTCTGTGCTCTAGGTTCCTATCTTCGCTCCTCACTGCTGTCCTCATGTACCATCTCGCCTGGGTTCCTACAGTGATGCCCAGCCACCACCCACCAATTAAAGCCTTTCACCAGAAACACTCTTCACACACAGTAGACCAACTGGCCAAGTGTCACCCATACAACCCACTATGGGCTCAACTAGGTATGTACATGTGAGCGCACACACACACACCACACACACACACACACACATGCATACAATGGCCAGAGCTTGGTTTACACAAACACAACCACTGTGGACTTAATATCATGCATTATTATAGAAACAAACACTAGCCACTGTGAACTGAACTAGGTGTAAAAATACACATACCCACACACACACTATCGTGTACACACTGTTGCCAGCTATATTCTGTCAATGCACACACTGATGTGAAGTGTAAACACACATGCACACACACACAGTAAACTCCGGAAAAAAAGGTTGATTGTTCAACCAAAGTGTGTGAAATAAAATATGCATTTTGCACATACAAAAAGAATTCCGCTTGAGTCGAAGTGTCCACATTTATCACTTCAATTCAATTTTATTTGTTCAGCGCTTTTAACAATAGACATTGTCTCATAGCAGCTTTACACAGAATGCAGTAACAGTGAAAAAGTGTAAGTTAGTCCCAGATGAGCAAGCCGGTGACGACAGCGGCAAGGAAAATCTTCTTTTGAAAAGTTAGCTCGGTATCTCCCTTGTCTGAAAATTTTGTGCCTGTGTGTGTTGTAGGAGATCTGTATGGTGCTTTGGGTTCTCCGGTTCGAGTGTGTCGCACAGTGGTCATCGGGCGCCGGCGTGAGCTCGTGCAGCGTGTACTCTACATTCTCTCTTACTTCATTCGCTGCTCTGACCTCCAGGAAAACACACTTCCTCAAGCACAAACAGACAGTCCTGCTAATCCATGCCCTTCTCAAAACACTCATCCTGCTGAGAGGACAGATGAGATACCACTCACCTGTGATCCGGAGGCTGCAACGTCTTATCTTAACCCCAATGGGACCAACAAGAAAATTCTCACAGCTGATACAAATTCTACAGATGCAGCGTCTGGCTTGGAAGGAACCAGCAAAGAGGCAGGTGATTTTGTATCAACAGGCTCCTCCCCCTTACCTGAAACAACAAATGAAAAGCTGAACTGTGCTCAGGACCATTTGGGCGAAACTGGACTAGGGCAAACCTGGGCTAATCCGAGTCCTCCAGCGCACAGGGTGCGCTTCATGATTGGCAGCCCAAAGGAGTCGGAGATTGACAGACAGTGTTGGAATAGGATGGGACCTAGGTGTGGGCGTGGTTTACACAGGAAGATACACAGTAGGCTTTTAACAGACAGCTTAGACAGTTCAGACGAGGAGGAATTGTCACACAGGCAGCTGTGCACAGGAAGTGAAATGCATCAAAAAGAACTACCGCTCCCAAGGTAATGGAACACAAAGTTACAGTTAGAGTTGTACCTTAATTTAGCAATTTTTACACTACGTATTCTTTAGTGTGTTTTTAATTATAAAAGGTTTGTATACAGGATTTTTCCCTGAGTCTTAACCTAATGCTTTCACCACCATGCTTCACTCTGTTTAACATATTCGTTCGTTACCAGCTGTGAGGTGGAGATCTGCCCTGACGTCAATCATTTTGGACGCTCTTTGCTTGGAGGTTACAGTCCTCAGTACATGCCTGACTTCGTCCTCCACGGTGTCACCTCGGATCAGCGACTAAAGCAGTGCCTGATGGGTGACCTGGAACACACAGTACTGGTAAGTACTAAAAAATTTTGGACTCTAATTTAAAACAAGATAAATAGTGCATGAGATACGCGGTGCTGTTACAATTCCTGAATCTGATTGGTCAGAAGGTGTTGAAGATTTTCTGTAACAGTAGCTCTGAAAATAATGACTCAACATCAGGCTTAAATTAGGAGTCCGCCGATCCGATACCCAGTATAGATATTGTATAGAGTTTAATATTGTAGGAGTTTGGGAAGTATAATCCGATTTAATAGCGGACCTAATCCTAAACTGACATCAAAATACTGTGGGCGGGACATTGAATCTTAATGGGTGAAAACTTTGTCAAAGTGAAACCTCTAGTCCTACAATTCCCAGAAGCCTGTGTGCCTTTGTTGTGGATAAGCGTGTCACAGACCTGTATAACTTGAATACTAACCTTACTGGTATAAATTGTCTTGGGGACATACATGTTATTAAAATAATTTGTGTGTGTAGCACCCTGCGCTAGATGAGCCCATCGCTGAGGCCATGTGCATCGTGGCAGACACAGACAGACTCTGCGTTCAGGTGGCTACGACACAGCGGCGGGTGTGCGAGCCGGGCCAGATTGGAAGAGACGTGATGGTCTCCAATCTCGTACACACACTCCTTACATCTGTGCTGCAGCTGCATGCGCTCAACATGGCGGCAGATTTTGTAAGCATTTTTCTTCTATTGGTGATCTATTTGCATACTGTTCTACAGTAATCTTTCCTGAACTGTGTTTGTGTGTGTGTTTTGCAGTGTGTCATGCATTTGGAGGACCGCTTGCAGGAAGTGTACTTTAAAAGCTGTTCTTTGGCGGAGTATCTGAGAGGACAGCGACGAGTCCATGTAAAGGAACTGGGACTAGCGCTGGGGTATTCCAAGCGCACACACACACACACACACACACACATATACACTTGGTGTTCAAAAAAGAATTTACTAAAATGTTTTTTATCCTGTAGCAATTTTAAGTCACATTTAGATTATTTTTGTCAACCAAAAGGTGAGGAGAGAGTGACTCTACAATCAGTAAGAGACTACACAAGTGTAGCTTTTTACGGAGGTGTGCAAGAAGGAAACCCTAAAGTTTGCCAAAGAGAATGCAGACAAAGTCCTGCACTTCCGAAATAAAGTTCTTTAGACAGATGAATTATTTGGACACTGCAACATGATATGAACAGAAAATTTCACAATAAATACAAATTGTTGCTATAGCAACAAATCTGATCAAGCACAATCATACATCTCTCAAAAACATCTGAAAACATTCAGCTGGTCTGTTACCGAGTGTTTAATTATTATTTGTGTGTGTGTGTGTTGTAGAATTGAGTCGAGTGATCTTCCTCTACTTACGGCTGTTGCCAGCACACACTCGCCCTACGTGGCACAGATCCTCCTGTGAACAGAGCAGCTTCAAGACACTGACCAATCAGAGCCTGATTCTGCCTCCAGCAGACCAATAAGAAGCTGATCACCGTTTGTTTGGTCACTCAGACGTTTATCAGCTCGACTAGGATCACCTTTAAGCCTTTGAAGAAATTCGGACTGTAAAGTTTACATCCTCTCCTGTGTGTGTGTGTGTGTGTGTGTGCGTGTGGCTGTGTGTGTCCATAGTGTTTTTTGTGTTAGATGAAACTGAAGACCGGACAAGGCGGCAAATTATTTGAGGGTCGTATTTGAGGGAAAATGGTCAGGATTAGGAATTGTTCGTATTATTTAGACTTATTTAAAAGCCATCTTAAAATCCGCAAAGAAAGCAATCGGGTGAAAGTGTCGCAGATTATTAATATTCTGTACAATGCTACGCCTGCCTCTCTCGCATCTCATTTGCTGTCCACTCTGAAATGTTTTTGCACTGCAGCTTTTTATTTTTTCTTTCATTTTCGCAGTAAAATGTAACGATTCAATTTGAACCTGCTGCCTAAGATTAATGCGAAGCAAACTATAAGACATCACCTGTGTTTTAATGTTTGTTAACCCTGTTTCCAAAAAAATAGCTGAATCCAGCTGTAATCCAGCACCACAGATCTGGCTGATTGGGATTAGATCAAAAAATCATGTGATTTGGAGTGGAAGATCTTTTAAAACGGGTTTACAGAATCTCTTATCTCAAGTTATTATTTTTTTTGGGGGGGGGGATTTGTTGTGTCTTATTAAAACCAGGTTTTTTGGCTGTTTGGCGCCCTTTTGTGGTAGTGTTTAGGTTTACAGGCTCGTTCGGAGTTCAGATTAAGGCTGGACTGAGACTGAGTGTTGAATTTTTATTTCTTTTGCACTGTTAAACTATATAATGATGGCTTATAGATAAGAACATGTCCTTAAGCATTGTTTACATAATAAGCCACCGTTAGCAGCTTTGTGTGTGTGTGTTTGTGTGAGAGAGGCTGTGACGATCGATCGATGACTTGTATCAGGTGCTACCATGTTATTCACTGTGGTAAAGTATGTTAATCATAAGTATTTATATACTTTAAATAAGTTTTTTTTGCTAATACTTTTCCTATAGCGTAAGCCTCTTAATACCGCAGTCTTAATTTTCCTCTCCTGTTTCTTTAATATTCCAGAGACTGTTATTTTTTTATACACTTAATTCTACCTCAAGGCTGCTTTCGATAGCAGTCCTGATCGCAGACATGGAAGCCGAGCGCAGAGGTGGAAGATAAAGCACGGCCGAAGGTTCAGACTTTTCGTGTCGCTCGCGTTAATGTCGATCCTTGCATATGGAATAAAGGTGAATGGATTTCTTAATTAAAATACTGTGTGTGTCTTCTTTTCTCGGGCTACAGAAAAACATTGTATGATTACTAGACACACGATATGAGACTCTGCATTAAACTGGGTTTGTGTCACTTCCTGAAAATAAGCTGTGTCTCTATCACATTCTTCTACATGACAATAATAATGTTTTTTTTATACCTGAAATCATTTTTCAACCTCCGGCATTGTGTGTGTTTTAACATTCACTAGTCAAATAAAGCACTCGAATCATTTTTAATTCGAAATCTAAAACAAAGATTTTCTGAAATGATGTCCATATTCAACTGAGTCCACTGGGTTGATATTTTACTACACATTTTACACCATTTTGTTGTACTTTTTGTTAATTTGTTTGATTTGTCTCTTTAATTTGTTTTGTATCGTTTTCTATTTAGTTTTTCAAATGGACTTATGGGGATTTTTTTTGCTTACATTTTGATTTTGTTGTGTTGTGTTGTTGGTTTGAGTTTATATTATTATTTTTTTTGTTTCATTTTTGGATTTGTGTTAGTGTAGTTGTGTTTTTTTTAAATAGTATAATATAGTTTAAGTTTATTATTATTTTTAGTTTAGTTTTATTTAGTTTATTATTATGTATTTATTCCTACTGTATTTCCTACTTCTTTAGTCACTGCCAGGACCATCTCTACATGTCTAAATACAGTAGTTTAGTATTTGTATTCTTTGATATTACACAGAGGATGCCACTCGGAATACAGAATGCAATAATTCCTAAATGCTTTATTTATTTTATTTATTTATTTTTTTTTTTTTTAACTATATGCCAAGCCAATTCTTTCACTTCTAATTGTGTATCTATTCCTAATGACAGCCATTGGAGATGGCAGAGAGAGAGAGTGTGTGTGTGTGTGTGTGTGCGTGTGGTGTCCTTAATGCTGCTTCTGCCTTTGCATTTTAAATAAACTCATTGGCGTCGTGTCGCTCAGATGACGATGCTACAAAATCCCTCCAGGTGAAGATAAAACTCGTCTTACATCTACTTAAAATTGCAAATGTTTCGTAATCTAGTTTCAGTCAGTTAGGAGTGTGTGTGTGTGTGTGTGTGTGTGTGTGTGTGTGTGTGTGTGTGTGTGTGTGTGCGCGCTGTTGTTCATTTTTCATGAGCTGAGGCACAGTATATACACACAGTGTGTTATAATCAAAAGACTGGTGTTTTCAATAGATGTCGACACCAGAAGAAAAACCTCACTTAAGTTACATGATATGAATGTCGTAATGATCATTTAGAATGAGTTTCTATATTCTTGAATAAATCATACCTTATAAAGTAAATTATTAGATCAGAATGATTCAATGATTCCACCACATACTGGGATAAAGTCCCACTGCATCCTAACTGATGCTGCCTGTCTGAATGCAGTAGAAAGATGATTCAGTTCCTTTTATTTTAGATGCTTAGTCTTAATTTACAAAAGGTTTATTGCAGTTTCAAAGTTACTCCTGTTCTACCTTTTAAACCGGGCAAATTGTAAAAATTGTATCTATTTGTAATTTTTAATCAGAATTTTGGATTCTCTGGAATCTAATTTCATCAAAAATAAGAAAAGTAGTAGTTTAAAATAAACTTTCTTTTTTCTAAAAAAAAAAAAAAAAATGATGTCATGATCTTTAAAAAAAATTAACAAATGAAAACTTTACATCATATCAGTTTTTAGAATATAGCATTTATAGATTTATAGCATTATTTAGCGTTAGGGGTTTTTTTATTATTATTTATTCAATCCCAGAGATACCAATACAGGCAGATTCTAAATAATAAATTCAGCCTCTTCACTTTATTTTAAATCAATCATCACTTTTACTCTCTGAATAATTAATAAATCAGGTGAATTCTCTCTTCCTGTTTGCTGTCCGAGCTGGAACACATGAGAGGGGATGTGTTGTGTGTTGTGAGAATGGAGACTGGAGGATGAGTGACAGGATTAAGAGGAGCTTCATGCATTATGAGAGGCGCTCAGCTATGCGTTTTATTGTCAGAGTGACACCTGACCTTGCTTTGTGTGTGTGTGTGTGTGTGTGTGTGTGTGTGTGTGTGTGTGTGTGTGTGTGTGTGTGTGTGTGTGTGTGTGTTAAATAGACAGGGTGTCACATTGACCATCTTATTCTCCTCAATCTAACAAAGTGGACCAGCAGCTTAACTCAATTCTTTAGACTTTCTAACTCGATAACATTATAATTAAGGTCCGTTTGAAATGTATTTCGTTCTTTATTTTTTTTATTGATTTAAGAAAAGAGTGGACCTTTTTATCAAAGATCATTATTTTAATTAGTTGGGTTAATTAGGCTTATTTCCGAATCCACTACAAAGTGCACACTTGAAGTTCTCTTGGTTCGGACTAGTCATGAGCAGTCACGGGTTTCTCGACTGCGTGTACGCGCGAGCGGCCGACGCGTACCGAGCATCCACTGTGGGGACGTCGCTGGATTACCGCGTCACCGGTTGCGCCCCAGCAGCATATTTCGCCGGGCGCGAGCGCAGCACAAATCTAAACGAGGTTTGTGCGTATGAGCTGGCATTTAACACTCTCAAATGTAAGTCCCACCATCACAGCGGTACAGTTATTTATTCTATCATTTAATGGCCTCATTAACAGCGGAAATTAGGTAAAAACACTCTTAATAAAAGTGTAACGTGTTTTTCAAACAACGTATTTATTTATTTATTTGATTTTGTTTATTTAATTTATTTACAAGTACTTAAACATGTGTACTATTTGCTTATATAAGTCGTTTTATTACCACTAAGATTAGTATTTTTATTTGTTTGTTTTATTAATTCAATGCTTTAGGAAAATAGATATCACATAATCACATTAAGAATTTTTGCAAGTTAGCATAAAGGATTTAGCATTTTAATTCTGCTTAAGAATTTTATGTTTTTAATGAAAAAATACGTTCCAGAAGATTTTTTTATTCTTCAAAAAATGTGGTTTAGAAAAAGCCCAATTCTTATGTGTATAAAAGTTTCCTAATATAATAAATAAATGAATAAATAAAGTGTTTTTCCAAAATATCTAATAGTCTAAAAAAAACCCACACGCACACCAGGTACACGAATCTTTATTACTTTAATACTCTTTCCAAAACACAACTGGATAAATCCTATTTACTAATTTGCAAAACACTTCTTTTACTTTTTTTTAATAAAGCAAAGTATTTAAATTAATTCGTATTTTCCAAAATTTGTCGCAATATATAGTACAGTTTCTGTCCTTGTGTGTCTGAAATATTGTCCAGCGACTGAAGATTCCTCTTCTGGTGTATAGCCCGCTTTACCATATGTATGTTCTTTTTGGCTAACTCCAAGAGCTAACTCTTTAGCAGGTGTCTTCGTCAGTGAGGTGATTTTTTTCCAGCATGAAATGTAGGTCAAATAAACCGTAAACTTTTTTTTACTACTTAAACGGGATTACTTAAATGCCATTAAACTGGAATATTTAATTATTGTTTAATATCGGAGGTTTAATCGTGTGTGATTTCCTCGCTCGTTGGCGCCATCTACCGACCAGAGAGAGACACACAGTTAACCCATAAAAGTATCTGTTATGTACATTAGTGTTTCGTTTTTTTTCTTTTTAACCATGTAGCCTATTATCAACACTATATGTTTTCATCATACTCAAAACATTTATCTAATATTAAATTGTGTTTTTGTCCCTAAAATCAGTCCAGGTGCTGTTAAAGGATGTCCTAATTGACTGCTGCTTCCAGGCGACTCAACAGCTGGTAAGTTTGCTTTTTTTATTATTGGATGTGAATATAATTCAGCATTGGGTATAAATGTAATGTTTTTACTTATTTAGCCAGACGACCTCATGGTCCTGGTGATGGTCATGCTGTATGACCTGCAGGACAGGAAGTTCTTGCCCAGAGAGCCAATGGCTGGAAAAGGGGAGGGGCCTGTAGAGGAAGTAAGGCTGGTGGAGGACAGCCTCTTTAGGTTATACACAAACATGAACATGTTATAGTTAATTTGTGGCATTTCTCCTAATCGTTTGTGGATGTGTGTTAGGTTTAGGACCAAACTTGCAGCTTCATTGGCTCGCTTTAGAATCAAGCAGGATCTGGTGCATATCGAGGACATTCTGCCAAAAAGTGTGAAGGAAAAGCATCAGATAAAACACAAACTACCCACTTGTGCATGGGTGAACACACTAAAGAGCAGGTACAAACGCACACACACACACACACACTTACTGTCACATATACTGTCAGACTAATACCCATTGTCGTCGTCGTCGTCCCCCACAGTGTGGATGAAGTGTGTGTGGTGCTAAAGACACAGGGTTTTATCCAGGTGGATCTACACACAGATTTGGAAGGAAGTGTGTTCTGTAAGGACACGCACTGCCCCAATGTCCTGCTCTTTCCACACAATGCACGAGAGCTCCTAGACAAGACAACACTGTTAATAGACTACACACTTATAATACAGGTAACACACTTGTGTGTGTGTGTGTGTGTGTATATACTGTATATGTGTATATATGTATGTGTGTGCACACATTCGTCTAATAAGTGTTATTATGTGTGTGTTTCTTAAAGGAGAAGTCCCGCAGTTTAGCTGTGTGTGCGTTGCGCCCCCTTTTGGCCCAAAACTCTGATATTCTGCTAGCTGGCTCGTTCTCTGCACACACCGTGGCTCACGTCGGCGTCCAGGCTTCTGTCTTTTCTAACAACGTCTACGTCTGTGGGGTCCCTGCTGACTCCACCTACAGGGAGGAGCTACAGGCGACATTGTCTCGCATTGGCTGCAAAAGTGAGAAACCTCACAGCAAACATTCCAATTATGATAATGTCTTGCTGTAATAGAGTCCTTGTTTAATTTGTGTGTGAAGACATACGCATGCTGTCAGAAGAGTTTACCGAGCTGAGCGAAGGCGATTCACGGCTCCAGAAGGTTCGAGTTGTTCTTCTGCTGCCCCGCTGCACAGCTTCAGCACTGGCTGATCCTGTAACACATATCGTTAATGAGGACGGAGGTACGGAATGCTTTATACAGGGATGTGATTGGTTTGTTTTTTTACATTCTAAGGCCCGGGCTAACATTTAGCAATTTTCAAGTGTTTTGCGATTGCTGTTTGTGTACGATCGCAGACTCAAAATGTCAGACTGGACAGTCAAGTCACGTCAAAAACCGACGCAAACAAAACTGCACAAAAAGAGTTTTATATCATCAGTCTGTGATACGTTTAGTCACCAGCATTCTTTCGCTAAACGGTAGCTAGCAGCAACAACAGGTCATACCATTACATTACATTTACTTTTACAGCATTTGACCCGATGCCCTTATATCCAGAGAGACTTACATTTATCTCATTTATACAACCGACCAGTTAAGGGTCTTTCTCAAGGGCCCAGCAGAGGAGGCTTGGTGGAGCTGGAAATCGAACCCACAATCTTCGGCGTTCCCACACTCCTTTTCCTTCTGTAAATCAATGAGTTTCACTCTTTGCTAAACTGTGGATTTGACTGGTTAACCCACATTTTCCAGAGGTAGTTTAAAGTTGTCACACTAATTGCCTCATTAGGTTCAGCGCTTCTATTGTTCTTGGTTTGATGGTTGTCGTAAGAGAAGTCTATTTTTATGCACATTTCGGATTATCGCATAAACACATAAATTCTGGCAGTGTGCACATCTGTGTAGTATAATCTTTTTATCCTAAGAAAAAATATACATAAACTACAACGAAAACACATTTAACAAATAAATTTTAGTATGCGTGTGAAAAGTCGTGATTTTGTCTTAACAGATTATGTGATGACAAAAATGACTGAAACGTGACCGGTGTATTTGGCTGGCCGTTGAGGTCTGAACATTTTTAAATGTAATGAATAAGAAATAAGTTATAATCTTTAAGTTAGGATTTTTATCATCTTTGGATGAAAACAGCTATTATAGTCGGTTAAAATCGTACAGTATAAACCCGGCTTCAAAATCTACTCATCTTTAAGGTGAACTGGGAAGTGGTAGTTCAGTGGTTAAGGTAGTTGCACTGCTAATTGGAAGAAGGGTTTCCATTCCCAGCACCACCAAGTTACCACTGTTGGCCCCCTGAACAAGACCCTCAACACCCAATTGCTTAGTTGTATAAAAGAGGTCGCTCTAAAAACTGATAGGAAAAATAAAATACACACTTTTACCAGCTTTAGGACTGTATTACATTTACATTTGCATCATTTTTCAGACGCCCTTACCCAGAGCGACTTACAATATCCCTTGTTATACAGCTGAGCAATTGGGGGTTAAGGGCCTTGCTCAGGGGCCCAACAGTGGTGGCTTGAGAATCGAACCCACAACCTTCGGGTTGGTAATCCAACACCTTAACCATGAGCCACCACTCCTCACCACTCCCTCTTAAGCTAACTAATCTAGCTTGCTGTGTGGATAAGATTTATTATTATACAATACTGAATAGAAATAATTTCCAGAAAGTACAAAATACTGTAATGGAGAGAGTACAGTGCGCTGTATATAATTAAATATAGTAGGGATTTTATGCAAATGTATGCAAACTGGCTTAAAGCATCAAATCTATATTGTGGAACTTTTTCTGCATATTACAGCAGTTGTTCTGAGCTCTGATAGGATTACATGTTTGGTGGCTGAGGATGAAAAGAGAGAAGAAAAAAACACCTAGTGTTAAATCCACCTTGAAATGAAGTCAATTTGGTTTTTCTGTCCCAGACAGGAAGCTGCTGTGGGATCTCTCTCAGGGAACTGTGTCCGATAACAACCTGGAGTCCCTGACCCGCATGCAAATACAAGACCTGAGCCGTGCACTGACTCGTAAGATCACACACACATATACACACACTAAAGTTCAACTTTAAGGCAGACACTAGTCTTTATTAATCATTTCTTTTAAATTGTATAAATACTAATTAATTATACAATTATTTTCTCTGTTGTTTGTACGGAGGATTATTTTGTCTAATATTGTGCTTGGATAGGATTCCGTCCCGTTCATTCGTTCCATGAATAAAAGCAATTGAATAAATAAATAGTAAATCCGTCCCGGATTTCGCGTTTGAATCAAGTCCGCTTCTTATACACACAGATTATAGCTCAGCTGCTAGTATTACGTTTTCATGCTGCAATGCAAGAGTGACTTCTCATTAAAAATGTGTGTGTGTGTGTGAGAGAGAGAGAGAGAGAGCGAGCAGGAGGAGGACACATAAGGGCATGTTCTTTTAGCCAAGACTTTTTTCTGTGCTTTCTAAGGCATTTTATCGAGGAAAAAATGTCTATATTTAGGTAGAATTCAGTTTTTATAGAATGTTTTCTTTTACTGTCTTATTCATTATAAGCAAAAGTAAAATGTTTTTAATGTAAAAATTGATGCACTATCTGAAGCTGGATGATGCATAAAAAAGAAAATTAAATATTTCTGATGTGAAAATTGATGCAATATCTAAAAAGTGATGATGCTGGGATTCTTCTCAGTGATGTTCATGTGATTCCTGACCTTCAGTTCCGAAGGTGCACGGCGTGATCTACTGTACATGCTCAGCATATGAAGACGAAAACCAACTGGTGGTGAGAAGAGCGCTCAGGAACTCCGCCATCCGGAGCAAATTACGGCCGTTTAGGTACACACAAATGCGTAGGAGTTTAGGCCACGCCCATTAGATATGTTTATATGTAAGTCTCTAATGTCTGAAACTGAGATTAAAAAAACTGGATCTTAAATGTGTATAAACTGCACATAACTACAGCGTGTGATTTAATTCTTTCTTTACTTACTAACCTTGTCAGACTTTCGCTTTCTGTCTCTCTCTTTTTTACAGGATAGTATCAACAGGATGGACAGATGACAGGTTCTTCAGAATGCAGGCTTCCAGCCGCGGTGATGGCTGCTTTCTGTGTGTGTTGAAGCGAGAGGTGTGTGTTGTGTGTAGAAGAAAAAAAATTATGGCTGTGGACACCAAGGTGAAAACACTAAAACATAACCAGTGATTCAGCTCTGGACTCAATTCTGTCCGTACAGCACTGCCGTTATACAGCAGTATGATAATAGTATGATGATAGTATGATGCGTTGTGCTGGCAAAAAATACTTAAATACAAAAAGAACTTTGCAGTAATAAACGTCAGTGTGAAGAAAAATGTTAATTAACTAAACAGTAATTAAATGTATTTTACTCATTACTAGGTAAACTGTAAGACCCAATTGTGTCAGGTGACTGACTGTGTGTGTGTGTGTGTGTGTGTGTGTGTGTGCTAGGATACAGAAAGTGTACAGGACATACTGGTTCGTGCAGCAGCCAAAGGTCTCCTGAATGGACTGGCACTTCATGAAAAAGTCAGGAAAACTAAACCCAAAGTCAAACAAAGAAAAGCTCCAGCCATTCTCCCTCCTCTTTCTCCCTCTCCTCCTCCTCCTCCTCCTCTTCCGTCCTCACTTGCCGGTGACCTGTGTGTTTCTAAGCAGGTCAAAGCTGATCCCTCGGCCCCAGAAGATGTCCTGGGAGGCACACCAGTCTCCCGCTGCTCCTCTCCTGTTCTGAACGATGGTCCTGCGCATCATGACTCTGCAGCTGAAATGGGGAAAACTCAGAAAAAACTGCGCAGGCGCAAACCTAAAGCAGTAAGAGATAAAGGAGTAAAAAGCAAGAGTCGTGGGCCACAGCACAGGAGAAGGGTGAAATCATCGCGTAAGAAACAGCCTCGTGTTCCACCAGTCTAACACACACAAATATTAACACTGATGCACTCATCACTGGCTGATCAGGTTCATTTTCTCCCCCATGTGTGTGTCAGTGAACGTCAATTAGAACCTGGTCAGTTCTGTGAGATAAACCAAGTACACAACCTTGTTTCCAATTATTAAATATTATAGGATAAATTATTTTTCAAACACACACACTCTTTGAGCTTTTCTTTAAAGACCACTGTGTTCATAAGGACAGGAAGCTGAAAATCAGTGAGGATTTATTTAGTGTGAGTTAATTTAATTTTTTCACCTTTCACACACTCCCACTCAGCTCGCTATTAGAATGCTATTAGCATTATTTGTTTTGTAATCTAACCTATCAGCTGTTTAATGATGAGACTCAAAGCACTTTTGTGCGTCACTCTGGATAAGAGCATCTGCTAAATGCTGTGAATGTCAATGTAAGAACAGGACCAAATAGTTTCTTTATCGAGTCTGTAACTGTGCCCACTGCAGCTTTTTGCCTTTTTAAAAATTTACCCCAGCCCACCCTCACTATAGAAGAACTCCAGAGTGTTGTGTCAGATCAGAGGACAGAGATTCTACAGCCGTGTCTCATCTATACTTTATCCTCATCTTCCTTCCCTTTTTTTCTGCTCTTCTCCATCTCTTCCTTCTGCATTATTGAAGCAGGCAGTCATTTGGGAAGCCGTGGTCTGCTCTGGCCTTCCTGTTGCTTTAATGTCTTTATGCTTTTTCTGACAGTCCTCACTAGTAAATGGATGGTGGTTCTGACAGCAGGTTGTTTCAAGCTCCTGAAGTAAAATATCCACATGACCTCCAGGAAACCTGACTGTTTTTACTGTATCTTTTTTAATTAGTTTAAAATATTCAAAATGTGTACAATTTTTTTTTTTTTTAATTTACTTTTGGGTCCATGTGTCATTGGAGGATGTGCTGATTGACAGAAGCTCTTATCCAGAGCGATGTACATTTATCTTATCAATACAACTGAGTAATCACTTCCCCACCCTGCTACCACTTCCCCTTAATTAACCTGGTGATGGTCATGCTGTATGTCCTGTAGGGGGAGGAGCCTGTAATAAATGTGAGGCTGGACAAAAAAAAGATACTTTCCAGTAAGGCATCCCATACTGATTATGTCTCATGTCTGTGTGAACAGGGTGTGCAGACGTGCGCAAAAAAAATATGTTGACAAGCATGTAGGATCCTATTATGATGTTTGGACCAAATTTTTTGATTGGACCTTCTTTGGTCCCTAAGCCTTCCACAGAATATATAATGTATATAAATACGTCAGACCAATTAACTTAACGTGTGATATCAAGATGTGAAAAGACTCAACCAGCAGAACAAACATATTTTTGAACCAAGGACAGCAAACATCCAGTTTGTTTGCATGGGATGTGAGATTGGGCTTGTTAACTTGACATAGGAGAGCTTTTGCTAAAAAAACAGTGGAGAACCACTTGTCTATTTTTTTTAGATGGTGTGTACATTATGAGCAGGGGCGCTGCTATTAATTATGGCCCTATGAAAGAATATGTGGTTGGGCCCCTTACGACACCCAAGCTGTACTGCTATTACTAATAAAACAGACGTCGGGGAGCACCAAAGTGCATGGACTTACCTACCCTACCCTCTTTGTGGCATCTCTGATTATGAGACATGACATTGGTTGGTGGGCAGTTTAAAGCAATGGAGGTGCTGAAGTGGTGCTTTCTCACCTTATTCCTGGTTCTGAACTTCCCCTAGACAAAATAGTAATATATAGGCTATAAATTCTTAAAGTATTGGGTTATTATAAATGACTTTTATTAATGTAGTGATTGGATTCTGGATTGGATTCTGTGCTGCTCAGTCTTTCCGTGAATATAAGAATGAAATCTGCCCCCTGTAATGTTGGCTTTCTTAAAGTTTTAAACGTGTGTGTCAGCTGTTCCTGCTCTGCTCACTCCTCATACACACAGATTATAGCACGGTGGTTAGGATTACTTTTTCACGCTGCAATGCAAGAGTGATTTCCAATTAAAAGTGTGTGTGTGTGTGTGTGTTTAAGGACACATAAGGGCATGTTCTTTTAGTCCAAGACATTTTGTTCTTTTTAAGGCAGTTTTAATTCAAGAAAACTTTTGCTGATCTACAGAAAAAAAAGTCTGTATATTTGGATAGAATTCAGTTTTACAGAATTCTAAAATCCCTTTTTTAGATTTATTTTACTGTTTTATTCATAAAAAAGAAAATTAAATATTTCTGATATGAAAATTGATGCAATATCTGAAAATTGATGCTGGGATTCTTCTCAGTGACGGTCATGTGATTCCTGACCTTCCGGTGGATGTTGGGTTAAATGTTGATCTGGGGAATTAATTATAAACTACAGCAGACTGTAGGATAAAAACAATGTGTTTCCATTACTACACAAAATGAAGAAATTTAGTGGCACAATGTGTGTGTGCGCCAGGAAACAAAGTGTACAGGACATACTGGTTTATACAGAAGACAATGATGAATTTGTTGAACACTTTTGCTACACATTAAAGTTCAGCTCCTATATTATTATTATTATTATTATTGGGGGACTTTTGACATATAAATAAACTTTGTGCAATACCTCTAATTTTCTGAAGATCCCAGGCTGTGTTACCATCAATGTTTTTTTTTAAAGTGTATAATTTAAAGAAACATCACCACATACAATCGACACCTCTATAAACAAAGAGGAAGAAGGAGCTCGGCGCTGCTGATATGCCGTTTATTCTCACAACAGATTACATTTATTACGGGGTACAAAGTAGTGTAGAGGAGAGAGAAGCCATCGTTTCCACAAAAAAGCAACCAGCTGTGAGTGTGTGTGTGTGTTTGTACACAAGTCTGTGTGTGACCAGGAATTTATATCTTTACTGAATTAAATGACGAACCAAATCCTGGAATTTTGGGTCTGTAGACTTTTTCGAAGAAGGGGAAGATTAACGTAATAAAAGTGTTAAGATAAAAAAAAAGCCAGATTTATAGAACAAAATGATCTTAAGCAGATCGGCTAAAAAATGGCTTAAATTACAAGACAAAAAAATTAAGATTACAAACACACACACACAGAAACTGTGCAAGATTGTGGACCTCCCAGTGTCTTCTGTTCTGTTTTTGTGTCTTATTATGGAGTGATCGGTTTAGTGCGGTGTCCGAGCGTAGAATAAAGTACGACAAACCGTTACGATACATACGATAGAAAATAGAATAAATAAAATAAAAAATATCTTTTCTATTCAGTCCCACATCCATTTCTTCCTCAGACACCGTCCCTGGAACATGCACGGCGAAGTGTCTGTTAGATTCTGGATCATCCACAGAGCTTAAAGAATGCATAGATCAGACTCACGACCTCGTCTCATACAGAGACAGACTAACGCACAACATAAGAAATTCAGGTTCATTTTCAGTCCGTTGGTTTATCTACACTGACGAGTTTAGCCAGAATGTGCTCATAAGCCGTGTGAGGGCAAATAATATATAAAAGAAATACTGAATTAAAATACTAATAATATTTTTAAAATAATTAAAACAGCTTATGATGTGATATGCATTTGCTAAGTGTTCTTTAGATAGATATACACAAGACCTCCTGAACACACTGACGAGCTGAGAACTACAGGAAGGACTACAAGCTCCAGAGTGCAGTGGGAACAGCAAGAAGCTGATGTCAGCTGTTCAAAGGAAAGTCCACCCTGAAACATGTTTATGCACTGCTGCATCTCTCTCCTCAGCAGGGCATTGTGGGTAATATAGGAAAACAATTGAATGATATTGATTTTATTTAGGGGTGGAATTTTCCTTCCTACCCCAATCGAGATGCTGGAACTTGCCCTCAGGATGGTGTTGATGATGTTAGTCTGAACGAGCGTCTCTTATTTTGTGTCCTTTCACCTAAAAGTGCTCGTCATATGAATGTTAGTCAGTCTGTCCGTCCTCATGCACTTGTACATTTGACCGTTTTTAGGATGTCCTGTAGGACGTCCTTACGTCAGCATTCACTAGACTCGTGTGTTTAGTGTTCAAAAGGAAACAAAAAGGCAGCTTTACTGAGGCAATATAAAATAATTGATTCCTCTGGTCGACTCCGCAGGACAGCAGCGTTCCAGCAGCGTCGGGTTCAAGCTGATCCACTGATTCTTCGCATTTGAACCCAGTTCTTTGGGTGAAAAGCTTTGACGTGTATTTACATAGCAATACTCAGCGTCTGTTCCGGTTTCTGTCCTGTTTGTTTATTCCATCCTCTCCCCTGTCTTTTTCGTTACTGATGAAGATAAAGACTGTGAGACAGGAAGTGGGAGTAAACTGCATGCTTTGTGGCAAGATGGTACATTCCTGATGATGCAGCAGTGATATACATACATTCAACACACACACACTTATACACATTACAGCCAGCTAAGACTGTACAGAGGAAGCGCTAGTGAGGTTAAGTGTTTGATATGTCTGGCTTTTCATGCACGCACACGCGCACACGCGCACACACACACACACACACACACACACGACCATCACACCCGAGGATGCTCCAGCCTTCTGCTAAATTGTGCGACATGCGACAGAGGTGTGGTCACCCCATGCAGATAAGCACATAACGCATGATTGGCGCAGAGGAGGCAGAGCTACGTTACAGGTAAAGCATGAGTGATGTGTCGGTTTATAGAATTGAGTGTTGTTTCTCGATGACACGGTAAATGTGATAAGTGATTGCATGCTGAGTCAGTGTGTAAGTGTGTGATTATTGCGGCAGCTCTGTGACGGGTCTTTTCTGTTTAAGTGTGTCGATGAGGGACAGGACGCCACGCTTGACGCTGGTGGAGACGCGGCGCGTCATCGAGTCGGAAGGCGGACACTGTGAGCAAGACTTCTGCGACGGCGGACGTGCCACCAAACACTTCTGGTATCGTAGCTGCAGTAAGAAATACAAATAAAGAGAAAAAACTAATAAAACCTTATGAAAACTTTAATCGAAACAGGTTAGAATATGATTCATCATCCAGACCAGCAGCTCTGACAGCAGTTCCAGCTGTAGGGTGAAGAACAGGTTTATATTAATGCATTTATTCTAATCTGCTACTGCTTCTATAGTAACAGTTGATTCTAATTGTAATTTTATTGGTTAGATTTTGCCCTTTACCCTCAGGCCCTCACTGAAAATAAAAAAATCCTGGCCCGGTACCCTGACACTGGCTCAGAAACGGCCCCAAAATTTGATAGTTGAAATATAGGAACCTATGATGTAAGTGAATAGAGCTTCCACCACAGACTGCAGCTTGAAAAGCGATATTTTTAAAAGCCATAAAATCTCATATCAATTAATAATAATTAAATATGTCAGTTTAGTCACGCTAGCATCATAGTTTAAAGTTCTCCCCAGCATCAGGTCAACAAAGGAAAGTTGCGACAAAATAAAAAACTGCGTGAATAAAAATAATGTGTTGTATTTGAGGAGATAGCAGGGGAATAGCAAGCACCGGGCTTAACCTGTCGCTGACCAATCAACACATTTTTTTTAATATTATAAGGATTGGAAAAGAGATTTATAGGCAATGTCACATGTTAATGACACAGAGGGTTCGTCTCCTTGCCAATAAAAAAAAAAAACACCAGCCAGTTTGAAACGATTGCCACCCTCTGCCCAGCACCGGATCCGGCACCAGCACACCCCCTGAATAGCCGGTACTACACTGCCAAACAACGGCCACTGTGCCTGATCGACCGAAGGGCTGTTATTAAACATACAACCCATAATAAAAAAAATGTTCATCTGTGAGATGACGGGGGTTTTTTTTACACCTATATACGGGAGGGTTTTCAGTATCAGCACTTTGTTGCAAGTCAAATGTTTTTCTGTGATGATAAAATTTTGGGTTAAAACAGTAATTCACTGTCCGTGTAGCTGTTTTACCAAATTATAATGTAAATACAGGCAAACAGAACAAATGACTCAGGTGCGATAAATAATACATTTTTAAAATTTTACCAGAGAGACTACGTTAATATTACATGACTTGTAAAAAGAATTTTAACAAGGCAGCGCTTCAATACAGAACAAAATTCACCAGACAGAATTATTATCAATTACATTTCTAAGTTAGTATGAGTTAATCTACAATCCGTGTAAATGAGACTGGGACTGGATTTGGTGCAGGTGTGATTTGGATTAAAGATTGTGTACAGAGAGAAGAGTCAGAGGTAATAATCAGGCTTCAGGTACTGACCATACAGGCGGCCTGCACTGCCTCGGACACACTGCCGGCATTGGGCTCGCACCAAAACACGTGGCACTCAAAGTGCTGGTTGCCAGTGTCCATAATGAAGGCAAACGAGTGCACGTCTCTCCCCACACCCATAAACGACAGGAAACGCACACGACACTCCACCAGGACTTCCTCTTCCTCCTACAAGAGCAGATCATATCGTTAAAAACATCAGCTTGACTTAGCGTTTCTTATATATAAATAAAAATGTATTTCTTGCCTTCTCTTTAATGACTGTAACCGTCGCGTCGGCTACGTTCAGCATTACTGGGACCCAGTTGTCTCGGGCTGATGTCATCAGGCTGTCCACTGCGCTGTTGAGAATGTCCATGCCTGAGAAAAATCCTTGCTTGATTATATAAATCAATAAATTAAATAAGGATAATTTATGAAATACACATTTGTGTTAGTGATTATGAGGGTGTGTATCTCACCTATAGGTCTGGCGACTGGCATCATGCCAATGTATAAGACCTGAAACCTCTGCACCAGTTCAGTCTTTGGTGTGGGGAACTCTGCTAAAGGGCACAATGAAGATTATATTAACTAAAAAAAAAAATGCACTTACACACACACACACACACAATCGTAACGCAATGTGAGAAGCGTGTAGTGTGGTGTTACCCTGCAGAGGGACGTCGAGTCCCGTGTGGCTCCGGTCCTGCAGGGATCCTCCAGCCATAGCTTTGGCATTCTTACGCTCCGCCATGATCTAAAAACATTAAATAGTGCAAAAAACATTGACATGCACTAATTTCTATACATCTATGCTGCACAAATTAAAAAACATAAATCTTTCAGTATAAATGTGTATGTATGTATGTTTGTATAAATGTCTAATAGTCCACCAGTCATTTTAGCTTACATACAGTAATCAATATTTGAAGTGGATCAAGAAAATGTCCTAAGACAAACAGGTCCTGTTTTAGTTTTTGGACAACTTTAATGAAAGTTTTTGACCCACTTCAAATGTTGACTTGTATATATAAATATAGAAAAGGCTGCACTTTAGAGGTTTTCTATTTTTAATTCTATTTTATTTTTTTTTATCTTAATCCCTCGTCCTGCCTGGCAAACGGTTTCTAGGAAAAAGTCATTATATAGCACTTTCTAACGCTGAGGCAATTTTCTGATAGTTGGCAAACCAGAGGGGAAAAAAACCCTAATCCGGTCTTGTTCTATACCTCTGAACAATTTCTCACATAAAAGCCACGGTTACTGATCTCATGTGTTTTTTAACATTCGATCCGCACGCCTGGCCTACGGATTTAACACAATTGATTCATTGGAAGGCTAAAGGCGAACAGCAACACGTCTGTCTGCCTCAGTCTCACTTCCTCCTCTGCGCATGAAGCAACATCAATTACTGATGTAGTTAGTATCAAATAGAGTTTTTCCCACACGGCACTCGCTGGAGCCTCAGAGTTGATTTAGATGAAGCACTGCAGAGTTTAACAACTTATAACTAGCTGTATTAGAGATTCTGAATAAAATCACAGTTGTATAAAATGAAGTAGAGCAATGTGTGTGTTAATGCTTAACTGAAAGACTAGAAAATCTCGATTGGAATTGATTTGAAGAAAGAAGAAGGTTTTTTTTGTAGAGGATCTTACCCGGGAGCAGATTTCATGCAGGCTGGTGGCGATGGCTTTGGCAGGCGTGTCACAACGGAAAACATGACATTTTAATATCCGTGTGTCTTTATCACGCGCTACGTAGGCAAAGTCCCTAAAAGAAAATGGCAAAGATTGAGACAATAGATAAAGTGAGGTGCAAAAATAAATAAATACATATAAAATAAGACCAACACAAACACACACACTCCCTTTTGTGTAATCTAAAACTAGTAAATAAACAAACAAACAAACGTGCATGATTTACAGCAAACGGCATGGATGTTGACTGATAGAAAAAAAGAAGTAAGAGGAAAGTGGGAAAAGTGAACACTACCTCTCTCTGAATCCAGGACAGCAGTGAAGAATAAGAAGACAAGAAGATCAGGGATTAAAGAGTAGACAAGAAACACTTGTGTATTAACACAGACTCCTCCTGAACCCCACAAATCAAACAGCTCATTTCAGCTAAACTTATGATTAAGCCTCAGGATGCAGGCACGTGTAAGAGGGAGACAACAATGTGTGTGTGTGTGTGTGTGTGTGTGTGCGCATAAGCTAAAGCCATTAATGTGTTTTCACGAATAACTGACAACCTCAAATGTCAAGGCTGTCTCGAGCAAACGCATCAGTGCGTCTCTGAATATAAAACAGTGCAGTGACTACCATAGAAAGAAAAAGATAGAAAGACAGAGAGAAGACAGAAAGTGAGTGAAAGAAAAAAAATAATACAGGAAACACTGTCTAAAAACTATTGTACAAGTCCGTACAGGTCACACTGCAAGACATTTTTCTTACTATTTGGTCATTCGTCAAGTCCCACCAACCGGAAGAAAGGAACTGTTAGGTCAATCACATTTCTTATCCAAGACATGATACAACTGCAATAGAGGAAAGAGCTGTCCACCCTCTTACACATACCCAAGCTGACTGGTTTGTGTTACTGTAATGGACAGGGGCGCCGTTTTTTAAATTAACTAAGTGTTTAGGCTCTGCCGCCACCCACCTCCACCCCCCCCTCCAGTGTTTTTCTGACCAAAAAAAAACAAAAAAAAAAAAAAAAAAAAAAAAAAAAAAAAAAAAAAAAAAAGCAACGTTGAGTCAAATTTGTGTACAAATTCTTTGTGTAGTATTTTATTGCCTTAGAGTTAAATGAACAAATAAATGAACAAACTTTTCTTTTCAATTTTTTGGATGCCTGTTTTTGTCACACGGACCAAGGCTGCTTGTTGATGAATTTTTTTTTTTTTTGACGCTGGAGCAGAATATCGCATAAGCGAATGTGGTATGCAGTTGTTGGGTGCAATAAAACAAAGCAGTCATCATTTACTCACAACATCTGAACTGCTGAAGATGCAATGGATAAATTTTGTTTTTGTGAGGGATGTGCTGACTGATCTACCTAAACGTGTTCATGTTCGCACTCATTATTTTTCACCAGACTGCTTCATAAACAAGGGTCAGTGTAAAGCAGGTTTTGCTAAGAAGTTACTCCTGGCCCATCGCGTTTGGGTAGGGGGTTAATTTTGGGGCCGTTTCTGAGCCAGTGTCAGGGTACCGGCCCAGGATTTTTTTATTTTCAGTGAAAAAGCACAGCTGGGCCTGAGGGTAAAGGGCAAAATCTAACCAATAAAATTACAATTAGAATCAACTTTTCATTAAGACCCTAAAAATCATATTAACTTGTGATGACTTAAAAGACACAAATCAGCATACACACCACATGTCTTACAACACTATAATCTTAGACGCTAAAAAATCTTTCAATAAAATGTTAAATAAGAATCTTACTAAAAACTTAGTTAAAAGCGTATCGCGAAGATCTACCATCAGTCTGGTTAAAACACCAGTGCTGTGGCGTAGAGGTTAACATTAAATCTATAAATTCGGTGTTTATACCGCACAATTTAATTATATGTATTGAATAAACTGCTCGAATGTCTTTGTCTCCGTCTGAAATGCAGGACATATTCTCTGTATGATCTGTGTGTTTTCTGTGTTTATTCTTGTTGTCATGTCCCTTACTCTTTAACACTCTTCTAAAAGAGAGAAGGTAATGCAAGAACACAGCAACACAACACAATACCACGAGCGAACCAAAAACAGAACCCTGGGGGTCTCCTGAAGATCACACGAATGGCAAATGACTTCTTTAAAAGCTTTCAGATCAACACACTAAGTAATGCTGGTCATTAATCTCCAGCAAAAAAACCTTTTATGCTAATAATCAGAGGTCACTTATAAGGATGGCTTCTTTGAGGGTTTCTTCCGCACATCTCCTCTCGATTTGTCCTTACTGCATGCTCCAGAGGAAACTACATCTCTTTAAAGCTGCTTTGTAATTAAAAAAATTCTACACATCTGCCAGCTAGATATTTCTCTCTTTTCCTTTTTCAGGTTTCTAAGAAATCACACAATCCTCCACACCCTTATAATAAGACCCACAATCTCTCTCTCTCTCTCTCTCTCAATGCAAATGATTTAATGTGGGCATTAATTGAATACTAAAACACAATAAAGAAAAGATAAATGAGAAAAAGCAAAAAAGAAAGACAGGACTCACATCTAACGCGGCTTCTGCTTCAGCTTCATGCTACATCCGTTTCTCTCCGCTTCAACACTGATTTGAAGACTTTACCTCATCTCTATTGCTCTCTCTCTCCAGCCAATCCTTGCCTTCTCACTGTCGCCTCCCATTTTTGCTCTCACAAAAGCCTGGTAAAGCCCCTTTTTTGTTTTTTTAATTATTTAAGAGTTTATCCACACATGAGTGAGTTACATCATTACACTTAGTACTAGAATTTTTTGCTACACAAATAAGAAATCAGGGAGCAGCGGGATACGATAATGGTGCTGACAGAGTGTACTGCATCTACAATTCTCTCACACACACAGTAGTTACAGCTGCTCCAGCAAGAATGTCACGGCGATCGATGGAGCAGATCGGAGAGGACCTTACACACCCTTCTGCCAGCGGCAGCTCCACACTTGCTGTGTAACTAGATTAAACTTTCATCAGGCCGCTCATCTCACCCATTATCAATCTTTCACTCGTGTCCTCCTTTCAGCAAAGTGAATCCGCCGCACTAGACTTATTAGACTGACCTTTAGCGAAGAGATGATTGAGAAAGCACTGCACGCAACTGCACGCACTGATGGTCTCAACCCAGATTAGATCCTTCACCACCGTGTGCAATTGTGTACATTCATTTTTTAATTATCACCAACACCACAAATGCCTTACACTGCCACTTACAAATGTAGATACAAAAACAAAATGCGGCGATGTAGGCCACGTAACGGCGCATGAATTTGACAGATGCTTTGATGCTTTTCTGCTGTCACAGAGGAATTTGTATGTTAAAATTAATCACAAACAAAAAGGAAAAATCTGCTCAGACATTTGGGTGCACACGGCACGAGCGACTGCAAAACCCAGCAATACTGTCATATGTCAATAGTAAATACATTTACAGCTTTAGGAAAAAAAAAGTCAAATAAAGAATGAAAGTCATAGCAGGAGTGATTGTATTGTGTTTTAGGGTCTCTGAAAGTCTTATGTTAAACACTGATACTGGAATATATGTGCATATAAAATATAGAAAAGAATGTACAGTGCAACCTTTATATACAAATTCATTCTTGGCTGATGCTGATGAATTAAATAAATTACAGGGTGTGCAGAAAAAAAAAAGTTATTTTTCCTAAATTTATCACCCAAAAAAATGAAATGCAAAACACAAGGTTGAGTTTAAATATTAGAAATTATAAAGAAGCCCAGCTTAACTACTACGTGCTGCTTTTTCTATTTAATGTAGATTTTATATTTCTTATAATTTCTCTACTGTTTATTCTCTAGATTTATGGACAGTGCTGTAGTTATCGATGTAAGAATAAAGTTTAATTTAAAAAAAAAACAATGTGTTTTTTTATACTTAATGGAAAGCACCAAAATAAAATGAAAAACATTAAATTTAGATAACAAGTAAAAATGACCAGGTTCTAAAAGGTAAAATTATAGACGAGAATAGATGAACAGAATCGAGCAGGATGTGTCAGTCAGTCTTGTGACTCACCTGCCATTGTCCCGCCCCACACCCCACACACGGATGCTGGCGATTGGCTGAGAGTGAAGGACAGTGCGGTCCATGGGGTCAACCAGGTTCAGCATATTATTCTCCAGGATCAGATACATATCTTTACCCTTAACACACACACACGAAGTTAGACAACAATAACAAGGTATCAAGGAATGTCTAGGTAGAAATTTTTAACGATGAGCTTTACATACTTTTCCTTACTCTCTTCCTACACATGACATGCTTTCATTATAAATGTGTATGCAGTCCTTCTCAAACAAATAAACAAACAAGGCCTCGGTTAAGCCTCAGAGTGTGTGTGTGTGTGTGTGTGTGTGTCTTTCTCTCTCACCTCTCCCCATATGCCAACAGTGTCTCTGATGTCGTTCTTGCAGTAGGAAAGCTGACGGATGCAGTTGTTAACGGCAACGCTGCTTTTACCAGGAGCCAAGTCCTCTTCAGCCATCTCCACCCAGCCCAAAGATCGCACCGCATAACACTATCACACAAACACACTATTAGCACATTATTTAAATTAAATAAAAACAAGATATTTTTCCTTTTATTCCACAACCAAAACTTAAACATCAACAATGAGGTTTTATTATAGGGTTTTAAAAACGCATTTTTCCTTGAAAGAACTGAAAATTCATTAAAAATGCATTATATTCCCATTTCTTGGAGGCTTTGCACTCTCTCAACTCATCCCTCTATTCCTCCGTCGCACTATCCCGCACTCCTCCCTGTACCCGCAGACCGGACTCATTCATCTTTCATCCTCTTGTCGCTTCTGACACACTGCAAGATTAAAACCCTGCAGGCCTGCCTCACACTCCGGGAGCATGCGTACGTGTGTGTGTGTGTGTATGAGATTAATAATAGGCACAAAGTTGTCCTCCTTCTTTCACTTTGATTCTAAGTGTCTGTGACTGAAAGCAAGAAAGTCCTGGGAGGAAATAAAATATTTAAAGGTAGAGCAAGAGAAAGTGGGACACTTTTTAACCTCCACTTATAAAAGATTGTCAGGTCTGGAAATTATTTTGATATAAACAGACAAAACCCAAATCCTATATAATTTTTAAATGGTTCTTCTAACATGGCTGGTCCTAAAGATATGGAATTATGAGGACGAAAATCATGAGGCTTTTCGGCAGTGCATCTGATCGGGTCCAATAGACCTGTTCATATACAGTATCATCAGTACAGTCAAAGCAAAGGAAAATCCTCATAGATGTTTAGCTAGCTGTCTTTCTCTTTCTCCGAACACACTGCAGAAAATGTTAACAAGTCTTATAAGTTTAAAAATTGTTGATATAAAATAAATAGTTAGCTTTACCAACACAAGAAGATTCTGAAGTCACTGAATGGCACTGAAACCAAAATCCCATGGTGTCATGAACCTTTGTATTCTTTCACATCCTTGAGATCAGCTCGAGTGTTTTCTTCAGGAGCTGGTTTACATCTTACAATTCTTTATATCAGTCAACATGGTTTCAATTTTCTTAAATTATCTGTCACATGACAGACGCCCTTATTTGGAGAGACTTACATTAATCTCATTTTTATTATCTAACTTAGCAGTTTGGGGTTAAGGAGTGGTGATAGCTACTACTTACCCTGAGAGTGGCATTATGATTGATTTAAATAAAAAGTGGAATTAATTAATTCAGCACAAGTGATCATTGTTACAGTTGAGACCTAAAAAGAACAGTCAGCTCTTGTGACGCCCAAAATCTGCCATGCATTTTTTTCTCTCCACTAGATGGCAAGCTTGATTTACTCAGCAGCTTTATATATATAGTTATATAGTTCTGTGGTTCGCAAGGGTGGAGCCCCAAAATGCACGCAAAAACAGAAATGGCAAACAATCGTTTATCCGATTTCCATTTGGAGGAGAATTTAGAAAGACTTTATAGGGGAGGAAGGTAAATGTGTGTGTGTGTGTGCATAATTGTGTGTTTGTGTTTTACCTTGGCTTCAGGGTCACTGTTAATACTGCTAGAATCTTCTTCCTCCACAGGCGCAGGGTTTCTAATTAAGAAAAATGATAAAGTAATATTTAAATCATTCATTTTACTTGACATGTTAATTTTCTTCCCACTATGGAAGCTGAATGCAATGCAGAAATAAACAAAGAAATAACCATTTAAATAAACTTAAATATTTATGAGCTTGTAGTGTCAGAAAAAAAGTCTCCACCCTCCCAGAGTCCCCAGGTTGCAGTGTGTTTCAGACTGATAGATGTGTTTGTGCTGTTGTATAGAAATGTCCAGCTTCACCCTCTGGACATGTTCGGTACTACAGTAGGGATGGCCATGTAAAAAATCTTTTTCAAATCTTTCCCAATTTAATGTAAATGGTTTATCATATAAGGATCAAATTATAAGTAAATCATTAGAAAAATTAAAATTAACACAATGATAGATTATAAGGCCATTATTACTGTAACAAGTTTTTTTCTTTTAGTGCTTTATTGCTCTTATACCACAGCCAACTGCCAACACAAACATGACTTAATATTCAGAATTACATCATTTTTAAT
The DNA here is from genome assembly GCA_005784505.1 of Bagarius yarrelli. NCBI lineage: Eukaryota > Metazoa > Chordata > Actinopteri > Siluriformes > Sisoridae > Bagarius > Bagarius yarrelli. Next base: position 2,256,121 of record VCAZ01000072.1, on the reverse strand, counting down.
GTAAAGCTGCTTTTCATGCTTCAGCAAAACAATAGTTTAATTACATATAAATCAAAGAAAAAACTATTAAACTCACAAACACTTTCCTGTATTAACAGATTGGCATCTAAATGTTTTATTAAATGGCTAAAATAGCACACAATCTCACAGATATTTGAATGTGTTTTTGTGTCAAAATGTAGACGAATCCAAAAAAAAAAAAAAAACTAAATAAACCATTCATAATACAAACCGAAGTTTGAGAGAGGCATAGCGGAGGGTGGCTCCTTCGAACTCCTTCAGGCTGGGGTCAGGGTTCACTGTAGCAGCCTGCAGATCCTGAGAACATGAGAGAGAGAGAGAGAGAGAGAGAGAGAGAGAGAGAAAAAGAGAGAGAGAGAGAGAGCGGTAAAGTGTGAAGATACAGGCCTCGAGCAACCCATTTTTAAAGCCATGAGCCAACATGCTGCTTGTAGAGAGGTGCATGCTGTGTGTGAGCACATGATTGAGCCTACACATGACTGTCCACTGTCTGAAGAAAACACTGCATGCTCACTGAAACTTGCCTTAAAGTGCCTCTGAATACCAATTTATTCACTTCCTTCAATATTAAATGCCCTGTTGGAGTTTCAGAAGTACTTTAAAACCCCACTGATACTTACACATAGATTTGCATGTAATCCACATTACCAAATGACAAGCAGAAAAAAACAGAAACAGTAAGTGGGAGGAAGTTATGCGAGTCTGATGGCAGGCAGGTGCAGGCAGAAGCCGGCGATGGCTGAGGTTCAGAGGTTAAAGGCTGTGCAGCGATAAAGCCGTTAATCAGAACAGTGGCGCTTCAGCAGCAGAATGGCAATTTACTAAAATGGTATTCTGAGATTTTTTTAATCTGCTCTTTAGATCTTTTAATTATGATCTTTAAAAAGAATTTTGAAAAACATTGATTTGTTTTAGAAACCTTTCCTGCCTTGAAATAAAGAATTAATCACTGAAGATGAAACACGCTGTTCAGTTTATAGAAAAATCTTGTTCTCCAGCTATTTATAGTCTTTTGGTCAAATTAATACCAATATATAATTGACTACAGTCCTTTAGATTTATTTTCAAATTAAGCTCCAAAATATAATAATGTTTATTAGCAGGACAAGTTCATTATTAATTAATTCAATTTCAGGATTAAAAATAATCGTATAAATTTCTAATTTATCTTTCTCAGCGTCAGCATGAATCCACACCAGAAGGTATTTTACTGGCTGATGCCTACGCTTTAACCGATTAAACTAAAAAACGGAGTGTCTGAGTCGATCGACCTCTTGAGCCATTCTGCTGCGGGAACTCTGCGCCAGTCTCATACTAACCTTCCAGATCTCACTATCAATCTTTCCCACCGCAAAATCACTCCAGGGCTGTTTCTACATACAGTTATTCACATACAAAAATACACACACACACACACACAAAAGGTAGAGCAGAAAGACAAGACAGGGACACTAAATCACTTAATATAGTTAAGTATTTTTTCAATACTTAAACATTACACTCGCAAAATACATGCACGCACACACACACTGATCAGAGTTATATTATACTTTTTAAATATCCTCTGTATAGATTATATTTTTTGGTGTACCTGTAAATATAGTTGCATGATTATCTGTGCGTGGATAAAAAAAAAATAAATAAAAAACAGAAACTGTCTTACGCTGTTCAGTGTGTGCTAGGCATGAATACGCTGGACTGATCGTGATTCTTTCCTATAACTATTTATCCAGACAGCACGGTGATGCAAAGCGCTCTCTCAAACACAATCAATGGAGTTACACTTGAGTGCTAGAATGACAAGTGTCAATGCCAGGAGAGGGCGGGGCCAGAATAAAACAAACCAGGTCATCAGTAAGAACTCGGATTTGGTATTGACTTGTGTCCAAGGAGGCGTGTGGAGTCAGATCCATAATCTGTGTACCAGCAAAAATAAACACACACACCCCTCCCCCGCAGCATAATTCCTGTTTGGTTTTTTTTTTTGTTTAACGTCACATGGCTTGAACAACCAAAAAAAGTATGTGCGATTATTAAAGATGCTTCATATCACTAAACACCACATAAACACACAGGGAGAACACAAGAAGGAGGAAAGAGCGGAGCAGAATCACTACACACAGCAGAAGAAATATAATAACACACATTTACGGCATTTGGCAGACACTCTTTTGCAGAGCGACTTACATTTATATCTTTTGTACAACTGAGCAATTGAGGGTTGAGGGCTTCGCACAGGGGCCCAGCAGTGTTAGCTTAGTGTTAGAATTAAACCCGGGTCTTTAAATTACACCTTAACCACTGTACTACCACTTCCTTCACACACAAAGAGGACATTACCTTGTCCTCCTGTCGATGCAGAGTCTCGCTGTGTTTGTCTTTTTCTGGCATGATCTGCAGTGAAGAAGAGCGAGCCTACAAACACAAAGTCAGTCACATATCAATTTCGGCAAAAAGAATTTTTTTAAGGGCCTTGTTTAGGGGCCCAACCATGGCAGCTTGGCAGTTGTGGGGGTTGAACTTTGATAACATTTAACCATTAACTGCAACTGCCTAATAACTCTTACTTTACTCACAAACATTACAATAGAGGGAAATTCTGTTTTCACATATTCCAGGTTGGGGTCAAATTGCGAGGTCAGACATGATACAACACCCCTGAGGCAATAATTAGTTAAGGGCCTTGCTCAAGGGCTCAACAGTGGCAGCTTGAACCCCAAATCAACCCAGGAGCCTTAAATCAAATAAATTTGTTTATTTAAAGCTCCTGATTACAGTAAATAGGTTTATTTTATTATTTAAACTTCACTGTGTTTTGAACCGCAGGATTGAACGGGTCAAAATTCCGCAAGCAATTGACTCCTTGCTGTGTTTAAGAATTTTTTTGAAATTTATATTTGTCCATCTTTATCTCTGTGCGTGTTCACAAACTGTGTGTAAGCGAGACTGATATACTCACGAAGTAGCAGCTGTTAACGAACCCGCAGGAAGGAACGTTCGCATTTGCAGAAGAGGCGGAAGAGGAGTTGGAGGGAAGGAGAGGGGAGGGGGCGAGAAGTGTAGAAGAGGGAGGGGCGAGTGGGAAGGGGTCGGTAAAGCCGTCTGACGTGGTGCTATCTGAGCGACAGGATGTTCCAAAAAACACTTCGCCATGAGAAGCCTGGAAAAACGGACGGTTGGGAGGAGAGAGTCATATTACACAACTTAAAACTGTTGATTAAAAAAAAAATATCAAGATCACAATTTAAATTTAACACAGAAGACAGTAAATAAACCAATAAACTATATCAGTAACAAGAATCTCATCCAACAGAGCACAAGTAATTGAACCCACAAACATTTCAGTGGAGATACGATGATTAAAAATTGGGAACCAGGCTGCATTTTTCTACTGAAAAAAAGTCCTGGGTCTGTGCCCAGATCCCAGCTCCAAACCGGCCCCAAAACCTTGCTGGTCTTAAATAGGACCCGATGACATCAGTGGGCAGAGCTACCACCACATGATGTAGTTTAAGAGACTTTTAAAAGCAGATAGAGTAACTGACGAAATGAGGAGAATTAAATCGATCAGTTTATCAATGGTTCACCAGGCAAATCCAA